>OX387913.1:10007117-10607117 GCA_947578465.1 Thera obeliscata | reverse complement strand
AAATTTCTAGTGAGTCACGCACACTGTAAAAGCAATTGATTGGTACACGTTCCAACTTGTTATGACTTAAATCAATGTCACTTAAAGCTTTTGTAGATTTGTAGGTTGTGGATTCTGTTTCAAATTCTTCAATAATGTTGTAGGACAAATTTAATGAAACCAGATATTCAGCGGATGGTAGAATACTCAAGTTGATAGATTTAATCTTGTTATTGGGGAGGGATAAATGTTTCAGCTTTTCAATAGTAAGCAGATCACTTGGTAATGAGGTAATATTACTGTCAGAAATTTTAATACTATCTACCAAACCATCAGTATTCATTTTCATGGTATTTATATCTTCTGTTAAATCAGATATTTTTGTAGCTATTATATCTGAAGTTGGTCTCAAATATTGTTTCAATAACAGTATATTAAAAACAGAGTCAGTGCAAATGATTTTGTCATTCAGCTGTACATTTTCAAACTCTTCTAAAAGACAATCTCCCTTTATTTGTACTACACACAGCAGACCAACCAAGGCCGCAACAAGATCTGAAACAAATAAATCAATATTATTTATAAAAAACAAGTCTGTGTACGTACGTACAGGGTTATCTCTTACTGCCAACTAGGATCTACTCCCCATTGTAGATACCCCTTGGTTTCTTGCTGTGAATGGGGGAGTTTTAATGGAAATGATGTAAGTGGGTGGTTGTGGCAGGCAAAAGTTTTGAAATCTTTAACTATCATTTTCTATCACATAATTAACGATTTTTTTAAACATTCTTCATTTGCCTAAGCGTTCTAGAATAGCATGCTCCTAAACGTTCTAGAATGTACTTTTCATTGCTCATACACGGAAAGTAGGTCTGAAGTTGCCTGAGGGGCCTAATTGAAAGTAATACTTTCAGCCCTAGGGAGAATCGCTTTCTATTCTACTGACAGCTGACAAATTATAAAAAAAAACAAGTTCTATTTTATTCAACCATGTTCCAACTTTCTAAAGTCTTACTAACTGCGAGGAGGTTATTGAACCAAATTCCAACTTTTTATTCAGCAAAGAGGTTGGAAACCCATTACAACGGTAAGAAGTTTAAAAAGCCTAATTAGTCCGCGATGTAAAATTTAAATTTAAATAACATAAAGATAGCATTAAATATAGTTTATATTTTCTAAATCACTTTATTATTATTTAGCTCCAACTATTTCTTTAAAATAACATAGATTTGATCAAAAAATTAACCATTTTTTAAATTATGAAAATGAAAATAGTGCTGAATAATGCTGGCCAGCCGAAAGCCCGCCATCAGAAAAAAAAGCGGGAAGGCGGCAATTCAATGTTAATTTTCACAAATTTTTCTATCATGTTTTTATTTTTACTTTCCTTGTATTCGTAATGAAAAGCACAGTGTTTACCTCGGATGAAAGACTTTTTTAAGTCCCTCAAGCTCCATTGGCGCCCTCGCTACGCTCTGGCGCCAAACTCGTCTCGGGACTCAAAAACGTGACTTTCTATCCTCAGGTAACAATGTACTATTAACATTCTATCTCAAACATTCTACCAATGATGCTAGATTATTTGTACCTCATCGCATAGTTGATTTAAGTAATTGATACGCTTATGTTATAGGTACCTATAAGAACAACTCTGAGTTCGGTGATAAATAAATGTGTGTAAAAACAACTTAAAGCACTATTTACACCCAAACTTGTACGTATTTTACTTGTATGTATTTTTGCAGGTGAGTTTATACTTATATTTTTTTATAAATATATACTTAGGATGGAATATAAAACCCAGATAGAGAACAAACTTTGTGTTCCCCACACAAATATTTGTTCTCGGTGGGGATTGAACCCACGGCCTTCAGCGCAGAAGACAGGGAGAGATAAATAAATACAATGTAATGATCTGCCCCGGCTTCGCACGGGTGAAAACACTCAAAGGCATCATATTTTTCACTTTCTTCTTTCTAAATAACATCCATGCAAAGCCAGGGCGGGTCGCTAGTAAATAGCCTATGTCACGCAGGGAATTATCCCTGTGGCTTTCAAACTGAAAAATATTTTAGTTTCTGATTACGTTACGTTACGTATATAGATAGACTAGCTGCCTGTCCCGGCTTCGCACGGGTAGACATTTATTTTTTAAGCACATAAATATAGCCTATGTTACTCAATCTGAACCTACGTCCAGCAGTGGACTGATATCAAGTGATAGAATAGGATAGACATAGAGAAGTCCCTACGTGTTAGAAAAGTATAGACATAGATTTCGAAACTTTTGCCCCTTATAAATTTATAACACCTAAATATTGAATATAAACTATCCTATCTTTTAAGTTGGACCATTTTATAGACGGTTACAAAATTTTATCAAAATCCGTTCAGAGCCCGAAGTCCCAGTGCATCTACAACATTTCGTTACCAAATGTTGTTTTCGTTTTGCCCATTTGTCTCTGTCTATTGTATGGAGAAAAGATGAGACAACAACTCTAACTACGGAACGTATTTTTGCCGTCTCATATTTTCTCCATACAATAGAGAGAGACAAATAGGCGAAACGAAAACAACATTTGGTAACGAAATGTGGTAGCAAAACTCCGACTTCGGGTACAGTAGTTTCGGAGTTTATCGCGTTCTAAATTAGGACAGGAATTTTTTATATATATAAATAAGTTTTTTTATACAACTAGCTAATGAAACAAGCATATAGGCCACTTGATGTTTAGTGCTAATCATTGCCTATAACAGAGCATTACCTCGTAGGTCACGCACGTCAGGATCGTGCCCTACAATGCACTGCCCTGCATCCTTCAACTTGAGGCATGCAGATGTTCAGCCTCACGTGCCAGTAATTTCACCGGCACCCACACCCTTCAAACCGAAACACAGTAATGCTGCTTCACGGTAGGCATGGTAGTACTTCCCCGGACGAGCCGCACACAAAGAGCTCTACTAATATGTTACTAAGCATAGAATATAGTTAAAAATGATACTTACCCTTTCTAAACATGTTTGTTATGATATTATTTGACTGCTCTCTGAAGAAGTCTCGATGACTTTTTTATGTGGACATTATATTCAGTTTTAATAAACTCTGCAGAGCACAAAGTGACTGTTTCCTGTGCACACGCACGTTCCACTAATTCAAACGTATACAGTAATGAATAATGCAAACTACTTTATCTGTGACCCCCAACCTCTCGATATCAGTGTTATAATGGACAGTAAACATTGTTACCCCAGTACTAAATAAGTCTTTACCACGAAGTAAACAATGTGCTTTTCATTACGAGTACAAGGAAAGTAAAAATAAAACATGTATTACCTAAGCAAATGATGAGTGAGTTTTATTTTACATAAATCAATAAATAAAACAAATTTAGATCAGATTGCCGCTTTCCCGCCCATTTATTTGTAGCTTGTCATTCTTTTTCATTTTTATCATTGAAAATTTGGTAAGTAAATATTTTGGCCAAACCCAAGTTAATTTAAAGTATTAGGTGAAACGAAATTATAATAAACCCATTTAAAAAAAATATGTTTTTTGAATTTTACATTATGTAATTTTACATACGCTGTAATTGAGTGGTTGTTTGGAAAGTTACAGCTTAGAATATGGTTCAATAGAAAAAAGTCTCTATAGAGCTATGGCGAACTCCTTAGCTGTAACTTTTTGTAAGCCATAGTTTTTTTAAATCAACTCGGTCCATTTTCCAAATTCAATCAAGGCAGGTGAAACAATTGAAACTAGCAGCAGTTGTTCTTCTGTCTCACGTAAAGGCCTGCGCACACCTAGTTCGCTGGCGGTAGTGAACAGTGAAACGCTGTCAAATCTCAAATCTGACAGCGATATTTGACACCGTTTCACTGATCGCTACCGCCAGCGAACTAGGTGTGTTCGGGCCATAATAGTATGTTCCTTATGTAAAAAGTCAATTGAAGAAGTGCTGTGTTTTTTTTTCATTTTAACCTCGATCAACAAAACAAACAAATACAAAATCATTTATTTACCAAAGAACGGAAGATCAAAAGGAAGTCTTTTGACAGAAGAGGCGCAGGTTGCATCCCGCCTAAAGAGCTTTAAGATTAAAGATTCCTTTAAAGGTTAAGACCTTTTACTATCAAATTTATGCACATACTTAAACACATAAATAGTTTTGCTATCACGTCTCTATTTGTCAAGTAGCAGTAGAGTAGTAATAATACGCCTTCCGATCCTAAGGTCGTGGGTTCAAATCCAATCGTGTCGTGTACCAATGAGTTTTCCTGCCAAAAATGTGTGTACACAATGCCAGTACTATCAAACGGTGAAGGATAACATTGTGAGAAATCCGGCATGTCGTAGAACCTAAAAAGTTCAAAAATATGTGACAAGTGCACGAAAGGAGCCTCTTTGAGGCGCACTTAAAATCCTTTCACCACACTTGGTTCGAAAAAACCAGTGACTCGCTAAGAAGATGAAATGAAATGAAATATTTTTATTTGCAGAAGCATGGTACAATTCGATTGTCATGTAAAAAAAAAGTGGCTCGCATACTTCGTCGGAGACCGACATACAAAATTCATAATATAGAAAATATAATTATGTTAAATTAAAATAAATCGGTATGTCAGAATAATAAAAATAGTCAAAAATATAAACTTAAAAAAAATCATTTCATAAATATTTTTATTTTATTTGTTGAACCTAATTCCTGAGTATTTGCAGCTAATTATGAATAACCCTGTATATAAGATGAAGAAGTAGTAGTGATATTATGTCCAAAATAAAACCATCCTTAATTCAACTTGTCTACCCTTTTAGGTCCCTTTCAACATACAATCCCTTTGTTAGGATGGGTGGATTAAAATTATCAACATGTTTGCCCGCCAGCTTACGTGGTTTTATTCGTTTATTCGATGCAATAAGCCTTATTTTGTAGGCATTAGGGCTAAGAATCGGTCAGCAGATTTTGCAGTAATATTTTTTTGGCAGTAGACATTTTAATGCCCTAATATATCGGTGATAAGGTTTTCGATTACTCACCTATTATTAAGCAGGTAGTAAAATGTATGTTATCTTTGTTCGTATATTTGCACTAAGCTATTGGTTTCGAAAAATAGGCCTGCGCACGTCTAGTGCGCTGGCGATGGCAATCAGTGGAACGCTGTCATATTTGACAGCGTTTCACTATAGTTGGATTTTTAATTAGACGAAGCCAGCTGACGTTTACTGTGTTGTCAGTTTTTGATGAAATAAAAATAGTGTTGTGACAAAGTGAATGATTGAAAAAACTCCTGAATGAATGCCTCGATTGTCTAGTGAATAGTTAGTGTGCCGAACTTGACTTGAGGTGCTTGGTTGAGGATCCATATCGTTTGCGCGAAACAATATACCAACAAATAACACAACAATTACCTCAAACACAACGTAACGAAAAACTTAACAAACACAATAAATAAACAGCGTGAGCGCAGAAAAAAACATTTATGCTATCAGACCAGAGGTTAGAAGCCGAATTAAAAACAAAATGGTGACCGACGCGCGCGGCGTTCATCGGTGTTGGCACAGTCGCCGCGCCGCGCTTTGTTATAAACCGTCAAAACACTTATTGTAGTTACATAATACTAGTAACTTATATCAGAGCACTTTTATACAATTTTCAATATTCTTTTATAGTTTGAAATTATTAAATATTCACACTCATTGTTCATTCATCTGATTGAACGAGAACTGAGCGCATCACTATTACTTTAAATATGGCAACATTATTTTACAAAGTGACATTAGCTCCTGTCAGTAAGTATCGTCTAATTAAAAATCCGAGTATAATTGCCATCGCGCTAAATGTGCGGAAGCCTTAACTTGGCAGTATGGAATATTCCTGAGCAAAAAACATTGGATACCTACTGTCAAAATTGCTGCCAAATGACAGATCAATTATTCTCTACATCTCTACTAATATTATAAACTAGCAGCTGCCCGCGGCTTCGCTCGCCCCGTTACCGTTGAATCCCGTTGAAAAAACAAAAAAAAATAGGTACCTTCTATACCTTCTCTGGACCTCTCAAATCATTCAAGACCAAAATCAGCCAAATCCGTCCAGACGTTCTCGAGTTTTAGCGAGACTAACGAACAGCAATTCATTTTTATAATAAGAAGATAGGTAAAGTTTGTGAGGTTGAAGGGAAAATCTCTGTTTCTACTGAACCGACTTTAAAAAAATTACCAATAGTTGACCACGTTATTTGTGAGTGTCATAGCTGACATTAACCCGAAAAATTTAATAAATTTTCTTTGTAAGTCGCCTCCCAACGAAATGGGGCACAGGTCAGAAGATAGTGATTCGTGATAGGACCATCAGTATTGTGTCAACAGTGTCAACACATTCAAACCGAAGAAAAAAATGAATGTGTGGGTCAGCCTATCTATACACAATTTGACAGCCATAGCCATAACCATATGGAGCTCATGGTAGCCCTGAAGCCAACATGTCAATTTGCAATGTCTGTACCTACTATTTGTGTATCTTATTTTTATATGCTGTGTAGGTACTTTATTATTACTTTGAAGCGTAGCGTGTCTGTCTTTGTAACTTTTTGCTTTTGTATTATTGCATTGAAGTGGCACCACACTGGAACTTCACTGCTATTACTATTATTTTTGTTTAGTAAAAGTTTCATACAAAAACACAGTGGGTGGAGCCAAACGAGCGTAATTTTTTGAGTTGTGAGTCGCGTATTTTCGGTCGCAGAAATTCTGCTGCATTCGGTTTCATACAAAAGTCCTGTTTCATTCACACGGCGACGCAAAATGAGTTGAATGCAGCAGAATTTCTGTGACCGAAAATACGCGACTCACGACTCACAAAATTACGCTCGTTTGGCCTCAGCCTATGAATAAGAACCTAGCCTGTTCTTCTCTAATGTTGTCTGTTTTGTGGCTTGGTCGCGTCGAACTGGCAACTAGATTCACCTAGTTTTAAGACGTGTCAAAGTGATCCTTGTGGTACTATTAAATAAATACATGTTTTACTTTGACTTTGATATTTTGTGCACACAACAATGTTATTTTGGTGGTATTTTAACTAAAGTTAGAACCTGTACTTCTGGTTTGAAAGACATTCGTGGTGGTTTATCCCTGATTTTAATAAAAAGTATTGAAGGTTTATCAGCGCCAAATCTTGTGACGTCCAAATATAAACACCCGAAGTCCAATACTCAATACTCAATAGATTTATTGTAAACACATGGTAAGTGAGGTGTTAATTTTACAAACAGTGGTAAGTAGCACATGTGAGCCCCTTAGTTAGTGTAGTCCGAGTTTTGCTACCACATTTCGTTACCAAACTTTGTTTTCGTTTCGCCTACGTGTCTCTGTCTTTTTTATGGAGAAAAGATGAGACAGCAAAAATACGTTACGTTGTTAGAATTGTTGTCTCATCATTTTTCCATGCAAAAGAGGCGACACGTAGGCGAAACGAAAACAACATTTGGTAACGAAATGTTGTAAATGCACTGGGACTTTGGGTACAGTACTTTCCTGAGATCTTATCCAGTCGTGCAAGTAAAACCAGTCCCTGGAACAGTAAATCATAAGATCTCGACTGCCCAAAATATTCTTCTGTAATCGTCTTACTTAGCCTGGATCAAACGCAAAACTAATTAAGTATTCAGGGAGTAATAAGTAGGCTGAATCAATTATTCACGCACTTGACCCGTTTTCTTGAGGCTTTGGCAGTCTACTGGTGAAGGAAAACATCACGAGTGAGAATATTATACTCTTTGATAGTAGGTATATAACATGCAAAAAGGAAAGAAAAGGAAAGGATACGAAACACGAAACGAGCCTCTTTGAGGCGCACTTAAAATCCTTTCACCACACTTGGTTCAAAACAATCAGTGAAACGATAAGAAGAAGATATATATGAACTGTTTAGCGATAAGACCGCCTACTGTTTTTACAAATAGTTGTTAAGTTTTTATGTACCATTGTTTGTTCTTATGTATTTGTGAGCAATAAAGTATTTTCTATCTATCTATCTATACCCTGCTATTATTTCATACGATAGACCATAATGTATTATTTATTTATTTATTATTTATTTATTATACAGAAAGTTAGGTACATATAACATAAAACAGTGGCTTAAAGCCTAAGTAAGGTTTGTCTTACCACTGACCCGAAAAACAGACCACCATCTCACATGTCAAATCATCTGTCAAAAGGTGGTGTGATCACCAGTGAAGGTGTGGTTAAATGTGGGGTGATTGCGTATCTTTTGTTGCAATCAAAACCTAGTTGCATCTGTCAGTTTTGACATTATTTTGAGCTTCGATTGCAATAAAAACTAATCAAAACATAAAGATAATTTTATCTTTGACAAGGAACGATTGCAGCAAGACCGAATGTTGACATGAGATAGCGAATAGGAACTTCGCTTTGTAAAACTAGTATGGCAACAGATGATAACGGTCGAAAAATGATGGCAACAACATAAGTGATTGCTGTTCCTTGTTCATCATCATCATCATCATCATCAGCCTGAAGAAGTCCACTGTTGGACATAGGCCTCCCCTACACATTTCCAGGAAGAACGATGCTGAGCCCTTTCCATCCATCGACTTCCCGCGATCTTAACAATGTCGTTGGTCCATCTGGTGGATGGGCGCCCTACGCTTCGTCTTCCGGTTCGTGGTCGCCATTCGTGAACCTTTATTCCCCAACGGTTGTCAGTTCTTCGAGCTATATGGCCTGCCCATTGCCACTACCTACAACTTGCTAACTCTACGAGTTATGTCGGTGACCTTGGTTCTTCTACGGATATCCTCATTTATGATTCTATCACGTGATATTCCCAGCATCGTTCCTAGTTAGTATCATTTATTTGTTAATATCAAACTTTTGATTGCAACAGAACACAATTGCTCAGCTGGGTCCTCATACGATAACGATATAATGCGTTGTAGATCATTATGAATTATCAGTAGGCCTACCAGCTCTGTCTGGCTCTGTCTCTGGCTCTGATTTTGAGTCTGTGTGAGCGTTGACCAAATAAATCCTAGGTCGAAACGTCACACACACAGTATAATACACTGGTGAGCACTCACACGGACTCAAAACTAAAGACAGAGCCAGATAGAGCTTGTGGTAAGCTTGGTCCGCATACGATAAAAGCCGTAGACATTTATATATCATCTAAGTGAGACTATTTAACTAGATAGTCCAACATCGAAAAAAGGTCAGCCGACAAATCCAAATCGGATGAGCAACGTTCGGGAAGTGCGCTAAAGATAAAAGGTTCTCGGAGGGACTAGAAACCGGAAGAGCGCTGAAGTTTTCCCCATTCCATGTACTGACGGTATTGGGAAAATCGAGAGAAGTCTGGAAGGAGTGGGCTCTTAAATCGTTCTCAAGAAACATAAATGCAGGAAGCCCAGCAGTGGACATCCCAGGCTGATAATGATGATAAGAGAGATGGAAGGATCGTTAAAAAAGGATTGTGTGGTTTTATGAAACCACGGTAAAAATAAAACTTTTTTTCAGATTAAAGACATTTAACCAAAAACTTTCAGAATCTATATGAGTATACCCTACACGGTCAGCTGATGCAAACTATAGGCGCCGCCATATTGGATTCTACTGCTCGGACGAGTGCCTTTCCCTTTATCCCTACTCCGCGGCCGACCGTCACGCGACATGCAACACACAGACGAAAAAGTTTGAGACGATGTAATAAAACTTTCACTTTAAAAAAAGCGGCCAAGTGCGAGTCGGACTCGCCCATGAAGGGTTCTGTAGCATAATATAAAGGTTCTTGTAGTTCGTCGAAAGGTAAGTTGCGGTTTACGATTTATGACGTATAAAAAAAAACTACTGACTAAATCTCGTTCAAACCAAATATCGTTGAAAGTTTGCATAGTAATTTACAACATATATTTTTTTTAGTTTTATCTTTCTCTTATTTTAAAAGTTAGAGGGGGGTGACCAACTTTTTTCCACTTTGGAAGTGTCTCTCGCGCAAACTATTCGGCTTAGAAAAAAACGATATTAGAAACCTCAACATCATTTTTGAAGACCTATTCATAGACACGTATGGGTTTGATGAAAAAAAATATTTTGAGTTTCAGTTTCAAGTATGGGGGACCCCCAAAATTTATAGTTTTTTTCTATTTTTGTGTAAAAATCTTAATGCGGTTCACAGAATACATCTACTCACCAAGTTTCATCAGTCTAACTCTTACGGTTTCGGAGAAAAATGGCTGTGACACGGACGGACAGACAGACAGACAGACAGACAGACATGACGAATCTATAAGGGGTCCGTTTTTGCCATTTGGCTACGGAACCCTAAAAACGGTAGGAACCAAACCGTAGTTTGTTGTCTGTTCTTCTAGGCTTGGTCGCGTGGAACTGGCACCTAGACTCACCTAGCTTTAAGACGTTTCAAAGTAATCCTTGTGGTTCTACTGAATTAATACACTTTTGATTGTTGATTTTGAAGAGATCATGCCCTCAAATCGGGACAAAGGAAATAATTCGGATTGCAGTCCGGCTGTATGATCCGACTAACGAGCACCTAACGAGATTACCTGACGGATTGGCACGTTTATCCCACGTAGAGCTGAGCCACCTAGTTAGCTCACTACACATCATTTATTAATTACGTAAGAATAATAGCCGTAAGAAAAGTTCACCTAAGTACGGAAACCAGTTTGGGAGCATCCATAAATTACGTGATATGTTTAAGGGGGGAGGGGGTCGAGTCAAATCTCATCTAATCTTACGTTGGAGAGAGGGAGGGTCTCGGCAAATGTCACGTATTTTTTTGCACTGATTGAAACAAAAAAAAAAACTATTTTGGTCAATTTAAGTAGGTATTCTATTGTTAAATTTTTATTACACTTAGGTATATATCTCTCAGTAATATTGATTACTAGTCTTAACTAGCCGTAAATAAAAGCACAAAGTAATATTTTTTCTTTTTACAATAACAATCCAACGCGTTTACGCAAGAAACACACATTTTGAAAAATCTCACGTGAGATTGGGGGATCAGAGGGTGATCTTTTAGAGGCTCAAAATGTGCGATTAAGCTCATCAACGGTTACCTGCGCCTTAATTTGCCCAGTAACTCCTTAAGAAAACCCTGTATACCTCAGTGGACTTCCCCAGATTAATGATGATGATTCCCTTTCTCTTACCATAAACAAAATGCTACTCACATCAAGTATTTAGTGAAAAGGGTCCTTTCAATTATTTATCGGGGGTTCCCCATTCTTTACACACTTTACGCTTACTCTGGATTTTTATTCGGCCCAAATGTTTCTTTACTACATTAACTGAATACTATCCTAGTATTCAGTTAATGTAGTAAAGAAACATGTGTGTGAACTGAGGTATGTTGTGATACAAGGGTCAGTGGTGCTAAAAAACATCACAAGTGGGCAAAGTCTTCTCCTAAACTAAAGTTCCTAAATTATGCAAACTGCATTTGCTCGCAAAAACTAAGGGTCAACTTTGGAAACACATCACATCTATTTTTATTGATTTTATAGTGTTTACCACAAAGATTTTTATAATGTCCCAAAATAAATAAATAAATAAATATCGTGGACAATTCACACAACACTACCCAAACTAAGCAGAGCTTGTAATATGAGAACCGGATAACTGATATAATACTTGAATACATTTTTTTTTGTAAATACATACTAAGAATACAATATAACACCCAGACAGAGAACAAACATTTATGTTAACCACACAAATATTTGTTCTCGGTGGGGATCGAACCCACGACCTACGACGCAGAAGGCAGAGCTACTACCAACTGAGCTAGAGGCCAGTCAAGTCAAAAGTTAAGAGCCGAGTGGGATTTGAACCACGGTCGCGTTAGTGCCGAACAGTCCATAAGAGTTATTCGTCGAGTGTGATTAGGATCCGATGGCGCAGCGGTCAGCGCAGCCCCGTACCAAAGGGAAGGTTGCCGGTTCAAATCCCGCTCGGCTCTTAACTTTTGGGAAATTATAATAAAAAATCGGTTGTCTGTAAAGTTGGTTTACTGACGATAGTTGAACGTGACAACGTCATACAGCTGTCCACGCGAACGCATCGCTCACTCAAGTAGGAGAGAGACGGGTGTCGAACGCTGCCGAACGCGGAGGCCGTGCGTGCCTCTTTGTCGCTCGTTCCGCGCTCTCGCTTGCACTTCAAGCCTTAAATGGAACGCCTCAGAGCGAGGTAACGCCGCATGAGTCATGTTTTTTCGTGCGTGCAGCCGGCTCCATCGAATAATAAGACGTTGCCACGTCAAAACGATTTTTTGACGTGATAACGTCTTATAAATCGATGGAGCCGGCTGCACGCACGAAAAAACATGACTCATGCGTCGTTACGTCGTTTCGTCGTTCCATTTACCTGAGCCCGAGCCCGGGTCGTGTAATGGGTAAGGGTAAATGAGGGTAAGGGTAAATGAGGGTAAGGGTAAGGGTTCGGTCGGGTTCCGGGTCCGGGTCCGGGTCCGAGAGTTCGAGTCCGAGTCAGAGTCCGAGTCTGAGTCCGAGTCCGCGAGTCCGCGAGTCTGCGAGTCCGCGAGTCCGCGAGTCCGCGAGTCCGCGAGTCCGCGAGTTACGAGTCCGCGAGTCACAAATATTAATTAAAATTCTTTTGAAAAATGCAACCATTCCATCAGTATTTTCTTATGACGTTATCACGTTCAACTATCGTCAGTAAACCGACTTTACTGACAACCGATTTTTTTGATAATTAAATCTATTTGGCTTTGTGTTTGATACTCAGCATGACCCAAATAGATCTAGAAACCAACAATAGATTAGTAGACTGTATCACCTGTCAGTTGCGGCTTTGTAATTACAAGCTTGTTCTGGTAACAGGTAGGCTGGTACAGTCAGCTATGTCAGAAGTTTCTGATCAAACGAGAAACGAATATTTTTCTTTGAGATCCCTCTATGCAATAAAACTTTTCTTTGAGATCTCTTTTGATGTAATTTTCAAAATGTATAATCATCATCTTGAAGTAGTCCGTTGCTGTACATTTAGCAGTAGACTTCTTGCAGCAATTCCCAATAAAAATTTACAAAACCATAAAAAAAATGTTACCTAATAGGTAATTTTCCATCATTTATATTTTTCATTGTTTATGATCAATTTCAGGTAAACTGTAATCATCATTATCTAACTAGGTAAGGTACGTGGTATCTTTACCTAACTAGGTAAGGTACGTGTTATTTATTCGTGATTAAATGAGAAAACGAAAAAAAAAAGATTAATTTGTCTTGATTTTTTATTACCCTTGATTACATTATCAAGTACAAAATTTTATAACACTCACGTTTATAAAATAAAATTTCATTTCATTTCAATTTATATAGGTGACTGTACCAGCTAAGGGTTATTGAAATAGTTGTGCTCCTTGGGATGAGCTGTTTGACCCTTGTTTAGTATCTTTGTATTTGTAGCACAGGGATGTAGTTAGTACCTACTGATAACCTGATTGTAAAAGAATCATAAACAAAAACGGTAGGAACCGAGCCGTAGTTTGTTGCCTGTTTTTCTAGGCTTGGTCACGTGGAACTGGCACCTATACTCAACTAGCTTTAAAGCATTTCAAAGTGATCCTTGTGATCATCATCATCAGCCTGAAGAAGTCCACTGCTGGACATAGGCCTCCTACGCATTTCCAGGAAGAACGATTTTGAGCCCTTTCCATCCACCGACTTCCTGCGATCTTAACAATGTCTTCGGTCCATCTGGTGGGTGGGCGTGGGCACCCTACGTTTCTTCTTCCGGTTCGTGGTCACCATTCGAGAACCTCCTTTTATTTTTTTGTGATCTACCTAATAAATACATACATACGTAATGCGTAGATTATTGTTTTCCTTAGAATAAAGATAAGGTTTAAGGGATGGTCCGATAATAATGTCCAAAACACCAATGTCACAATCACTAGCTCTTTAGTACGTCACTTTTACATCAAATTAGGGTATTAAACCACACAACCGCTCAGATCGAAAGCTAGTACTCGAATGGCGATGACGCTTGACGCCCCAGTCACCAACTACCCCTCCCCTACCCGCCTTACGAGCCAGTGTCGCCCTCTTGGTTTTTAGCATGGTAAAAACCAAGACACTTCCGCAGGAAGTGTAATCATTATATTTATTAATATAAAATTCAAACAAACACTAAAATTAATAAGAATTAATAAAAATATTTTACAGATAATATTCATAACCCTAACAAAGGATAAACAGAGTTCTGACTGTATTCTATGGATATAATATAGAAATATCGGTCCGCTTCTACTGTATTGCAACACCCTTACAGGGTAAATTATGTATTGGTTTGAAACTAGTTCCTTCTAAGATCTGACACTGTTAAATTTACATGCATACTATGGCAATAAACATACTGAATACTGAAATATAAATACTTATGTAAATAATTTAAGAAAAAAACATAATTACATACATCTACAGAGATTAAATCAATAGCAGTAAAGGTCTGCGCACATCTAGGCGATGGCGATGGCGTTCAGTGAAACGCTGTCAAATATAACTGTCATATTTGACAGCAACCTATGTAGAGTCTATTCTATCACTACATATAGGTAGGTAAGTTATACCTGTACTAATTGAACGCCGTTTAGCAGTCGTTGAGCCTCGTTGAGGCGCACTTAAAATCCTTTCACCACACTTGGTGGTAAAAACTAGTGACACGATAAGAAGAAGAAGAATTTGACGCAGCTAAACTATTTGTATTTCTTTTCCTGTTATAAAACGCAGTCCTCAGTTCAGCCCTGATCTAACCGTAGTGCCTGTAACCGCAACTAATTTCCGTTGACAAGGGCCCACGACTACCTTCGTAACTGTAGGTACAGGCAGCTTGAGCAGATAATGAATTTTTCAAAACTAAAGTAATTTTCCCAAAGATTTTTTTTTCAAAGAAAATCTTCACTTTAAAGCTTTTTCCTGTAAGTTCCAACTAGTGACTATCTCTGGTGATGTTTATAGGCCTTGCGTACATCTGATCGTTCTGCGGTGGCGATCAGTGAAACGCTGTCAAAGTTATGACGCTTACCCCCGAATACTGAAACGCAACTCAGATTTAAGCACGTCTCAAGCGACGAATATTCGACAGATTTTCATTGAAAACTATAAAAAAAAGCAATTTGTGACGTGCTCAAAATCTGAGTTGCGTTTCAGTATTCGGGGGTTAGACTGATATGCGCAATATGTATTTATGTAGCTGTCATGTCGTAGAAGATGTCCAAATATTTTTCCTCTTCGATTTAGTATCGTCTCAAGTATAACTCTCTTCTCCTTTACTCGCTCTAAGACCTCTTCATTCGTAACTTTTCCGTCCTACTAACTTTCTCCATTCTTCGCCAGCACCAGTATTTAGTTTAAGAATGCAAAAAAATAATAAAAAAGTAAACAGGCATTTGCATCTATTGTAGATGATTTATACTGCCTTCGGCGCCGTAGGTCGTGAGTTCGATCCCCACCGAGAACAAATATTTGTGTGGTGAACACAGGTGTTTGTTCTCTGTCTGGGTGTTATATTGTATTATAAGTATGTATTTACAAAAAAAAAATGTATTCAAGTATTGTATCAGCTATCTGGTTCCCATAGTACAAGCTCTGCTTAGTTTGGGGCTAGATAGTGTTGTGTGAATTGTCCGCATTATTTATTTATTTATTTATATATCGTCAGGGGCAGCTGTTTGTTTTTACCCAAGCCCTACTTACGGGACGCTATAGTGCCTGGGACAGGATTTTAGATGTAACGGGCTGGCCCAGTACCTTTCTGACAGCTTAGTCAGCCTAATCCACAGGAAAGATGTCAATACGTGCGAAGCTAACTAAGCTGCGGGTTTCCTCACGATGTTTTCCTTCACCATTTAAGAGCACTACCATTATTTATGTAAATATTTCGAACAGAAAAATCCTGGACACGACTGGATTCGAACATGCGACCGTAGGATCGGAAGACGGGGTCTACTACTTCTAGACCACCAGTGCTCTCAAAAAAATAATAACCACACTAATATTAGAAATGTGAAAGTTTGTAAGAATGGATATTTGTTACTCTAAAACGACTGAACGGATTTGGATGGAATTTGGATTAAGGTCTGGAATAATGCGTGTGAACTATTTAAACTTACAACCCTGCTCTGCTAGTTTTTTAACTTGAGTTCCAGACTTGAATTAAGTTCTAGGTATGGATCTATGAAAAACGAAAGAGTTCTATCTCTTGCAAACTGTTTAAAACCATAAAATATTAATATTTTTTGTTCAAATCACTTTTTTCAGGTTTTCAGGCCAGAACTATTTCTGTAAAGTATCAGGAACTGTAGAGCAGAACTTTAGGCACATGAAAATATTTTTTTTATTTTATTGCTGAAAAATGATCTGCTACGGGAAGTTGGCAGAGCATTTTTTCAATTGGTTTTTTTCAGGTTTTCAGGCTAGAACTATTCTTGAAAAGTATCAGGAACTGTAGAACTATGCTGCATGCGAATAGAACTCACTTTTTTTTTTGATCTGCTGGACAATGATCTGCTAAGTTCACACGCATTCTGGAATAGCACATAGGCTACTTTTAATCTCGAAAAATTAACGGGACTGGGGCGTAACGGAAACGAGGTGAGTGATTCCGCGGGCGGCCACCAGTAGGCCACCAGTAAAACCAGAATCAGAGACAGAGCCAGACAGAGCTCATGGTAGATCTACAGTTATGAAATAACACTAAGTGTACGAAATGATGTTACTGACTGTACAAACTGCTTCATTGCGTCACTTTGAGAGTCAGACAAAGCCAACAGTAAATCATGTGATAGTTTTCAAACAAGCCTAAATCATATTGGCTGCTCAACTAATCACATAAAGTAAATTATGCATAGAACTTTGGTTTGGTTGTACATTAATTAAACTTATAATAAAAGTGATGACTTATGAAACTGAGACGTGGTCGCTAACTATTGGCCTCGTGCACAAGCTCAAAGTCGCGCAACGTGCTATGGAGAGAGCTATGCTGGGAGTTTCACTACGTGATAGAATCAGAAATGAGGATATCCGTAGAAGAACCAAGTTCACCGACTAGCTCGTAGAATTAGTAAGTTGAAGTCGCAATACTCGGAGGCAGGTCATATAGCTTGGAGAACCGACAACCGTTGGTTATAAAGGTTCTTGAATGGCGACCACGAACCGGAAGACGAAACGTAGGGCTCCCACCAGATGAACCGACGATATTGTTAAGGTCGCGGGAAGTCGATGGATGGAAAGAGCTCAGAATCTTTCTTCCTGGAAACGTGTAGGGGAGGCCTTTGTCCAGCAGTGGACTTCTTCAGGCTTTTACTGAATAATTTTTATTTAAACAGAAACTTAAGAAAAAAAAATAACAACTTAAATAAATAAATTAAAAATACCTACACTAATCTAACAAACCGCTACCTGATGGCAGCGTTCCCAAAATGCTGGCAGCATTGCCACGTTGTATGGCAATGCTTAATCTTTGAGCCAAGTATAAACCAGCATTTTGGTCACGTGTTGCTTCAAACAGACGCCCAGATAAATCTTTGAAAATTCTATGGGCTCCTGGTCCCCACGGATTATTTATTATTTATTATCTTCAGGCTGATAATGATGAACTATTCGCGAATGAAGATGCAAGCGAATGCTAGTACCTATTGAATAAGGGGCTTAAAATCAGTGGAACTCAATCTTCGTATACTTAAAGCTTTGCAGCTGTCAGTTCCCAGACAGATTTGAAGATATTGACAAGACTTAGGCCCGCGTTCAGAAACAGTGCTTGAGCTTGAGCCGAGCCTCAAGCATAGATTTTTTGACAGTCCATTGAAAAATTACCAAAATCTATGCTGGAGGCTCGAAGAATCATGCACTGTTTCTGAATACGAACCTAATGAAAAAAAATTGAATTTTCTATACATTTGTTAGTCATCTACCGCCTATACTGTGATAATAATCAATACTATCATACATCTACATCATCATCGGTCTGAAGAAGTCCACTGCTGGACATAGGCCTCCTTTATATAAGGTGCTATAAAAATATCTGCCACGGCTGCAATGGGAGACAGTATTGTGTTTATAGATTACAATAGTAAAGATAAATTATTGATCATTTGTCATATTTTTTTTCATACAAAAAATTGTACATATAAATTTGTATTGATTTATTGGCATAAAACCATCCCGTAGACTTAGTAAGCTGTTGCCGCACCGGACCGAATTCAATTTGCAAAACGCCGGCGCCGTACATACACTGTTGCCATTCCTAACAAACAATGCCGCTGCGCGCCGGCCACTCGCTCGTCAAAGCGCAGCCCCGCGCGCCCCCACCCTCACCCGCACTACCCCTTTCGTCGCACGCGCTAGCCGACCGCCCGCCGCCCGCCATGCGCCAGTCGCCCGCCCGCCACACGACACATCGCGCGTTATTTGTGAACCACGTTATGCAGAATAGAGTCAATGTTTATTTAACTACTTTATTTTCTCAAATTAATTTAACTGTGCGGGGTACGAAATTTCTTCACTATTGTAATCTTTAAACACAATACTACCTCCCATTAAAGCCGTGGCAGATATTTTTATAGCACCTTATATATTTTCAGGGAGAACGATTCTGAACTCTTTCCATCCACCACTCGACCTACGTTTCGTCTTCCGGTCTACGGTCTACGGTCATGGTCGCCATTCGAGAACCTTTATTTCGATTGTCCGTTCTTAGAGCTATATGATCTGCTTACTGCCACTTCAACTTACTACTCTTATGAGCTATGTCGTTGATTTTGGTTCTTCTACGGATTTCCTCATTACTTTTCTTACCACTAAGTACGCTAAGTAGGGTTACTACAACTAACCTACTGTGTTTCATCAATAAATCATCTTTTAACGTTGTAAACCAAACTACAATCAAGTGATTTCTCCTCAATCTTGGCAATTTCTGTAAAGTGTCATTAAAAGAATACAGTACTCTTGAGGGAACAAGACGTCGTTGAAGGCATGAGGTATTTTATGGGCCATAACTAAGATCGTAGCAGATCTTGCCGGACTAGCCTTTTGGGGGCGCTTGTTTGCTTGCCTTAATTTATAAGATGAAACGATAAAAAAAAAATTCTGTTCTTCTTAAATTTAATAGTGACTTTTGACATGGTTTTGCTCCAGTTTTTTTCCAATTGAGCCTTTAAATGCGGCTGTCTTGACTTCCTTATATGATATGACAACGACCTTTTCTTTTATCCGACTCCTGTAACTTATTCTTGGCCTTCCTCTTCCTTGTTTTCTTTCACCTTTTCTTTCAATGATGCTCTTAATGTATTTGATATGTAGAAAAAAATGTAAGCCAGCAAAAATATTTAAACTAACTACTTTTTCATCACCCTGACGAATCCTGAAAAAGTCCACTGCAGGATTCCCCATACATTTTCAGGAAAAACGATTCTAAGACCTTTGTATCATCCGCCATCTGTCACATCGGTTCATCGGGTGAGTGTTGTTTTGTCTTCTGGTTTTTTGGATGCTTATATTCATGTCTTTAATCTACTACGAACTTTACTAAAAACTTAAATCGTATTTTAGTAACCTTTTAAGTTTTTGGTGTCTGAGAAATACCTTTTAATTTGTTATAAACGCTTAGATTCTTGGACCACACCCGCCAGTCGGAAAAGCCGTGTCCGAAAGACACTAAAATAGGTAGTTAAAAAACTAGGGATCCTTAGTATTATTACTATTTTGCTACCCTATAAAATTTGTTGTATCATGATCTCATGATAGAACTTGACAAAAGATAAATAATTCCTGAAGTTACTTCTGCCTATAAAAATTACATCAGGTACCTCACCACTCGTTAAATTAGACACATCCATCTTTGTGAGAGGAAAAGGTGTCATGCGCCTGATATAACATCAGCATGGCACTTCCATCGAAGAAACAAAGTAATGAGAGCTCTGTCTGGCTCTGTCTCTGGCTCTGGTTATGAGTCTGTGTGAGTGTTGGCTAAATAAAACCTACGTCAAAACGTCACACACACAGTATAATAAACTGGTGAGCACTCATATAACCTCAAAACCAGAGCAAGCAACAGAGCCAGACAGAGCTTGTGGTACAACCAGAACCAGAGGCAGAGCCAGACAAAGCTCATGGTAGGCCTTTGCTAAAAAACAAAAAAAAAAGCTAAAATCAACCATCTAGAATGAATATTGAAACGTTGAAAAGTCTCGCAAAGCGCTTTAAAGGTTCTAATTACTGCTCAACACACATATCCACTTCTCGCGCTAACAAAAGATGCGTCAATTACTGTTGCAAAGGGAGATGGCAGGTACCCACCCTAATCCGTAGGCTTCTGCTCGATTCTGCTGTAGCCTCCGAAGAACAGTTTCATCATTTTGACAAGTTATTTTATTATTATTTATTAAAAGCCTGTTGTGTCCCACTGCAGGGCAAAGGCCTCTCCTTCCTTCTTTCCATTCATCTCTTGTTGGGACTACTGTGGAACAATCCTTAAGGTAGGCATCTATTTCGTCCCTCCATCTTCGCCTTTGTCTGCCGCGAGGTCGTTTTGCGTTTTTAGGCGTCCAAACTGTTATAGATTTAGCCCATAACGAATCCGACATCCGGCAGACGTGGCCTGCCCAACCCAATCCCATTTCAACTTTCCCGCGTGCTTGCCGACATCCGCGATTTCATTTTGGAGCGCAATACCAACATCTTTTTCCACATCGGATCCGTAAGCTACTACGGTGTAGGGCTCCTGGTTGCTAAGTTATTTTATAAAAAAAAAAAAAACAAAGAAGGCATTAATAATTTAAGGATATGGATTAATTGACTGGCATCTCAGGTCAGTTGATACGTAGCTCTGCCTTCTGCGCTGTAGGTCGTGGGTTCGATCCCCACCGAGACTAATATTTGTGTGGTGAACACGGATGTTTGTTTTGTTATTGGTTTTACAGTGTTTACTACACATAAGGAAATCACAAAGATTTTTGTAATGTTCCAAAAGTTTTGAACCGTTATAAAAAACTTAACATCTGTAAAAAATGTTTTGGTTCTCTGTCTCTGTATTTACAAAAAAATATACAAATGTATCAACAACTTATACCAACTTAAATGGTTCCCATAGTACAAGCTCTGCTTAATTTGGGGCTAGATAGTGATGCAAGGGTTGTTCACAATATGTGCATATTGCACTCCTTTCCTTTTTTGACTCTCAAGCAGTGAAGGAAAACATTGTGAAAACATTGAACCAAAAAAGTTCCTTAGCATATTTTAAGTGCACTTCTTCTTATTATCATGTCACTTCTTTCAAACCAAGTGTGGTGAACGGATTTTAAGTGAGCCTCAAAGAGCTACTTTCAGGCGCATGTTAAATACTTCTCTACTTTGCTCTGTGTGTGTGTGTGTCTACTCTGCCCCGTTTGAAATAATTAGTGTCTCGACAAGAAATGATTTTATCAAGTGTACAAGCTATCAGACCACGGCTGTCCAGGCTGCATTCAACCGGCGTCAGTCGGAAAGACTCCGTAGTGAATGCGTCCAATTAGCGACAGCATTTCAAAACTCCAGCGCACAAACAAAATGTCTCGACGGCAAAATGCAAGAAAGTATTTATCAGAAGTAGAGTTCTTTTCGTGTTGAATAGAACACCATTTTTAGGGTTCCGTAGCCAAATGGCAAAAACGGAACCCTTATAGATTCGTCATGTCTGTCTGTCTGTCCGTCCGTGTCACAGCAACTTTTCTCCGAAACTATACTGATGAAACTTGGTAAGTAGATGTATTTTGTAAACCGCATTAAGATTTTCTCACAAACATATAAAAAAAACAAGAAATTTTGGGGGTCCCCATACTTAGAACTGAAATTCAAAAAACTTTTTTTCATCTAACCCATACGTGTTATTGGGGGGTATCTATGAATAGGTCTTCAAAAATGATGTTGAGGTTTCTTATATCGTTTTTTTCTAAACTAAATAGTTTGCGACTCTACCAAAGTGGAAAAAAATTGCCCCCCCCCCCCCCTCTAACTTCTAAAATAAGAGAATGATTAAAACTAAAAAAATATATGTTGTACATTACTATGCAAACTTTCAACGATATTTGGTTTGAACGAGATCTAGTAAGTAGTTTTTTTTTATACGTCATAAATCGTAAACCGCAATTTACCTTTCGACGAACTACAAGAACCTTTATATTATTATGTAACTTGATGCTACGGAACCCTCCATGGGCGAGTCCGACTCGCACTTGGCTGCTTTTTTGAATCTGGTAATTTAAAAAAAATACTGCTAAGACTATTCTGTCAGCTATCTGGTTCCCAATAGAACAAGTTATGCTTAATTTGGGGCTAGACAGTGTTGTGTGGATTGTCTACAATATTTATTATCATTACTAGCGGCCGCCCGCGGCTTCGCTCGCCTCGTTACCGTTCCCGTTGAAAAAAAACATATATATTCACCTTTTAAACCTTCTCTGGACCTCCAGAAATCATTCAAGACCAAAATCAGCCAAATCGGTCCAGCCGTTCTCGAGTTTTAGCGAGACTAACGAACAGCAATTCATTTTTAAATATCAAGATTTAATAAATTATAGTTTAAAAAACTAAAAAAAACGCTTTTCTAACTAATTGAACTAAAAAGTTAAAAATAAAACTGTAATAATCAATTCAAAAATTTATATTATTGTACAAAAAAGCGTGGGGTGCTTTTTATAATAACTTCAGTTATAATAGACTATTGATAAAATATTTACAACAATCAAAATCAAGCCCCCCACGCTTTTTGTATAATAATATAAATTTTTCAATTGATTATTACAGTTTTATTTTTAACTTTTTAGTTCAATTAGTTATAAAAGCGTTTTTTTTTTAGTTTTTGTTTAACTATAATTTATTTTTCACTTTTTTTTTATTTTTATTTTTTTTGTCATATTATTGCATTGTCATCGACCTTTGACAGGTGCGTGCAAAGTTTGAATCAAATCTGATCGTTCCAAGTAGGACAAAATCGAGCTCAAAGGGGTCGGTTACATACAAACTTACAAGCTTACAAGCTTACAAACATACATACAGGTGAAGCTAATAAAAGCGTTATAAAAAAGTATGTACACGATGATAGCGCTTTTAAACTTTGAAGGACAACATCGTGAGGAAACCGGCATATCGTAGAACCTAAAAAGTTTGAAAATATGTGTCAAGTGCACGAAAGGGTCCTCTTTGAGGCGCACTTCAAATCCTTTCACCACACTTGCTGCCAAAGAACCAGTGACACGATAAGAGAGAGAGAGAGAGATCAGATTATGGGCTGTAAGCTTGTTTATCTTTGTTGCGTAAAAAATGCTGTCAAACTCAATGAAGTGACATTACATACAATTGCTTATACAGCGAATAAAAAATACGAGTGTTAAAACCGCCTTTAAATTCTTTGAAACACAAAATGTTTTCAAAGATAATAAAAACTGCTGAAGCCTTAAAAACCCCACAAGCAATGTAATTAACGCTTTTTATTATCGTGGTCAAAAACGCTTTATTTTACAAAAAAAAGGTCGAACCCCTAACTTTAAGCTGGAGCTAACCGACGCTATCAAATACAGTTAAAGAATATTTTATGTTAAAATAAGAGTGTACGCCAGAAAAAAGTAAGGGATCCGGTTATTGTACGGCCAGTTAATGTACACCCAGTTAAAACGAATCTACTTTTTTCCACTGTGAAATTGTAAAGGCCCATATACATGGGCATGGGTAAAAAAACGATACATTAATTTTCAACAGTGTACATTGTTGAAAATTAATGTATCGTTATTTTATCTAGCGATGAATAATTGTCTTATATGGGTAAGCCCCTTTGAGGGTATTGAAGTAAAAGCATTTTCTGGCACTGCGGCGGCTGCTGCTATGGGTGTACAATAACGTGATGTACATTATCGCCTCCCGAAGTAAGTACAGAGATGACAGCAGAGAGAAGAGATTATTAGAAGAGAACATAATAGTGCCGACCTCACATAAAGTGGGATAAGGGCAGGGAAATACGCAAGCACTTTCCTGCAATTTTTCGGTAGCATCATTATCTGACTTATATTGCATTTATACATAGTCATTTAGATTTTTTTTTATTTGGATCAGTTAATCTATCTCTGGATCGTTTGTAAGGATCTGCAGGTAGCTCAACTGTTTCTTGTGGTATTTGAACATTTTGTAAGTATTTGTGTAAAAATACCATGATAAAGCGCGTCTGTGAGACGTAGCTTTATTCATGACCATGAGTACAAGCTACGTCTCACAGACGCGCTACAAGTTTAAGTGTCTACAGGACACTAAAACTTGTAGTTAACGATTACAGAACCCTTGTATAGCATGATATCACGACTATTTCTCCTTGCTTAGGAAATTATAACAACCCAGCCTTTCGCCAATTTCCTTTTCAATTTATTGCTAGACTCATCAACCATTGCTTGTTTTGGTTGTATTGCTAATAATGCCGTGGTACTGATGCGTCGATGTGAAGGATACATACCGATGTTTTGGTGTTTTTCGAGTGGGGAAATTGACCGGTGCTTACTTGCTCGGGGTATAATGGTTGTAGCGACGCTTTTAGATAATTGCCGAGCAACACTACAAGAATTAGGTTTTGTCCACACTACTAAATGTTACTTATTAGTAACAGGTCCAGATAAAATCATAGCACTTAGCGCAAACATATATAATGCTGCCTTCCTACGGTGCGTGGTTCTGTAGATCATCTCGCACAGTGCACGACGACGCACGGCAACGCACACAGAAAGGGCTCCTGTGCTACCGCGCACCTCGGCGCACGAGACCGTTCCCATGGTGTGTCGTGCGAGCTGATCCGCCTCCGTGCGCGATATCACACACCGGTGGAAGGGGCTATAACATAGCCGCTATATTATAGAAAATATCCTCGTTTTGAATTTGACGTTGTCCGTCTGTCTGTCTGCCCATTGTTCTTCTAAGGCTTGGTCGCGTGGAACTTGCACCTAAACTCACCAAGCTTTAAGACGTTTCAAACGACAAAATCAAAACTGATTTACTCGTAAACCAGATTTTCTGAATATGCGTCACCTGAAACAAACTGCCAAAACAAGTAGGTAATCCCCAGGGATACTCATACTCATACTCATATTATTTATTGCAATTATTATGTTACATGGTGAGGTCTTAAAGTTAAAAATGGTAAATACATAATAGACCCTAATGTTCAGGGCATAGCAATATCTGGAGTGGAAGCGGGCCGAAGTCTGAAAAAATAGATAAATTAAAAGCTAGTTGTTATTTTTATATTATGAAGTCAATTAAATTAGTATTATAATGCAGGCAGTGTATCATTGAAAAAGTCATTTATGATGGAAGGTAAAGTATGATGCTGCAAAGTGCATTCAAATCTGCATACTGAGCTAGGCGAGGCTGGAATACGCGAATAAGTTTTAATTACTTCCTGACTGAGATGTTTTATAATTCAACAGAGAGGTGATTTTCACTGATATGACGCGACTTGTTAGTATAAAAATAGTAGCATAGTGAGTGCTAGTAAGTAGTCAATTTTGATGTCATTGTTCCTTTTTAATTGTTAACACTTACTTGTTTATGCTTTAATATTTTTTTACTTTAATAATTCTTCTTTATGTGACGTAAAATAAAAAAAAAATGATTTGATTTAATTGGGCACTTCTTCTTCTTGTCGTGTCACCAATTATTTGAAACCAGTTAGTGTGTGGTAAAATAATTTTTCTTGCGCCTCGAAAAGGCTTCTTTTGGGTACTTGACACACTTATACAGGGTGTCCCATAAGTCAACGTCCAGCCGAAAACGGGCGATGTGCCAAGTCATGACAGCTATCAGAAAAATATTAAAAAAAATATTTGTCATGTAACTTTCGAGTTGTGAGTATTTAAAAAAAACATAAGTAAGTTAAATTAAAATTACGATTGAAGAAATCCTATGATTGAATTTTATTTCAAACTTGGCACATCGTTCGTTTTCGGCTGGACGTTGACTTATGGGACCTTGTATGTATACATATTTTTTTATAAATAAATACATAAAATACTATTTAGCACCCAGACAGAGAACAAATATCTATGGTCACGACACCATTATTTGTTCTCGGTGGGGATCGAACACCTACGACGCAGAAAGCCGTTGGCCGCATCATCTCTTAACAAGGTGAGATTGCGGTCAAACGCAAGCCTATAATATGTAAAAAAAAAACTAGCAATTGCAGAGCTACCACGAGCTCCATATGGTTATGGCTATGGCTGTCAAATTGTGTATAGATAGGCTGACCCACACATCATTTTCTTCTTGTGTTTGAATGTGTTGACACTGTTGACACAATTTTGACAGCCATAACCATATGAAGCTCATGGTAGGCCATCTGAACTGTGAGACCAGTCTGAGGTCAAATTCTGAGAACTTTAAAAATAAAGAATCGATGGCCTGGAACCTTAATATACACGTAGGTTAGAGAAATAAGCTACACGATTTAAGGTTACAGCCAGGAAACCTAGTTAAGCGTACATAGCCCCACTCTCGGTGTCGGTACATATTGAATAGTTCCACAGAGGTCCAAGGGTCCAGCCAGACCCCAAAAACGATCTAAAACGAGACCCCTAAACGATCTGCCAGGCATTACCTGCAACTACACACGGTTCAGAAGAACAGGAAACATTCATGATTGAATTTGAGTTTTCAGAGCTTATTAAATCTTACTATCATGGCTCGAATGACGACTGTGAGCTGGAAGACAAAATTTGGGATGCGTCATTACTTGATAGATAAAAAAAAATCGTTGTCTGTAAAGTCGGTTTACTGACGATAGTTGAACGTGACAGCGTCATAGGCCGCAATTACGCGACACTGGTTCTCTTAGTATTAAGTCATCATGCGCCTTCTAATTGCGTAAGCAAAAGCGTTTTTGCTTTTCTGTGATTGTATAGCAGCTGTCCACGCGGACGCATCGCTCATTCAAGTAGGAGAGAGACAGATGCCGAACGCTGCCGAAAGACAGTATTATATTCCTTGCTGCCGAACGCGGAGGCCGGTGTGCCTCTTTGTCGCTCGTTCCACGCTCTCGCTTGCACTTCAAGCCTTAAATGGAACGCCTCAGAGCGAGGTAACGCTGCATAAGTCATGTTTTTTTGTGCGTGCAGCCGGCTCCGTCGAATTATAAGACGGTGTCACGTCAAAAACTAAAATTTGTAGCCAAAACAGGCATAGTCAATATCTTCTTGGCTATTGCATTTCTGATAGTGGGTTCAAATTTTACTCGGCTAAAACTTTAGAATATTATACAATTTTTCCCATTCAATTTTATTGCAAAATCTTCAGCACGTTGACAGTTACTATTCTGATTTAGTCTTTTTAGCCCATGAAATTTCATCAAACTCGGTTAAGCCGTTTGGCCATGTAGTCGGTTTAAATTATATTATTATTTTTACAGAATATGATGTATTTCCAAAATCCTATTATAGGTTTTCCAAACAAACTGACAATGTGTCCCATTAAAAGCGACCTAAGGGAAACCGCGCCCGCAAACCACCTGTATGTGCAAAGGGCTACTAAACCACCCTATTTACGACCCTACGCACTACCAATAAGGGTAGTTTCTTAGTAAATTGCCAAATAAATCTAGGCAAAACAGATTTACCCACACTCTTGGGAAATGTTACTTCAAGATACAAAAGGATTGTTTCTCAAATAGTTTAAGTTTTGTTGATGATATTTTATATTAATATTTATATTTAATTCTCTTTATTGCACAAAAACTAAAAAATAAATGTACAAAAGGCTATAAGCATTTTCTAACTGCCAACCTTAGGGGTAGAGAAAGGCGTTGGAGTGTTAAGTAAAAGAAAAGTTAGGTAAGTATTTAAATTATTAATATACATACTTATTAGTTATTGTCCTATGAGATCTACAGGCCTACCACAAGCTCTGCCTGGCTCTGTCTTTGGCTCTGGTTTTGAGTCTGTTTGAGTTTTACTAAATAAATCCTACGTCGAAACGTCACACACACAGTATATTATACTGGTGAGCACTCAAACAGACTCAAAACAGAGCCTGAGACAGAACTTGTGGTAGGCCTACTGAATAGTTGAACACTACATTATGAGAAACACTTGGGTCAATCGTGCTTAACAAATTTCTGTTCTGCAGGGCTACCACGAGCTCCATATGGTTATAGCTATGGCTGTAAAATTGTGTATAGATAGGCAGACCCACACATTCATTTTCTTCTTGGGTTTGAATGTGTTGACACTGTTGACACAATTTTGACAGCCATAACCATAATCATATAAAGCTCATGGTAGACCAGCTGACCCTTCGTTGTCCTAACAATAATAAACATCGTGAAGGACATAGTCACATTGTTTCGCCCCACGACAGATGATAAATTGAACTTTTTGTCTCAATAAAAAGTAAAAGACGTAAATTCGTTCTGTTTTGTCCGCGCGTTTAATTGAGCTATTGTTTGAATACAACAGTCATCTGCTGATTCCTAATTTCGTTGTTTGCAATCCACAAAGACATTCATTTTGTTACGACACGACCTTTGTTTACTAGGTCACTTGCTTTTGTTTCTATACTAGCATTTACCCTCGGTTTTGCTTACATTACTTGCCCTGATAAGCCTGCGTGCTGGTGTATGGTGTGTCGCTTCAACAAGATGGCCGCTGTCTACTGTCAATTTTGACAGTTGACGGCGGCCATCTTGTTGAAGCATCATCTTTCAAAATGGCTGTCATTTATTTAATATGTTTTGTTTAATCACCATGGATGGTTATAGCGATAAATAAGATGAGTAACCCAGATATGTGGCCTGTGTGCTGGTTACCATATATGCCCATAACAAGGTTCATTGAAGAAGGGAGATACACACTCAAAAACTAGGTATTTATAATATTATTAAAATCCTTAATTTCTTGTCGTGCTTGTGTCAGCCGACATTGGCTTCTGTTTATATTTTAAACACTAGTAACGCTGTATAAATCATCTAAAATAGATGCAAATGCTTGTTTACTTTTAATGTTTTCTCTGAGACGTTGAACATTTGAATGGGAAAATTTTAAGTAGCACTTACAGCATGAACTGAAAGAAGTAATGAGCACAACAGTTTTAGGGCTAATGCCTCTCAGACTGAGTCATAAAAATATACTGCTAAGTACTCCCGTCCATTGCATTAGGTACGGGATATAAATTAATTTCTCATGTAGCTGACTCTACCGGGATGAATTTTGTATCAGGGAAACCTTTTACATAGCGGTGCTTCGTTTGCACGTTGAATAGTTAATTGGGTAAGTGCACGACTGGAACGAGGTAAAGCAAAACCACTTGCCTGTAGTGTTAAGCTTAATATTGTGCTGTGATATTGCTACTTTTAAGCCTTGAGCATATCTAGATCGCCTGCAATGGCGATCAGTGTACTGCTGTCAAATATCACACTCTCAAAGTTCACGACAGTGTGTGCGGATGTGTGCAAAACCCTATGCTGAAACTGATAGTCATCGCAGATCGCCTTAGATATGCGCATGGCTTTAATGAACACAAGAATAGTTTTGCTAAATCAAAACGGCGAACACAAGAATAGTTTTGCCTAAATCAAATCAGAACAAACGATCCCGCGAATGATGACAGAAGTGAAAACTTGAACAGTTGGCGCCCCGTCCCAACCCCCCGGCTTTTGACAAAGTTTGTCGATCTTTGACAGTGTCGCGAGTTCGTTGGTTTTTCGCCACCTAAAAAATGCTCAAACCCACATAATTATAAAAGTTTTCATTTCAAAACTTGCTAGATTGGCAGTTGAATGCTAGTGGAAACTGGAACAAATACAAATTTAAATTATTTATTGCACTTATTTTGTCAGCATACATTTTGCTAGCATATTGCACTTACACAGGTGATACAGTAGACTTGTTTCAAACATAAACCTTATAAGGGCAATTAATTTTTCTCACTTTGGTGGTGCTAAATATACAAGCAAGTTAGGTACTAAGCCAGTCTAAACAAAGCTCGGTTTCCATGGAGAGATATGATTCTCACTTAGCTCTTGACCCCTTTAGGGATTAGAGCTGAACATGAAGTAAATCAAAAGAGTGCAGTTGTATTAAAAATGTAATGCATTTGTTTTACAATCCTTTTAGAACGTTCTATGAAGAGAACAAAGATACTTTTAGTGTTCTCTTGTATTAATGTTACCTAATAGCACAGAACATAAAGTAATAGTGCATAGAACTGACACTAAACATTCAGTCTAAAAAAACAACTGGTTTGAGAACCTTCTTCTTTATTTGAAGTCGGTTAATCTTATTCTTCTTCTTATCATGTCACTGGTTCCTTCGAATCAAGCGTGGTGAAAGGATTTTAAGTGCGCCTCAAGGAGACTCCTTCCGTGCACGTAATGACACATCGAGAAACTCATTGGTACACGACTGGATTTGAACCCACGGCCTCAGGTTCGGAAGGCGGAACCGCTACCACTAGGCCACTAGAGCTCTTTAATTAGGTTAATATTCATATTCATAATTATTTAGTTCGGTCAACATGGATCATTTTGTTAGTAAAACTTAAATCTATTGTTAGTAATTAGTACTTAATTAACCAATACACATACATTTATATGGACAGAACCCCGCAGCGTGTAACCTATCTAATTGTAGTTTTGCTTGTCATTAAATGAACCATATCGCAATGGTTCATGTAATGCCAATCAAACCTACTGGCAAACACGCTCAGGATGGTGTTGGAGCTGGCCCGCACTCTGCGCACCAGGGACGTGCAGCGCTTGCGCATGGGAGCGTACAAACAATCTACTCGCGCTTCTGCAAACATCCCGGATGCGCTTAATGATAGTAGTCTAGTACGTGTATTATTTCTACAAAAAGGGCTACTATCTTTTGGCTTACTCTATTTAAAATAGGCTTATAGAACTACGGAGTGATAAGACCGACCATTGATACTTGTTTTAAAAAACATTTTGTTCAGTGAATATCAATTAAATATTGTTTTTTCATTAATTTTATTGCCTTCGTACTATTCAACCGGTTGCTACAGATTTCTATACTGCACTAAGCTATTTAGCAACTAAAATTTATTACAAAAAATGTTTTTATTGTGTTCTACTTATTCAAATAAAAAAGGCGCCTTTATTTCAGACTCACAAATTAAAATTCAGCCAGACTTAAAATAACATCACGCAGTTTCTTTACTACGGCGCCATTAAAATTAATTCAAATTTATATTTTTCTTTAATTAAATAAGACTCGACGATGTAGTCTGAACGTGACCCGAGCTGAGAAGGAAACCATTAGACATAAAGGCCTCGTGAAACAGAACGCGTAAGCGCCACTTACTTTATGAAATAAGCTGTCCAATAAGCACCTAAACTCGCCTAGTTTTAAAGGCCAGCGCACATTTAGCGCGATGGCGATGGCGATCAGTGACACACTGTCAAATATCCAGGTTTAAGACGTTTCAAAGTGATCCTTAAATAAAGTTTTTTTTTTATTGAATTTGCCGCTGCCGCCGTCTGTTACCATCTCTATTTGTTTATATGAAAGTGACAGTGACAAGAGACTTTTAGCGAAAAGTGTCCGGCATTATGAATGAGGGAATAAGTATGTGACTGCATTCGTGATCTGTAATTTCGGGAAGTCACATAGCTTTTCCATTATAATTGTTTTTGTAGTGTTATTTTGAGTTCTGTTGTGTATTTTCGGTGGTATTTTAACCAACATTACTTGAGGTCTTAGCTCAAAGTGTTAGCAGTTGGAATGAAAGTGTATTATGTGAAATTCTGATATGATCGAAAAGGTTTCTGATGGTTTTGAAAACAAACGACCATCATTTTGTTTTCAAAGCCAAGTAGGGCCGACTTGTCTATAACTGACTTGACTTGACGGAAAAGTATATTATATAAGTAGTATATCCTCCTTACTTTACACTGGCAAAATTTATCCAAAATGGACAGATGCCATTCATTAAGAAGAAGAAGAAGTAGTGACTGGAGCAACGAAACTAACCACCACCGCTGATTCTCTGGCCACGCCTTACTCGGCTTCTAAGCGAGGGGCAGAAAAGCAAAGTGCTTCAAAATAACACTTCAGATAAGTGTAAATATTAGGTGTCTTATTTAATTTTTCTTAACGAAGGACCTTTTGTTCGTTAAGTGTTCGAGGCGATGCTGTTTCGATTTTGTTGTCTATTTAAAATGTTTTTCTTTAGGGTCATAAGCCTAAGAAAAAAAAAATCGGTTGGCTGTAAAGTCGGTTTACTGACGATGGTTGAACGTGACAACGTCATAAGAAAATACACAGATGTCGAACGCTGCAGAACGCGGAGGCCGATTGTGCCTCTTTGTCACTTGTACCGCGCTTTCGCTTGCACTTCAAGCCTTAAATGGAACGCCTCAGAGCAAGGTAACGCCGCATGAGTCATGTTTATTCGTGCTTGCAGCCAGCTCCATCGAATTATAAGACGTTGTCACGTCAAAAACTTGAGAAACTGCAGGGGGTGCAAACGGGCTGAAATTAAATGATGATGATCAAACTTTTGATTGCAACAGAATTACACTATCGCTCAGCTGGATACATAAAAACCTGTAGGTCTACCACAAGCTCTGTCTGGCTCTGTCTCTGGCTCTGCTTTTGAGTCTGTGTGAGTGCTCACCAGTGTATCATACTGTGTGACGTTTTGACGTAGGATTTATTTAGTCAACACTCACACAGACTCAAAACCAGAGCCAAGGACAGAGCCAGAGAGAGCTTGTGGTATACCTACTGATGGTACATGAAAAGCTGCAGTTAAAATACATAAATAATATATCAGCCAGCACTGGTCTGCACTTAGTCAAAATTGAGTAATTAAAACAGCTTAAAACTTAGATAATAAGCGGTAGGTGCAGTTTACTCCATCTCGACTTCTTCAAAGAGCTCTGTAATCTAAATTATACTTAAATCTTAATAAAAGATGAACTACGAACTAAAACCCGCGTTTCCAAACAAATGACCACATAATTATTTCAGACAGCGGCTTAGACTATTGTAATTCATAGTATATAATGTTACAAGTTACTTTCGAAAACGATTAATTTTTATTTATGAACTAAACTGATTCAAGATCTTCTTCTGAATTTCAAGCCTATTCCCTCTAAAATTCTGACCCAGGCACTATAGCGTCCCGTAAGTAGGGGTATAAGTAAACACCAGTTGCCCTTGACACTTTATAAATCATCTATAATACAGATACAAAGGTTAAAACATTTTCTTCAATGAGTACGTGGTTTATTTTAATTATAGAAAAAAATAAGAATATCGCTCACTGAACTAAAGAATCTTGACAGAAAATCAATTTTAATTATTAGTTTAAAATTGTGGAAGACATGCATTTTTCTTAGACAAATCCAATGTCTTTTATTATACCGTCGTGATACAGTCCATTTACCGATAGCAGTAATTTAAGCAGCCGTGGTGTTATTTAAGGAAATCAAGGAAGCCGCATATACGAAAGACTCAATTGGAAAAAACTGCATCAAAGCCCCGACAAAAGCTAAGCTCTTCAATTTAAGAAGAAGAGCAGTGAAGTACGCTGCTTTATGAGATCTAGGCTGGCCGCGTAATGCGTTCGAGCTCTTAAGCTAAGTGGTTACCGTAATCTATGGACGTTTGCAATGCTAGAGGTACTATTTTATTCGGCTTGGTCACGTGGAACAGATGGCTTATTCTGAGTTTTAAAATAATTGAGTTGTTAGCTTAACGCAAAATAAAAATACCCTGAATCGATTACACGGGTATATAATGTGAAATTACCTTATTTTATTGATTTGGTAGTTTGTGTTAGGATCGCAAAAGTTTAAAAAGTAAAAATAACCTAGGTAATGTAATTTCAAATACGATTCTAGTTTATGATTAAATGAAATGAAATAGAAAATGGCTTATCGTTACCGTAGCGTTTTTACGTAGCGTTCGTAAGTACCTACATTAGTTCTCGCTATCCGTCCAGGGGCGCTCAAGCGCTCATCGTTCTCCATACAAAATTGGGGCTAACAACTATGCTAACGATAAGTCTTTTACGTTTATCTAACGATAGATGATTTTGTAAACTCAGAAAAAGCCCTCTGGTGGTTAGATTCAGACATAGCCAAAGCAAGTAACGTACCCACTTTAGCGTTATTTGTTAGCCTTGGATTTATTTACAAAAGTATTTACAGGGAGCCAGATAATTAATTTGTATCTCACGGATTACTTCAAAATGTCTTTAAAACTAGGTAACCTTAGGTGATAACTGACTTTTATGAAGCGAGAGCTTTTTTTAAAATAATTCGGTTGGTTTTTTATTTTTGCACATAACTTCGTTATTTATGAATCGATTTGAAATAAAACTTGTTTTATCTAAAATAATTTAATAAAAATCGGTTCAGCAATTTGGCTATGCAGCCGGTTTATCAAGTTTTTTTCTTATTTATTTTATTGTGTGCACTAAAGAACACAATATAAAAATTACGGTATCCGGTTCTTGAAAGAGCACAGCTAAGGCAAACTATGAGGCGACCCGCGGGACAAACTCGAGGCCAACTTGACTACGACAGACTGCGGCGGCCATTCTTAGCTAACTAACGTACAGAATTACTAACGAAATACTAGATTTGAGGAATTATGAAGCTTGCTTTTGTAACATTTATTTTGAGATTAACTTCTTGTTTGCTTTGACTGGCCTCTCAACACAACAACTGGCGTATTCTTCTTCTTTTTAATTTTAAGAGCTTATTTTTTGTCGGAGTCTTGATGCAGTTTTCTCCGATTAAGTCTTTTGAATGCGGCCTCTTTGACTTCCTTATACGACATGACAGCGACTTTTTCTTTTTCTTCCTTACTGAGGTATCATTATTATCATTATTGGCACGTTCATCGTTTCAAAAAGTGTTTTAACAACATGATGTTCTAGTACTAGCCAAATGAAATTTTCAGGGTAATTTCTTCATGAATGGAGGTAGTTTTTAAGGTTGTAGAAAAAAAAATCAGAAATGTATTTTATTTTAGAGCGTTTGAAGTTTGTTAAGAAATTCAGTTTGCATATTTTTTTGTGAAGATTATTTTTTATTTTGAAATTTATCAAATAACAATTCAAACCGGTGTTGCAGTACAAAAGGTGAATTATCAAGCTACTGGTAGAAAAAAATACGGTCGCAGGCCTAATAGTTTGGCTACACTTGGGAAATCTAACCTAAAATCAGGTTTTGACTAAAATTACAGAAAAACGCGAATTTCTTTTGAACGACTGAATATCGCAGAACATACAAGGGGTTCAATCAATAGGCATGGACGTCTACCATCACTCTGCCACCATTGTTCGCCAGTCCAGTTACACCCTACCATGAGCTCTGTCTGGCTCTGTCTCTGGTTCTGGATTTGAGTCTGTGTGAGTGTTGACTAAATACATCCTACGTCATAACGTCACACACACAATATAATGCATTGGTGAGCACTCACATAGACTCAAAACCAGAGCTAGAGTCAGAGCCAGACAGAGCTCATGGTAGGCCTGTATACAATTGGGTAAAAAACTCGAGGCTAAGAAAGCAACTGCTTATCTCTCCATTCTACCTTCCTTTATCCGAACAAAATTAAATACTCAAAACTGCGCTCTTAAGTTACTAACTTTCAGAAGTAGGTATTCGCCAGGAGCGAAAACCGAAGCAAAAAACATTCAAAGACCATTGTTCGTAACAAAGACTACACAAAAGTGAGTAAGTTCTTGGGTTGTGGTACCACTGTCAGTGAGAGAGCGATACGCTTGCGCTTCTTAAAAACTGGATAGTTCATGGGCGAATGGTTATTTTTTGTTATTTGTATTAAGCCGCTGCGATCTGCGATGGCAATCTGTGTATCGCTGTCCAATATTACAGTGACATTTGATACTATGGTCGCCATCACACCACAACCACCACTGGTGGTAGATGTGCGCGAGGCCGGCTGTCCGTGAACGATTGTTGGATCCCTATAAATGACTATGCTTTTTTTAGGTTTAAGTTTTTCTAGTTGTATGAAATAAACATGTCGGATCGAATCCATAAACTTACTTTTTGTATCAAAAAATAAAATAAAACTTTAAAGCTTATTTATTCCAATTTAACAATAATTCTAATTTTTTTTTTTTTTTTTTTATAATTTTATTTCTTAATTTAATGATTTTTCTTTTTTTCACATGCATTTGTGAAAATTGCATCACATTTTAAAATTGTTACTCATTATTAATAAATTATATAACTACTTTAATATTTATTCTTTTTTACATTATGTCTTAGTTAGGACCCCTTTTGGGTAAATACCTTAATTATAAAACCATAGTTTCTTTCTATCAGTAAGGAAAGAGTAAAAATCTAGAAAGAAAGAATAATAAGTACATTATCGCTGAAAGTGGCACGCCAACTTAAGTAGTAACCGCAAGCAACTTGCTCTGTTGTTCGTTTTAGAATATCTTTTCGTCCGTTTAACGTTTTACATCTCAAGTCTAGCTCTGAATGTTAAGTTCTTGGTGAAGTGTTCTTGTAGTTTGAGCTAACAAGAAATACAAATTTTCTTAGCTATTTTTATTTTACCTACCACTATGTGCGCAAGGGTTTATAACGCTGTTGTTTTGAAGAAAATAGAAGTCTAGTTCTGTGATAACTTATCAATTATCTTATTAAGATGTAATGTTCTAGACCTAATTTTATCCTTGTCCTTAGTCTAAGTAAGAGAAATAAACAAATATACAGTGAAATATACAGTGAATTTACAACTGCTCGTTTTTCGCGATCCTTTTTGCGAGTAAGTTGTGGAATGAACTGCCCTCAGCGGTTTTCCCTCAAGGCCTGCGCACACCTATAGGCCGCTGGCGTCGGCGATCAGTGAAACGCTGTCAAATTTGACAGCGATATTTGACAGCGTTTCACTGATCGCTACCGCCAGCAAACTAGGTGTGCGCAGGCCTTCAGAGCTAACATGGGGTCCTTCAAAAGGCGGGTCTATATGTATTTAAATGGCCGGCAGTGCATCAGCACCACCTCTGGTGTTGCAGGTGTCTATGGGCGACAGTGACTGCTCTCCATCAGGCGGCTAATCTGCTCGTCTGCCAGCTATGGCATAAAACAATGTTATCTTGTTATATTATGCTAGAATAGCAGTTTTTTCGAAAGTTATCCAGCTCTAAGTTGGTTTTAGAAACAGTCATGTCTTACAATAGATGCTTCTCCGTAGAATGTCTACGCTGTAGATGCTACGGCGTAGAAGCTACGGCATAGCACTTTGTTTTGACAATCACTGTTTCATAAGTTCTCTGGACGAGCTTTGACAAGAACTTCTATTTCGTGAATTATGTATTTCTAATTTCTACCTTGATGACTGTTTAAATGTTTTCTTGTATTTTGTAGCATAGCAGTTTTTTCGAAAGAAATCCAGCTCTAAGTTGGTTTTAGAAACAGTCATCTCTCACAATAGATGCTACTCCGTAGAATGTCTACGCTGTAGGTGCTACGGCGTAGAAGCTGCGGCATAGCACTTTGTTTTGACAATCACTTTTTCATAAACTTCTCTGGACGAGCTTTGACAAGAACTTCTTTTTTGTGAATTTTGTATTTCTAATTTCTACCTCGATGACTGTTTAAATGTTTTATTGTATTTTGTAGCATGTTAGTTTAACATTCAGACATTTGTAAGAAGATTGTTCATTAATAAATGAAATGAAATGAATAATACTGTTTCTTATGGGTAGATGAATGTGCGTTGTGTGGTATGAATTCTAAGCTCTGTTATTTCATAAAGGCTTAGCTACAGCATCTGATCGAATGCATTTGAATATTTAATACTGTATATTGGAATCGAGCGATACATATTCATGAATGTGATTACGTCTGATCGCAGTGACGTAGTATGGTGACGTCTTCGTTATGCGTCGACTTTCGACAACTTATGTTTAACTAGCAGCCGTCCACGGCTTTGCTTTGCTGTTCCTTTACTTTTTCGGGATGAAAAATTATATTTCCTTCTTCTAGTTTTAAGCTACCTCCCCAACAAGTTTCAGCCAAATCAATTTAGCCGTTCTTGATTTATAAATGGTGTATTATTTTATATATTATAGAAGATATATCTAAATTATGTATATTTATTTTAAAAAATTGTAGTGAAACAGAATTTTTAATTATGTAATTTACAAGTTGGGCCGTAAAAAAACTATCATAGGCCTTAACCTACTCGTAGCATAATAAGTTTTTCCTAAAGTATAAAATCTCTCAGCGAGATTTGTTTTAAATCTCTTTACCCCATAAAATATGTCGTCTATAACTCTACTAAAATAAGCTTCAAATTGATGTTCAAATAAATAATGCTAATAAATGTGTGAAAGTATCACTTCACCAACAACTACCGTGCGTTTGTAAAAATGTAAATGTTATTGCCCGAAGCGCACAGTATTATAAATATTTGAGGCTAAGCCACGCCAGTGCACGGCCGTGCACTTGGCTAGCCGCTGGCCGGACCTCACACCGAAGAGCGCACTTGAGGCTAACCGGCATTTTTTTGAAATTGAAATCGATGCACGTGAAACACACAATTAAACAAATGCCTGCAAGATGCGTTCCAAATTCAAAATTATTCAAGACTGGTGTACCTATAATGCGTAGAGGGACTTGGTCACGTATTTTATTTATGACTAGTCATAGAACAAATCGGTCATTTTAGTCAGTTACATCTACTGCGATCTGATTGTGGTGTGGTGTATACACGCAATTTGAATATGGAAACATAAAGTTTTCTACCACAAAGATGTTATAATGTCCACGTAACGCTTCCTAAGGTCCTTGGTAAAGTCATATCCACTCCTTCCAATCCTTTGGTTGCATGTTCAAATCAGTCTCAGGTCAATTAAATAAGAACTGCTTGCAAATCATTGCTCATTTTTGTAGCTGTTTTCTTTATGTACTTGTTAACCATCTGTTTTATTGTTATTCTGTGTTGTGTTTATGTGTGGTGTGTGTCAAAATAAAAATATTTTCTTTCTTTCTTTCATTGATTAATATTTATTATTTTTGCGTGTGGCTGTTTGTTGTCTATCAAAAATGTTTGGTAAAAAAACCCTTAGCTGCATATAATACAAACACCAAATAATTCAGCTGTATTTCTCCTTCGTGTGGTCGAGACGTGCTATTACTCAGCGCGGGGCTTAGCCCGTTTTTCCACAGACACGACGATTAATTACTCTTTAGCGATAGTTTTACTGCAATTGCTTTTTGGTGCAAGCCAATATATCTATTCATTTTAGTATTAGTTCATTTAGGACCTACGAAATTGAGTCTAGAGATCAAAGGGTTGAATGTATGAATAAAAATACGCACTGAAATGATACAGTGTGGTATCACTGAAAGGGTTATTCATTAATAGATAAACCAACTGACTAACTCAGACATCAACATACCCTGATTAGATAATACAGGGTAAGTACATCACGCAGAAAATATTTATTGTTTTAATTATATTCAAAAAGATCTTATTAATTTTTTAATTTCTGGGCAAAATTTTTAAGTTTAACAAATACCAGAATGATTTATTAAAAAACCATAAGTATCACCTTGGATTTCTATATAAACTAAGCAAATTTTTTTTTTTTTTTATTTGGATAAAATGATTATTTTTATTTAAACACAACTGTAAACTCGAACTAGATGGCGCTGCTGTCACGTTAACACTAGCTCCGTCTTTAAAAATTCATATAAAATACTTTAAATGAACAATTAATTAAAAATACAACACTACTATTTTACTACCACCTTAAAGTTTATGTGCAAGTGTTATCAAACGAAATGAACCAGAAGTAAACAAATAAAAGTGCAAAACCTAGCAACGTATTTTTGTGACTAAATTTGGCAATACAACAATAAACAAAAGTGCTAGCTAACTGTGTTAAAAGTTCAAGAAACCCAGTGGATGTTGGATTGCACAAATCTAATTACGACGGAATGGTTAACTAATTTCGCCGCTTCAAGCATCGGCTATCTGGCTTAGCGGTCTGGCTGTACAACTTTATGCTCAACCTGAACGGATGGACTGAGTTCAAACCCTGTCAGCCCAATTATATATTTTGCACGAAAAAATTTATTCTCTCAACCACGCCATCTAAGAATGGAACCTGAAAATAATGTAACGTTTAGGCGTGCGCAAACGCAGCTAGTTATAAGCAACCATGAATCAGATATGAGCATGAATTCACTAGATGGCACGACTAGTAGCCTCCCGGATATATCTGTAAACGATGACCAAGTACAAAACCTTGCAAAAATTGAACAACTACAGGTTCAACTAAGCAGTGCACATAGCGAAATAGAGAAACTATCTATTGAAAATAAAGACCTAAAAAGACACAATCAAGATTTAAGCAGAAAGAATGAACTATATAAAAAAATTGGAAGCAGCCCCTCTAAGTTTGTTTCTCCGACATCTGTGTCTCGGAAAAATACTAAGCCATCACCTAAATCTAAAACACATAAACAAACACAAACACACTGTACACAAATTATGGAAAAAGATAGTAAGAAAGTTGAGAAAACACATAGAGAAACGCAAACAATCAACACTATCACAGTATCAGACAAAAAGAAGGATTGTTTTATGAGCAAACAAACACAAACCACCAAGCTGCCTGAAAAAGTACAGCATGAAACCAACTACAGTATTCGGAATTTGGCAAAAACTTGTCATAGCACCGCAGTAGATAATGGCTTAGCCGGACACAGACCTAAACTGTGCGTGATCAGCAGTAATAAGCAGAATAAAGTGCTATCCATCGCACAGGATACGATGCAGCCTAAGTTTAATGTTTGTCACTACCTCACACCAAATGGGTGTACTAAACAGCTCCTAAAAGGAATACAAACTAAATTATCTGACTACACAATGAATGATTACTGTATACTATTTGTTGCAGAGCAAGACTTTTTAGAATCTAATAAAAACACTGAATTGATTAATTATTTGAGAGAAATTCTACAAAAAGTTACGCATACTAATATTTTAGTATGTACACCAACTTACCAATGCGGAGTTAATAAATAATCTTTCAACCAAAGAATCCAACATTTTAACGACTTACTGCACCATGACATTAAAACATATAACTATGCTTATTTAATTGACTCAAACAAACATTTGAATTATGACTACAGCATGTTTCATAAGCCATCTGGAGCGATAAGTAACACGGGACTACGTACAATTTTCCAAGACATATCACACTTCGTAGAAAAAATTCAAAAATTTATACCTTATAGAAACTCTTATAAAGTAGAACTTTCAACAATTGAACACGACCAGTTAAAAACCCAGTTTTTTCGTGAATAACCAACTTTATATCCTGCATCAAAACATAGCAGGACTTCTAAATAAGTCAGACATGCTAACTGTATGCCTAGAGGAACTATGTGATTGTAATAAAAGAGTTGACGTTTTATGTATTACAGAACACTTTATTATGGATGGATATGAACAGTACTTAGTTATACCTAACTACTCACTAGCCTCGTCTTTCAGTCGGAAAAATAGCAAGAGAGGCGGAGCTTGCATCCTGATACATAATGAACATAAATGGATAGAGTTGTCAAAAATATCAAGTTTCTCCGTGACTGGAACATTTGAGTGTTGCGCCGTAGAATTAATAGACTATAAAATTGCTATCTTATGTGTATATCGTGTGCCCATGGCAAAAAATTTTGAGACATTTATTAACTGTTTTCAAAAAACTTTGCATGAGTTGTCAAAAAAAACCTATGAAAATATATTAGTTGCTGGCGACTTTAATGTTGACATTTTAAAACGAAATAATTTTACATTGGATTTTAAATGTTTAATTTTTAATTTTGGTCTCAAACTTGCTCTGAAACAACCAACGCGGCTTAAAAATCGAACTTGCCTAGATAATTTTGCGCATAACTTCAAAAAACCATGCACGACTGAAGTTATAGAGTTCGGACTATCAGACCACACAGCTCAGCTTATTAAATGTCCAATAAATAATCTAGCTATTTTTAAATACTGGCGTGTCAAGAGGCGAGATTATTCAGCCGACAACATAGAGAAGTTTACAGATATCATAAGAAACATGTCTTTTTCTGAAGTATACAGCGAAAGGGATCCTAATAAGGCATATAATAAGTTTATTGAAACATTTAAACTATTTTATGATCTTTGCTTTCCCAACAAACTTATTAATTTAAGGATGTCAAAACCCGTCCGTTGGGTATCTCGGGGTATAAAAAAGTGTTGCATAAAAAAAAGAAAACTTCTGTGGGAACTAAGGAAAAAACCATCAAATGGAAAATTAAATAAATATAAAAATTATGTTAAAGTACTTAAAAAAATTATGAAGCTCACACAAAAAGCACAAAATAACTATAAAATAAAAATATCAAAAAACAAATGTAAAACTACTTGGGGTATAATAAATAACACAAAGCGTAAACAACCCAAAGATCCTATTGATAAAATTAAAATTGACGGTAAATTGATCACAAATTCAAATGACATAGCCAATGCGTTTAACGATTATTTTATTGACAAGGTCATTCCAGTCCATAATTCAGGAAAAAATGTAACTAAATTTATTAAAAGCTCAAAAGATTCAATGTTTTTAAAACCATGCATACCAACCGACATTCTTAAAATAATTTATTCTCTTAATAATACGAGTAGTGTTGGATACGATGGTATATCGACGAAGATTTTGAAGGTCGTAGCTCATTATATATGTGCACCAATCACTTGTGTTATTAACCTTAGTCTAAGCACAGGTATATTTCCAGACGCGCTAAAGGTCTCTATAATCAAACCTCTTCATAAAAAACAAAATAAAGAGTGTATGGAGAACTATAGACCCATTTCTCTTATACCGGTTATTTCTAAAATATTTGAGAAATACATCTATAAGAGAATCAATAATTACCTTGAGGCAAACAAAATACTGTGTAGCGAACAAAAGGGCTTCAGAGAAAATAAAACTATAAACATGGCTCTATATGATTTCCTCTTTCGTGTCACAAGCAATGTTGATAAAAAAACACCAGTCTGCTCAATTTTTTGTGACATGACCCAGGCATTTGATTATGTTGACCATAACATTTTGCAAAGAAAACTTGAATTCTACGGCATCAGAGGTAATGCCCTGCAATTAATAAAATCCTATTTAGAAAATAGAAAGCAGCGTACACAAATAACAAAGATTGACTGGGAAACAAAACGTGAACAGGTTTATGTCTCCGAGGAACGTACTGTGAACTTTGGCGTTCCACAAGGGAGTGTATTAGGCCCACTACTGTTCATAGCTTATATTAACGATTTGCCCAATACCACCGTCCAACCTATGTCATTATTTGCAGACGATAGTACTGCAACTATAACATGTAATAATATTGACTCATATAATCAAGACATCAATTTAGCATTGACATCGATTATCCAATGGTTGGATAACAATAATTTGAAAATAAATCTTAATAAAACTAAAATAATCCATTTCAGACAACGCGATACTGCTGCTTCCATAAATCTTGACATACAATATAATAATAATAAAATCGAAGAGGTATATACCACAAAATTTTTAGGAATCCACATTGACCAAAAACTAAATTGGAAGCCACACGTAGAGCACCTCTGCAAAAAAATTAACAGCCTTGCATATGTTTTGTATAAACTATCCCCAGTTGTTAATGAGGAGGCCTTACTTACTGCATACCATGGCCTGATTGCTTCAAATATTCGCTATGGTGTAATTTTCTGGGGCAACTCTACGGACGTTGGAATAGTTTTCAAACATCAAAAAAGATGTATTAGAACGATGTTTCGCCTTAAAGTTACAGACTCTTGCAAACCTTACTTTAATAAGTACAAGATCCTAACTATACCTTCGCTTTATATTTTTGAAACGGCCATGTTTGTCAGGAACAATCCGGACCTATTTTGTCGGCTGTCTGATGTCGTTCCTCGTAACAGACGAGATCAAGATAAGGTCTGCGTCCGTAACTCTAAAACAGCACTAATGCGCAAAAGCATCTTCTGCATGGCTTCATCTGTGTTTAATAAACTACCGTTATCACTAAGAAAATTTCCGACTTCGTTGTTTCAGAGGAAGCTGAGAGCAATACTAGCTGACAAATGTTATTACACTGTAAATCAATTTATGACGGACGACCTACTGACAAACATTACAATTAGTTGATTAGTTTTTTTTTTTTTTTTTTTTATTTCATTTCATATCATTTACTTAAATTATTATTGTTATTTTTTTATCATTGATATTTATGACAATGGTAGATAATTTTTTTTTGTTAGTTTTTAAGTAACATTGTTAATTTAAATTTTACATGCCCATAAGGGCAGAATTACAATGGATCTATGTATAAAAATGAACCATTAACAACCCTGTACCTGTAATTCTGTAAATAAATCCACTTTGACTTTGACTTTGACTTTGACAAACTTAAGAAAAAAAATAAAAATAACAATATCAACTTAAATAAATAAATAAATTAAAAATACCTACACTAATCTAACAAACCGCTACCTGATGGCAGCGTTCCCAAAATGCTGGCAGCATTGCCACGTTGTATGGCAATGCTTAATCTTTGAGCCAAGTATAAACCAGCATTTTGGTCACGTGTTGCTTCGACCAGACGCCCAGATAAATCTTTGAAAATTCTATGGGCTCCTGGATTTTATTCAATTGTATTTGTTTTGTAAGAGAAGTCGTAGTTTGTTGCCTGCCCTTCTATGCTTGGTCGCGTGGAACTATCACCAAGATTCACCTAGCTTTAAGACGTTTCAAAGTGATCCTTCTGATACCATTGAATAAAGAATTTCTTTACTTTTACTTTGTAAACTTAGACCTCAGTTGAAACGTCTGATCTAAGAAACATCAGAAACATTGCTTGAACTTGAGTCGAGCCTCAAGATTTTTGACACTTTTCAATGGCGAACTGTCAAAAAACTTATGCTTGAGAGTGCTTGAGGCTCGGCTCAGATTCAAGCAATTTAATCTTATGTTAAAAGTTATATTTTAGTTTACAAGGTTGCAAATAATAAATAAATATTGTGGACAATTCACGACACTACCTAGCCCCAAACTAAGCAGAGCTTGTACTATGGGAACCAGATAGCAGATATGATACTTCAATACATTTTTTTTGTAAATACATACTTAGAATACAATATAACACCCAGACAGAGTACAAATATCAATGTTCACCACACAAATATTTGTTCTCGGTGGGAATCGAACCCACGGCGCAGAAGGCAGAGCTCAACCAACTCAGCTGAGAGGCTAGTCAAATAAATGGTTTTATTTGATTTGATCAGATCAAAACAGTGCTTCAGTTTTTGAGTAAGGGTCTTAAAGAATTATTTAAATACTCAAACTGTGATCTTACTAAGGGTACGTTGCTACAAAGCTCACGTCTGCCCCACGAGACTACCATGTAATAGCAACACGTCCGCGTGACTCTCCACGTAGCACTTCCATGTTTTAAATAATAGGGTGGAATAATGTCGCATCGGGTTTAGATTAAAAAAGAGTGAGGAAAAGGTGTTGGCTATCTTTAAAATCTCTACAACCAGAGATATCTTTAATGTCTGAAAATCAAAATCGTGAAGCTATATCTTTTTTAACAGACTTTAAATAAAAAAGAATGAGATTCTTAATTCGGTTGTTTTTTTTTCGTCATTCGTTGAATTCAGGGCAGTAACAGACTGCGAGTGAAAATAAAACATAACAGACCCTTACATACCTAAAAGTAGATTATTTAAGAAATATTTCTGGGGTAACTTTAAGCTCACTATTTACGGGAAACTGTAGTCCTTGGTACTTTTAGCTGTAGGAAATAAGTAAAACTATTTTTATGAACAACGGGATATTAATCATGATTTAATATTTGAGCTTTTCACGAGTTGAACTGACAGTTCTCTTCTCAGTTCAACCCGTGATCATGGTGCATGCAACTGTGCCGAAATATCTGGAATAAAAACTCACAAAATCCAATTATGGTAAATACCTATCCCGTTGTTTGTAAAAATATCTTAGCTATTGTTAACCGGTTTTGGGAATATGACATCCCTAGTCTAGTCCTTAGTTGCTTGATCCCAGGTCGGATTAAGCAACGATTGACATCCCTAGAGTAGGGAAAGCAGGAGAAGAAAGATGCCGTCGTGATGCCTATTTGTATTGTTTGCCGTGTTTTCAAGTAAAACAGATATGTAGCTATTTCTAAACAGATATGTAGCTATTTCTAAACAGATATGTATCTTATTCAATGAAGAGTGTTCGCCCTATTACTCTAGAGCACAGTATTAGACAAAAGCATGTTACAAGTCGGTGTGATTGTCCCCACAGTCCATGCACATCTATATCACTGTCCCCGGAACGTGCCTGCTTATGCATCGTTAATCTTGTTTATTATACTATTTATTATCTCAAAACAGCTCTGGACGAAGCTATCCAAGACAACGCGAAATTTTTATAATGCTCTCGATTCTGGCACAGTATATTGTACACAGATAGTAAGGTTCGTGGAAGTAATAGGTAATTATTTTTGGAATAAAAATAACGACAAAAAAGGTGAAAAATACTTTAAAATAGAATACCTAAGTATATAAATTTTGATTTGGAAAGGATTAAAAATTATTCTGGCACCTAACTGAAAGATAGAAAAAAAACTAGTTACCTTACTTTAATGGAAGTTTTCTAACCGCGCTTAGGTAAGCGTAAAGCTAAAAAGAGAAAAGTCACCTGGCCGCGATGGAATACCAGCGGAGCTTATAAAGGCTCTTCCACCAGTTGGTATAGACATTCTCACCCAGTTATGTAATGCAGTATGGAAAACGGGACGCTGGCCTAACGACTGGACAGAATCCGTGTTTATACCCATACACAAGAAAGGATCCACCAGCAAATGTGACAATTATAGAACTATTGCTCTTATCCCACACGCAAGTAAAGTTCTGCTCCACATTATTAACCGACGGCTAAAGAATTTTCTCGATTATCAAATTCCAGAAGAACAAGCAGGGTTTGTAAAGGGAAAAGGGACTAGAGAGCAGATCCTTAACATAAGGCAAATCATTGAGAAAAGTCGGGAGTTTAACACCCCAGTTGTCCTGTGTTTTATCGACTACGCCAAGGCCTTTGACTGCGTCCGATGGGAAAAGCTATGGAATGTTCTTCGCGAAATGGGAGTACCCAAACACCTGGTCGCGCTCGTCGGCAGCCTATACACCAACAATCACTCCTTCGTTCGTATCGACTCCGACTGTTCAAATGTGTTTGAGACGAAGAAAGGTGTCCGACAGGGGTGTATCCTTTCACCGCTGCTCTTCAATATTTATGGAGAGTGCATAATACGAAGAACACTAGAGAATTGGAATGGTGGGTTTGCCGTGGGTGGCAAAAGAATATCTAACCTTCGCTATGCTGATGATACGACTCTAATAACTACATCGATAGAGGATATGGAGGTACTTTTAAATCACTTAAACATCGAGAGTGAGGCCATGGGACTGTCTATAAATAAAAGTAAGACAAAACTGATGATCGTTGACCGAGCCGGACTCCTCTCAGGCCCAAGTAGCTGCCAGGGCATCGCAGCGGTGGACAACTTCATTTACCTTGGTTCTTAAATCAGCAGCGATGGCAGTTGTGTGCCCGAGATAAAACGTCGTATGGCCATGGGAAGGGACGCCATGAATCGGCTAAGTGGAATCTGGAAGAACCGAGGGATCTCTCGGAGGACAAAGATACGCTTGGTCCGGGCGCTGGTTTTTCCTATATTCTTATACGGCGTTGAGACATGGACCATCCTAGCTAGAGAGAGGAAAAGAATTGATGCGTTCGAGATGTGGTGCTGGAGGCGAATGTTGCGAGTACCGTGGACTGCAAAACGCACCAACGTATCAATTCTTACGCAACTGAAAGTTAAGGATAGGCTATCCACGATATGTCACCGCCGTATACTCTCGTACTTCGGCCATATAGCAAGGCGCGGCGACCAAAGCCTTGAAAAACTGGTCATCGTTGGGAACGTGGAAGGAAAACGGTCTCGCGGTAGATCCCCAACTAGGTGGACTGACCAACTTAAAGAAAGGAACGTGGTGGGGAGAAGCCAGTTCTATGATGTGGTGAACATGGCTACAAATAGGACGCGCTGGAGGCAGGCCGTCCAGTCTGTACAACAAGGACATCCTAGGGATCACGATCTTCAGTCATGAAGTGCCGACCACAGAGAGAGGTAAGCGTAGTTTATGATGCCCTCCGGCAAGGTGGGGTGACGATCTGCGAAATGTCGCTGGCAAGCACTGGAGGAGAAGAGCCGAAGACCGGGCTCAGTGGCGCGTCTTGGGAGAGATCTACGTCCAGCAGTGGACTGATATAGGTTAATGATGACATAAATTTTCTAAGAATCACAATACATTAGCCGAAAAACCAGCTTTAACAATTATAATAAACGATTATTCATCGAAACTCACTTTACGAAATTACGACACTCCTCTAAGCCGAAAACACCCACCCGCAGCGTAGTTAATTCTCTGTAACAAAACTACACTGTGAAAAGTACTTTACGATCTTAGTGATTTACAGACAGAATGCGGAACTATACCTGAAACTAACCATTTAAATTTAAGCTTTATAACTCATGCTATAAAAGCTATTATCCACGTATCTTCGTAATCTGGTAATAGGGTAGATGATACATAGTAACATCTCTTGGCGGTTGAAATTTTAAAGCATCTGGGTGGAGCTGTTCGGAAGAATGAGGTTGTTTTATTATAAAAGTAGGTACGTTCTTTTATTTGTACAGTTTGTATTGAAATATGTTTTGACCCAAGATTGATGTTGGTTTTATTAAAAGTAAATAAATCATCATCATCAGCCTGAAGATCTCCAATGCAAGGCAAGACATAGGCCTCCGTTTCCAGAAAGAACGATTCTGAGCGATTTCTCTCCACCAATTTTTTTTATACAACAAGCTTATTGAACAAGCATATGCTCCACCTGATGCTAAATGGTAGCCATCGGCTATAGCAATGCCTCGTAAAACACGATATGTAATTTCGGTTGTATTTTAACCAACATTATTTGAGGCTTAAAATGTGAACAGTTGAAATTCAAGCCGACTTGTCTATTGACTGACTTGCCTAAAAACTTTTTTATTTATGTAATCTATCCTCACTTTACACTGGTAAAATTGACCGAATGGACAGGTGCCATTAATTAAGAAGAAGAAGACTAAGTGGCTTAGCTAATTTACTGCTGTAGAAATGAATATGAATATTAAGCCATAATGTTTTATGTAACGAGCAACACAAACATTAATTCTTACTATTGCAACAACAAAATTATCCCCACTGACATTCAAAATAACTGTGAAATTCCCTAGGCTATGTCATTTAGCCCGAATTTCCGCTTAAAACTAATATGAAACAAGCAAATTAAGGTAACATACAGTTTGTAGCGAGTAATACGAGTAATGCGGGGCGCTGCACTCGACCACAGACTTTATATTTAATTCATACGCTAGTAATTTATTTAGTGGCAACACTGAATGAATTTAACGTTGCTGGCCTATTTTGTTTACTGACGTTATGCGAACAACAAACGGTTAGCAAAAATAACTGTATTCGCGACTTTAATCCTCAGACACGGTATTCAGTATATTTATGGCCACTGTTTTTCGCCCTTCTGATCCTAAGGTCGTGGGTTCAAATCCAGTCGTGTACCAGTGAGTTTTTCTTTCCAAAAATGCATTAAGCCAGTACTCTCAAATCTCGTAGAACCTAAAAAAGTTCAAAAATATGTGTCAAAGAGCCTCTTTGAAGTGCACTAAAAATACTTTCAGCACACTTGGTTCGAAAAAACCAGTGACGTGTCACTGTGTGTGCTTTATTGTGAAAAGAAGAGAAGAAAATTAACAAAAATTGTTTTAAAGTCGGGTTTTCAACTTGTTTTAACTTATTACTTGTTTAACAACCATAACCATACATAGTATAATTATTTGTATTGCGTCTATTCACACATATTCAATAACCACAAACCCACAATACAGTCATTAATTAGCAACATTGTCACCTGACACGTTCAGTAACAAATGCGCATCAATAATCGAAATCATGTATATTTTTGGAGCCGTCGCTTGTTGTTTTTTTGTTTGATATTACATTACTTCGTAATTTATCAGCCGATTTGAAAAAAAAAATCGGTTGTCTGTAAAGTTGGTTTACTGACGATAGTTGAACGTGACCACGTCATACAGCTGTCCACGCGGACGCATCGCTCACTCAAGTAGGAGAGAGACAGATGTCGAACGCTGCCGAACGCGGAGGCCGATTGTGCTTCTTTGTGGCTCGTTCCGCGCTCTCGCTTGCACATCAATTCTTAAATGGAACGCCTCAGAGCGAGGTAACGCCGCATGAGTCATGTTTTTTCGTGCGTCCAGCCGACTCCATCGAATTATAAGACGTTGTCACGTCAAAAAATATACAGAAATTCCAACTGAAAAAAATATCAAAATTTATTTGGACCGTATTAAAGCTGCTGACGACCTAAGGATCGGAAGAGTTATTATTATTGATAAGTTTTTGCCTGCTGTATTGTTCTATGTAACTAAGCTGTGTTTGACTTTTTATTATTATGTTTTAAGGCCTGCGCACATCTAGCGCGATGGCTTGGCGATCAGTGAAATGCTGTCACTTAACGCTGTCATATTTGACAGCATGTCATATTGAACTGTACCTTTTAATTTTAAGTTGACGCAAAATAAATTATTTCTATTTCTATTTCACTGATCGCCATCGCTCTAGATGTGTGCAGGCCTTAATAGAGTGACACACGTCAGAAACTAACTTTAGACACTGTTTAGTTGGTCTAGTCCCATAAGTCTTCATAATATGTGACTGAGAAACACCAATTCAATGTCGTCGGTCCTAAAATGTCAGCTATCATTGGTCAGCAAATAAAATAAGCAATAACTATAGGAGTAGTCCTCATCAAAAATATGGTCAACTTTAATTAAGTACGTTTATTTGACGGAAGTCCTCACATATCACATTATAACGAGTTAATTCACAAAAGTGATACAAACTGCAAATATTATATTTAATTTTCATGACTACCTACCTTTTGATTAAATTAATAACAATGAAATTATTACGGTTCCAGTACAAGAATGCAGAAGTGGACTAAGGGTCAATATTAAAAGGGGCACCTACAGAATCCGTGTTGTAAAATGCATGACATTGCAGACACTACTTATGCTGCCTTCTTACGGTGCGTGGTTCTGCAGATCATCACGCACCGCGCACGACGACGCACGGCAACGCACACAGAAAAGGCTCCTGTGATACAGCGCACCTCGGCGCACGAGACCGTTCCCATTGTGTGTCGTGCGAGCTGGTGCGGGCTGGTGCGCGATATCACGCACTGGTGGGAAGGGGCTACTAAATATCACTTTCTTGGTAGCAGTAGAAATTATTTTTTTAAAGAAGCCCGCATTGAATTTAGGATTTTCTATGCTTATAAACAAAAAAAAACAAGACCATCAGAGTCTCCTTTTGACATCCTCTTGTCTGTTTTTTTTAATCCACAGCTTTTGAGGGTTTACTGAAAGTTTATATCTACCTGTGCTGCCTTGTCTGTTAGTCCTTTTTCTAAGAAAGTGATATCCATCAATCTGAAAAATTGAAAAAATGTCAAGGCAATTAACATAGAAATGGTTTTAAAAAGAACACGCTCCAAGTTTGAAAATGGTTGTCAAAGTTAGTACGGTCGACCAGGCCCCTATTTAATAAAGCTGACAATTCGACATATATGTCAAAAAGTATCAAATTTGTGGAATTGTCGCGCTTAAGCTATTGATAAAAGTGACAAATACGTCACAAAAGCACGACAATTCCACAATTTTGTCGCTTTTTGACACATATGTCGAATTGTCAGGTTTATTAAATAGGGGCCAGTTGTCCATAACTGCCCCTCCAAAACGTCCTTAAGTACGTCTCCGAACAGGATGCAATCAAATTAACAGAGATTTTATTTATATTTCCAATGTTTTTAGCTGAAAACTGAATTATGGATGCGAAAGCCGAGCTAATGACGAGGACAATTTTATTCAAACGAAAACGATCAGATGCGAACTGTTTTTCAGAATTTTCAGTTTCTTGTATTAGTGAGGCGATTAATAAGAATTTATGTTGATAAAATTCAAATCTTATAGCCTAACTTGACACTGAAAAAAAAATTAAGCTTCCGAGAATAAAAAAATCTGAGTGAATAAAACTTAGGCCGGTATTAGCTCGCGAGACTTACAGATTTATTTTATTTATTTTTATTTTTAGTTTATTTTGACATAGTCAGTTTGAGCTAATAGCTAGCGCCAAAGCGACCAAATGGTAGCCACCATTACAAAGTACACATTACAATAAATAGGAGAAGTTGATTGAAACAATACAATACAACTTTTCACTGTTTGAGAACATAATTGCGTACATGAATTTTTCGATCAGAAGTTATATTAATGGCATATAATATGCATGTATCCAAGTATTATATCAGCTATCCGGTTCCCATATTACAAGCCCTGCTTAATTTGGGGCTGGGTAGTGTTGTGTGAATTGTCCACAATATTTATGCGTTTTTTATACAACTTGTTGATCAAAAAAACATAATTATGGCCCATATTTGATGTGGTAACCACCGCCTATCACAAAGCATTACCCATCAACTTGAGGCATACAGATATTCAGCCTCACATGTCTGTAATTTCACACCCACACTCTTCAAACCGAAACACAGCAATGCTGCTTCACGGTGCGCGCAAGGCTTTAAATGGGTCTCAAAAAGCAATGATCAAAATGAAACAATCCTGTCCTGTAAGCCTACCAAAAGCTCTGTCTGGCTCTGTCTCTGGCTCTGGTTTTGAATCTGTGTGAGTGTTGAATAATAAATCCTACGTCAAAACATCACAGACACACCCACCCACACAGTAAGTACACTCGTGAGCACTCACCCAGACTCAAAACTTTCAATAAACTTTTTTCATTTCATTTCATTTTCATTTTTCAAAACCAGAGCTAGAGACAGAACCTGACAGAGCTTGTGGATGCCTGCTGTTTCACTCCCTAGGGATAGAATCAACCGGAAATGTGATACGAGTACGTTCCAGCAAAATAAATAATGTAACGGGGCTACAGCAGGTGCAAGACCAACCACACAATAATGCACCTTACGTCCCTGGTAATAAGGAATATTGGTAAATGCTTGGGGTGTTCCTTATAATCAATTCAGATGTCAAATCTCTTGTTGGAGAAGAACTTGATGCACGGAAAAGTGTTTAGAAATGGATGTTTGTGAGAGAAATGCACGTGATAACGAGGAACGGCATTTTGATTGTTGTTGCTGTCATGTCACTATTGAACCAGTGTGGTGAGAGGCACGTTTTCCTCATGTTTTTCAATAATATTTTATAAATATAATATAAACAAAATCATAAATAAAGATTTTTATAATGCCCCAAAAGTTAAGAGCCGAGTGGGATTTGAACCCTCGACCTTCTACTTGGTACGGAGCTGCGCTGACCACTGCGCCATCGGTCTTACACTCGACAAATAGAGACTGTTCGGTACTAACGCGACCTCTTTACTTTTGGGACATTATAAAATCAATAAAAAATCATGAATGTTTTCACAATGGGTAGCTTTATCGCAGAAAGCAATATATTATATAATAAGGCATGATGTTAATTCTACTCTCTAAGGCCTGGTAGAGTTGGTGGTTGTTAGCGATAAGACTGCCCATTGTAATACTGTGACTATTTATTTTAAAGTTGAAAGCTGTACCCTAGTGTGTCATGGTAATAAATAAGTATAAGTTTAAAAAACTTGAGAAACCGACTTCATTGTCAAACGGCTAAACCGATTTTAATCAAATTTGTGGACGTAAGAATAACCTTCCAAATAAAATAAAAAATTCTAAATCGGTTCATAAATGACGGAGGCATGCAGTTAATAGTGCAAAAATTATTTTAAAAAAAATGGCAACACCGATTTTAATAAAATTAAAATGGGACCAATCTGGAAGCAGTACATTTCAGATAAAAAAATAATTTTTCAAATCGGCTCACAAATGACGAAGTTATGCAATAATAAACATAAAAATATATATATATATATACAACCGAATTGAGAACCTCCTCCTTTTTGATTGGAAGTCGGTTAATAATGAGTTATTTATCTATTTATCCATCTTCTACACAACTAGCTGATGGAATACGCTTATCTATAATATTTGCGGGTGAAGTCACGAGTAACGCCTAGTTTACTTAAAAAAGCAATTTCCACACCAAAAATATTCATTTTAAACTAAAATTAACCCGTCACAGGCATTAATCACGCACGAACAATAAACTTTCATTTTGTCCGTGATTACAGCTCAAATGAAAACATCGAGCTCGATACTTGATTTAGTGTTATTAACCTGTCAGCTGCCGTCCGGGCCTGAGAGACCACGGGCCTCGGAGACCACGGGACAATGGCGCCGATTATCGGGTTAACTGCGAAGCGTGTTGAGATTTGGGCCACGGTCTATTGTTAAGATATAACTTTTGAAACTGTGATAATTTTGAGCATTCTTTAGATCTACCACAAGCTCTGGCTCTGGTTTTGAGTCTGTGTGAGTGTTGAATAAATAAATGCAACGTCGAAACGTCACGCACACAGTATAATACACTGGTGAGCACTCACACATAATCAAAACCAGAGCCAGACATAGCTTGTGGTAGGCCTACTGTTGTATCACAAGGATTACTTTGAAACGTCTTAAATCTAGGTGAGTGTAGGTGCCAGTTCCACGCGACCAAGCCTAGAAGAACAGGCAACAAACTACGGCTTGGTTTTTACCGTTTTTTTTGCATGGTCCTTTTACAAAACATAAAGTTCCAGTGTGGTGCCAACTAAGTGAGACGTAGGCAAAAGCAAAAGCCTAATCCACAGGAAAGACATAGACAATACGAGCAGAGATGACTACGCCGGGGGTTTCCTCATAATGATTCTCTATCGTCGGCAAATCTCGGCAGATTCATCATCCACACTTGGTGTGCGGACTGGTTTCCGCAAGTAGGCCGCTGGCGGACTCTTTTTGCGTGACGCTTGACACGTGCTGCTCGAACTTTTTTAGGTTCTACGACACACCGGTTTCCTCACGATGTTTTCCTTCACCGTTTTACGAGTACTGGCATAGTGCGCATACATTTTTTGACAGAAAAACTCATTGGTAGGTACACGACTGGATTTGAACCCACGACCTTAGGATCGGAAGGCGGGGCTGCTACCACTAGACCACCAGTGCTCTTTCTCTACCGTTTGAGAGCACTAGCATTGCGTACATCGTTTTACATAACAGAAAAATCTAAACGTACACGACTGGATTCAAACCCACGACCTTAGGCTGCAGCGCTGTCGTGATATACGTAATCAGGGTGTCGGCTGGTGACCATCGCACGATTGCCTGATCAATCGTGTTTATAATGCTAATGGGAGTTTCTAACTTTCGGTTAGGTAGTCGCGTAGTTTGGAGGATTAGGGCAATTAACACATTTTGAACTCCCAACTGAAAAGAAGGGGACCTTTCTGAATGGCAATTCGGTAGGCCTACCATGAGCTCCGTCTGGCTCTGTCTCTGGTTCTGGTTTTAAGTCTGGTCTCTTCCAGATTGGTGCCATAGAAATTTCTTCAAAATCGGTTCAGTAGTTTGGCCATGTTCTGCGAAATGTAGCTGGCAAGCACTGGAGGAGAAGAGCCGAAGACCAGGCTCAGTGGCGCGTCTTGGGAGAGACCTACGTTCTGACTGATATAGGTTGATGATGATGATGAGTTTGGCATGAAGTTGGTTGCTAAAGTTTTTTAAGCTTTTTATTGTGTTTTGACATGTCCGTAGTCTATTTTATATTGACGTGTATATTTGTTGAAATAGACAGAGTTTTTTAACTACTGCAGATGTCATCGTTTTTATATAGATTTACTAGCTGCCTGTCCCGGCTTTGCACGGGTGGACATTTATTTTTTAATCACAAATATAGACTATGTTACTCAAGGTGAACCTACGTCCAGCAGTGGACTGATATCAATTGATGATGATGATGAAAAAACATTCTATAACGTTTAGGAGCACTATTTTCTAGAACATTTTGTCCAAATCTAGAATTCAGAACCGTTTGCATGGGTATATTTGAGTATTCTAGATAATTCTGGATGCTAGCCGAATAATTTCAGTCTTCGAATTAAATTTGATCATTCCAGAACCTCAAAGACATTCTAGAGCGTTCTTTCCTCGTCAAAGTCGAGAATTTTCTGAAAAATCCCTAAGCGAAAGAAAGGGATAGTCATATATAAGTCCCTACGTGATAGAAAGGGATAGACATAGATTTCGAAACTTTTGCCCCTTATAAATTAATAACACCTAAATCTAAATATATAAAACTCTTACGTTACTGACTGACTGACTGACAATCAAAGCTCAGCCTAAACCGTAAGTCCTAGAAGCATAAAACTTGAAGGGTATGTTTCTTTTATATCATAGGGGTGCACTAAGAAAGGAAATTGGAAAATTATTTCCCTAAGCGGAGCAAAAGAGGAAAAACTTTTCAAAGAAAAATCAACGGGGCGTAACGGCAAAGGGGCGAGCGAAGCCGCAAGCGTCCGCTAGTATTGAATATAAACTATCCTATCTTTTAAGTCCGACCATATTATAGGCAGTTGCAAAATTTTATCGAATTCCGTTCAGTAGTTTCGGAGTTTATCGCGTTCCAAATTGTGACACGAAAGATTTATATAAATAGATTATGTTCAAACTGTTTTTTTTTCCAAGATAGACATATTTTTTTGTTGTAGACAATTTGCAGGACACAAATTAAGCAGAGCTTGTACTATGGGAACCAGATAGCTGATTAACTTACATAATTATTTTTGTAAAAACATACTTAAAATACTATAATTATAACACCCAGACAGAGAACAAACATCTGAGTTCACCACACAAATATTTGTTCTCGGGGAGGATCGAAACCACGACCTACGGCGCAGAAGGCAGAGCTACTACCAACTGAGCTGAGAGGTCATGTCATTGAGCTGAGAGGTCAGTCGTTACTTAGGTACGGTCATCATAGAACTGTTATAATTAAACTACAACCACAAGCTCTGTCTGGCTCTGGTTTTGAGTCTGTGTGCGTGCTCACCAGTGTATATTACTGTGTGTGTGACGTTTTGACGTAGTATTTATTTAGTCAACACTCACACAAACTCAAAACCAGGGGCAGAAACAAAGGCAAACAGAGCTTGTGGTAAGCCCAGCTCTATTTAAAAGCGACCTCAGAATCTAATTTATGTTTCATCGTCAAATGCAATGTTTTACAGCTAAATAGCTGTAAAATGTAATGTACGTAGTTCATATTATACAGGGCCCTGTTCATCGCATAAGCTAATTCTGAGTTCGCCTAATATACATATTCGATAGGCCTCTCTCTGCCTTCTGTTTTTTTTAAATTCTTTATTGCACCAAACCTTGACAGGTGTAAGACAAAGAGGTTGGCGTGCATAAACGTGTTTGTTAAATGTCATAAATAAATAAGTTTCTTTCTTTCTTTTCATAAAATGTAATAGAAAATGTAATAGAAAACATACCTACTCGCTATAAACTACATTAAACATATAAAAAGATTTATACCTATTAAAAAACAATATCAATAAAATAAATATAATATAAATAAATATAATAATATAGATATAAAAAACACATATCTAAATAATAGAAATAAATAAACATACATTGTTCTGTTAATGTGACAGGCCCCATTTACGCCTATGACTTTATGTCGAGGTAAAGGTAAAAGGGCCCGCAGGCAAATTTTTTGCCCAAAGCTTGTTAGGCAAATCCTAAACAAATATTATATTGTAGGGCCGGGATCGCCACTGATTGGGATTTGGAAATGGCTGCGTCAGGACATTGTGAGCACCAGTTTTTGACTTTATTGTCGTTGGGGAGTACAATAAATGGAAAAAAGTATTTTATATGGCTTTCTCACTTCATGTCAAAGTAAAGATAATTTAAAATGTAACCTTTATGCAGGGTTTTACATAATATAGTAAATTGGAATAGAAGTAGGGGTTAGAAAAAAAGAGAAAATATATTTTGTTATTGGTTACAAGATTTTCCCTGGCTACGTATCATTTATTTTTTTCACGTGACAACGTTTCACGTGACAACGTCTTATAATTCGATGGAGCCGGCTGCACGCACGAAAAAACATGACTCATGCGGCGTTACCTCAATCTGAGGCGTTCCATTTAAGGCTTGAAGTGCAAGCGAGAGCGCCGAACGAGTGACAAAGAGGCACAATCGGCCTCCGCGTTTGGCAGCGTTCGACATCTGTCTCTCTCCTACTTGAGTGAGCGATGCGTCCGCGTGGACAGCTGTATGACGTTGTCACGTTCAACTATCGTCAGTAAACTGACTTTACAGACAACTGATTTTTTTTTAATATCTTTTTTTTTACAATTTATAGGTTTGCGTTTGACCGCTATCTCACCTGCTGTTATGTGAAATCTTTGGTGGAATTACAGTTTTGCCTTGAATATAATTATAGAAATGAATTGAGTATTTATTTATTTAAAAACATCAAACCAAAACTATCGTACACCTGCCACTGCCAGAACAATTGAGGAAAGTTCCGAATTAATTATTATTGGGAACAGCCCGAAGCCTGTTACGAAAACAATTTTGCTCCAGAAATCTTTTGTTATGCAAATATAATATTAGCGATATTATTAGAATCTTAATAACGAAATAAAAAAAAAACGGCTGTTGAATTGTCCATTTGGCAATAAGAAAAAGCGACGAAGTGCGAGTTGGACTCGCCCATGAAGGATTCCGTAGTAGCAAGTAACATAATTATACTTGTTGTTCCTCGAAAGGTAAATTGCGGTTTACGATATAAGACGTATTAAAAAAAAGTACTTACAGGCTATAGCAATGTAGTATTAAAAGTATGTATGTGAAAATACCAATGCTCTCAATCGGTGAAGGAAATCATCGTGAGGAAATCAGAATACGACATGCGTCGTGCAACAGTAAAGAAAAAAATATGTTCAAAATTTTTTAGCAGCTGTTGCAAAATACTGACTTGATATCAAATAAACACCAATTAACAAGTCAATATTGGATTTTTATCATAGCCTATGATAAAATATAAAAATATTTAATCCTACTAACGTTTTTATTTGCAAAAGCATACTCAGATTTTATAGTCGTTCATTGAGCTAAATGACTCTCAGTACCTACTTACACATAAATATTATTCCAAAGAAATCAAAGCTCCAACTTAGTTAGACAAACATTAGAGCTTTTTCCTAACAAAGATAATAGACCCTTGAATTTAACGGCGAAACAAAGAACTCCCAAAAGTAATTGCTCTTCCAAGATTATTCTGAAACATTAAAAAACAAAATTAAAATTTAGAGAGGCTCATAATAATTCAGTACTTACCTATCTTATTAAAATGCCTAGAATTTCGCACAATAGACTAAGGCTTCGCAGGAAAATGCGTCATTTATTAACGGTGTACAAAGCGTTAATTAGGAACGGACCTAGTGGAGGAATAGGGGAAGATAGAACGGTGTCACTTAGGATTCAAGATCGTTTAAACGACAAGCATTTAATTAAGCAGACTTTTCTAGTTATGCGACTAAACAAACTTTCAATAACAAGCAGTTTCGTTTAATGCTTTTTAATTATCTGATGAAATTATACCTTATTTTGATAACCATAAGCAAGCATAGTTTTACTTTTTGACTGTGCAACCGTTAAAAAGTAAAAATATGACCTAGCCAAATTGAACAACGACAATAAAGATACATAATGTTGAAAATGTATACCCTTTTGGATATGATTTTTGCTTTTAAAAAATGAGAAAAGTAAAAGTTTTTAGTACTTTTATAACTGTAAATATTGTAATAAACAAAAGCTGATAAGTGAAAAAGCAACTTGCAAAAGTCGTTTTTTAAAAAAACATGCCATAAGTTTTTTCAGCCCTTATCTTTACTTTGAATAGAAGGGGGAAAGTGCGGTTATTAATATTTAAATGTACTGCCGGGCTACCATTGGGAGCTCCATAATATATAGTTATGGCTATGACTAAGGAACGTTGATTCACTTGGAACTGGCACATAGACTCATTTTACTCAACTACATTTTTTCTTCTGAGGTTATGTACGAGAGATAAATGAATGAATTAAGTTTTGGTAAATTAAACTTGGCACTTGGCTTATGGCATGTTTTTTATAAGCGCCGGATGACCTGTGGGCCAAAACCAATACCGAGTGGTGCCCTGACACAGTGAGGTGGCGTCGCGGCAGGCCTCGCATGAGATGGAGGGACGAGCTGGACGCTTTTGAGCGGGACTGGCAACTTAAAGCAGAGGATCGTAATGACTGGCGTAAATGGGGGGAGGCCTTTGCCCAACAGTGGGACACTACAGGCTAGTAGTAATAATAGTAAATTAAACTTGTAAATTTTTAATTTTATAGGTAACTATTCTATAAATTTAAAAGCTTTGGCTATATTAGAGTAATTAATCATCGGAAAGTTAATTAAAGCGAAAGTTTCCGACCATCTGGCGCCGGCTAATAGTTGTGTTTGTGTTCTAATACGTATCGTGTGACAATCGCTTAGGTTAAACTGTATAACACCATCAAAAAAGGCTTAGCAAACTTAGATAAGCTTAAATTTTAATTTTTGACGTGTCAACGTCTTTTAATTCGAAAGAGCCGGCTGCACGCACGAAAAAACATGACTCATGTGGCGTTACCTCACTCTGAGGCGTTCCATTTAAGGCTTGAAGTGCAAGCGAGAGCGCGGAACGAGAGACAAAGAGGCACGCACGGCCTCCACGTTCAGCAGCGTTCGACATCTGTCTCTCTCCTACTTGAGTGAGCGATGCGTCCGCGTGAACAGCTGTATGAAGTTGTCACGTTCAACAATCGTCAGTAAACCGACTTTACAGAAAACCGGTTTTTTTATGAAAAAAAAGCAAAGCACAAAAAACAGAAGTGCAATCTTAGCTTGGTGAATTTATAAATGTCAAAGGTTTTAGGGGCTTGATTATGGGGATGGTTTTACCCCTGAGTAATAAATACCATTCACTTAGCGGGTAACTCAAATATAATTACTTCGCGGCAATTCCCCTTAGACAGGGGTAACCAACATAACCTTAACGTGGTATCTACTACTGCCTTGCGCACATCTAAGCGATCTGCGATGGAGATCAGTGAAACATTTTCAAATATAAAAGCGATATTTGCAAGCGTTTCACTGATCACCATTGCCATCTCTTTGATGTACGCAGGCCTTAACTTGGTTATACCATCGGTTTTAATTATTTTAGGGTGTTTTTTATTTAATTTGTAGAACCTGCTCCTTAATCAGCATTAGGGGAACGGTGAAGGAGAACATCGTGAGGAAACCGACACATCTTAAGTGAGCCTCTTTGAGGCGCACTTAAAATCCTTTCACCACACCTGTTTCGAAATAATCAGTGACACGAAATGAAGAAAGAAGCATTAAGGAACAACCCTGTAGACTTTGTTATTGAAATTTCCAAAAAAAATATTGAAATCGGCACAGTAGTTTTTGAGTTTTACAAACGAACTGAAATACAAATCTTCCCTATCTATAATATTTTATTTAACTCTTTATTGCACAAAAAACTTAAATTTATGTACAAATGGTGGGCTTAATGCTTTAAGCATTTTCTACCTGCCAACCTTAGAGGTAGGAATGGCGTTGGCGTGCATAAAAAAGGAAAGCGTAGATATTAAAATTAACAACATGGTACAATACTTATTAGTTAAGGTCCGATGAGATCTGCTTCAGGAAATATTAGTGTAGATAGGTAAACAAAAACAACGCAAAAATACGATATAAAATACACATTGATTTGTGCCACAGCGGATACTCAGAGCTACACTAACAAACTATTCAGAGTTGTGTCCCATGAGAACCTTTCAATGATCCATTGCAAATCGGATCAGCCGAGTGACACTCCGTTTTGTTGAGAGTGGACAACTATTTACTAACTAAAAACTCTTGATTTGATTCGGCTCTATAAACATTGAGTAGATCTGGTTTCCGGGTAAATGAAATAAGTTTATGACAGTACCCAAAGTCCCAGTGCATTTACAACATTTCGTTTACCAAATGTTGTTTTCGTTTCGCTTACGTGTCGCTCTTTTGCATGGGAAATGATGAGACAACAACTCTAACTACGTAACGTATTTTTACTGTCTCACCTTTTCTCCATAAAAAAAGACAGAGATACGTAGGCTAAACAAAAACAACATTTGATAACGAAATGTGGTAAGCAAAACTCGGACTTCGGGTACTGTTATCTCTTATAATAGTTTGTTGCCTGTTCTTCTAGGCTTGGTCGCGTAAAAAGGCATCTAGACTCACCTAGCTTTAAGGCGTTTCAAAGTGATCCTTGCGATTCTACTAAATAAATACTTACACTTATGATTTAGATTTTTGAATAAACTGTATAAAAAACCAGCCATGTGCGAGTTGGACTCACGTGCAAGTATTTCGTTTCGTATTATCGATAAAAAACAGTAAAAGATCATTATTGGTTTTATTTTATTTATCAAGGCGTTGGTTCGATCTCGACGCTTTCGAGCGAGGATGGTGGGATGAAGCGATGGATAAAGATGGTTGGAAGGATTTGGGGGAGACCGTTGGCCAGCAGTGGGACGATATAGGTTAGATGAAAAATTCGGTTGTCTGTAAAGTCGGTTCACTAACGATAGTTGAACGTAACAACGTCATACAGCTATCCACGCGGACGCATCGCTCACTCAAGTAGGAGAGAGACAGATGTCGAACGCTGCCGAACGCGGAGGCCGATTGTGCCTCTTTGTCGCTCGTTCCGCGCTCTCGCTTGCACTTCAAGCCTTAAATGGAACGCCTTAGAGCGAGGTAACGCCGCATGAGTCAAGTTTTTTCGTGCATGCAGCCGGTTCCATCGAGTTATAAGACGTTGTCACGTCAAAAAAAAGAATAAGTACTTGCCGTAATCAGGCACCACGCTTAGCAAGTTTATAGGATATTCCAATCTACTCAAACTCCGTTATTCCAGTAACATGGTCACCGAGTAATATTGAGCGCCGAGTGAAGGGATTACATTGGAATCCGACACTAATGATCACGCTTCCTGGTAACTGTAGGTAACATAATACTTATAGTTGGAAGTGCGATGTCGAATCTTGCCGTGGGACAAATGTTAACATGATCTGTATGAAAATACACCACTCAAAACTGAGTGGGAGAATTGAAGTTTGACAGGTGTTTGCTTCTACCAAATTCAAAAATATTATTATTCAGTTCACAAGGATCTCTTTGAATCATCTAAAGTTAAGGTAAGCACCAAATCCTAAACCTAACTTTCAAAGTGATCCTTGCGATCGTACTGAATAAAGTTCGGCAAGTTTATCATGCGCACTTGATGTGCGGGCAGGTTTTTCCGCAAGTAGGCCGCTGGTGGGTCCTTTTTGCGTGACCCTTGACACGTGTTGCTCGAACTTTTTTCGGTTCTACAACACGCCGGTTTCCTCACAATGTTTTCCTTCACCGTTTTGAGAGTACTGGCATAGTGCACATAAATTTTTCGACAGAAAAACTCATTGGTACACGAGTGGATTTGAACCCACGACCTTCGGATCGGAAGGCAGGGCCACTACCACTAGACCACCAGTGCTCTCCGTACTGAATAAATACACTTTTGATTTTGATTTTGATTAAAATTGATAAAAATACGTGGTGGTGTACGGGTTTTGTATTTGAAGGTAACTTATGCAATTTTTATTCAATATTATTATTATGATGTGAGATAAGACTGAAACGTATAATTTCAAAGCCTAACTGACCTAACTTGAGCTTCTTTTTAAAGGATATTCTATGACTTCGTAGCTTACGATAATATTATATGCATCACAAATACTATTTACCTGTTAGACATGCAGGTAGATACGTAACCGCATCTGTAGAGATTCATCGATTCATTTGCGTTAATCTGTAGATACGTCTGTCGATCCATTTAAGTTTGTAATTACTGTATTTATTGAACGTGTGACAGACAGCTTATTACTGACGCATCGTATGTAAATGACACAAATTGCTTTTCGAGTTAACTGAAAATCACTTTATAGTATTTCCAATAAGGGCTAAAAATATAAATCTTTTTAAAGGCCAAGCTAATGGAACAAGTATATCGACCACCTAATTATTTTGTGGGTCACGCACGTCTGGAACGTGCCCTACCCTGCGTCCATCAACTTGAGGCATGGCCAGTAATTTCATCACCCTTCAAACCGAAACACAACAATGCTGCTTCACGGCAGCAAAGCAGCAAATATAAAATGGTGGTAGTACTTCTCTGATGGACGAGTCCTTCACAAAAAGCTCTACTTACTTCTTCATTTACTTGGTTAACTTTTATCTGTTATTATTATGTATAAATTGATTATTAAATTCATGAAAATAATTGCAAGAAAAAATTAAAGAAAGTAACCACATTTATCAGTAATAATTATAGTACATAGGTGAGACGAATTAACAACTTATTCGTCTTAAAATTTGCGTGAAACGTTTACGCAGCTTAATTATATCATAAAGAGGTTCTTATACCTTCTCAAACGATAACCTCAAAACCTACTTACCACCGTCTAGCCACTCAATAGCAATTATGCGTCATTGAATTTAATTTTATGGATAGCTCGATTGGCTGGAAGTGAGCGTGGAGCACCTATTTAACACATCCCCGGAAGCCAATAAAACCACGTCGACTGCTCAAAGTGGATGGGGGCACAGCGTGATGGGCAGAAGAGCAACTTTGAAAAGGTGTTACTTAGTTCTTAAAAATGCAGCTCACTGTTCAGAAAATTCTAAGGCGAAAGTTTCATGATTTGTGAGTTGCCTTATTCCCTATTATCTCAACATGCAACCATGGTCGCAGGTGGCATTGTGGCACCCTTTTCCACAAGACACGTTAAGTTTAATTTTATTTATTTAATTATTTCTAAGTTTAGTTATTTGTGTTAAATTTATAGTAAATGATTTTTTCATACTGAAATAATATGGATTATTTATAAGTTAATTGTTCAACCTATGAGAGAACACAGAATTTGCGGAACACAAATTCTGTGTGAGTTTGTTATCTCATGATGTGTTGGATTGTGTTTTGAATGCCACTGTCAACGTCATCTCAAAAGCCATGTATCTGAGGCACGGAAGAGGAAGTACGCCGTGCACTTGCAATTCTTTGACGATGCTAGCGCCACTTATTGATGTGGTGAAATTGGGAACCGTCTGACAGTCTTGGTTCGGCGGAAGAATTTGAAAAAGGAACAAAGTGACTCATACAGCATACTTTAATTATTTCCTATGTCATGTGTTGAGTTTGTAAAACTTGGGACGCTGTATTTGTTCCTCTGTGCCCGAGATGCAGCTCGTATTGCCACCTGCAGCCACAGTAGCTGATTGGTACACACGACGTGAACTGTATTTCAAACGGCGAATGCCATTTTCGAATGGATTTCCAAGTTTTGTGTCGAATTTCCCATCTCTGCGGGGCTTTCTTCGTGGATGGTTTGAGCCGTGGCTGTGTTACTACAAAGGAACACGATTAGTTCGAAGACTCACAAAGCAACAGTGAGTTTTAGGACTGAACTTTAGCGAACTAGTTGGCCCATTGAACTCTCTCGAAACAAAGCGCGCGAAGGCATTGAAACTTGATGCCTCGCTTTTGACGTATCGTTTTTGTTTTATATTTAGACAAATGTTTTTGGTCGTCATCCTTTTTACATCTCCTTGAGCATAACGGCTAATAATGGTTTATTTTAAGTTTTATTGTATCTTGTATCAACTGACTTCTACTTCGAAGCTTAAACAAATTTTATTTTTGTATTTATTTATTTATTTATTTATTTATTTATTTATTTATTTATTTATTTATTTATTTATTTATTTATTTATTTATTTATTTATTTATTTATTTATTTATTTATTTATTTATTTATTTATTTATTTATTTATTTATTTATTTATTTATTTATTTATTTATTTATTTATTTATTTATTTATTTATTTATTTATTTATTTATTTATTTATTTATTTATTTATTTATTTATTTATTTATTTATTTATTTATTTATTTATTTATTTATTTATTTATTTATTTATTTATTTATTTATTTATTTATTTATTTATTTATGTTGTTATGTATTTATTTATTTATTCATGTTCGACCATGTAGCATAGCTATAAATGAAGCTCACGATTAAGATCCCCAGGCTCGTTAAATACTCTCTCAGATCTTTTGAGTACCTAGTATCTTAGTAAAAACCCTTGTCTTAGTGACTGCATTATCCGTAGCTTGAACTTATTCGGAGTAGACTAGACTCACCTAGCTATAAGACGTTTCAAAGTGATTCTTATATCGTATTGAATAAAAGTTTACATCATACATGCTCAGTAAATAGGATTTACTTTAGCACAAAGAGGCTGTGAAAGTAGGCGTGTGCAGCCCAGTGCATTGTAAATGCGTTCCATTTTCAAATCACTTTTACCGTCACACTATGCTTGATACGTAATGGTTCATTAAAGTTCAAGAGCTATGCAAACCTCCTTGGTGATGGTTCATTACAGTTCTAGAGCTATGCAAACCTCCTTGGTGAAACAATCTCTTTTCTTACAAAATGATATGAAAACTTTTTACTGAAAAGATATAGTAGCTCACAGATGTGTGCATAAGTGTGCGTCTACAACTGTTTTAGCAGATATCTACCGGTACAAATATTTTACTATTAATTTTAATAAAATTAATAGTATAATTATAATAATACTTATATTATTATTGTAATTTTATTTTTCTCAAATTAAAATTACATTTCGTCATACCCGTATAAAATATGTTGTGTTAGTGTTGTATTGTAAGCCTATTTCTGCCGAAAAGCAGCATTGCTTTGTTTCGAGTTGAAGGGTATGGGTACCGGTGAAATCACTGACACGTGAGGCTGAACATCCGTATGCCTCAAGTTGATGGTCGTAGGGCAGTGCATTGTAGGGCACGTTCCTGACGTGCTTGACCTACGAGGCAATGCTTTGCTATAGGCAATGGTTATCACTCAACATCAGGTGGGCCATATGTTTGTTCCATCAGCTAGTTAAAAATTTACCTCGCATGAATGATGTAAAGTAGAATGCTTACCTCGGTCATAAGTAGCTATTGCACCCTCGAACTATTATTTACCCTCGCTCGCTTTGCTCGCTCGGGCATCTAAATATCTCGGGTACACTCGATCCATTAGCGCCCTTTGCGAGCTGCGCTCGCACGGGCGCCAAAAAGGATCTTGTTCTGCAAAAGCTCACTTACTGCCCTTGTATAACAATCTACTAATATTGAGTTTGAGTTTGAGTATGATCAAGTAAAGCCACGTGTGCCTCATCCAAGTTTAAGCACGGCAAAGTGCATTGCGTCTCCATTAATATTATGCTGCAGTAGCCTAGCCTTCAGCCACGTTTCCATCGTACATCTAAGCCTCGCCTTGGGATGTAACGAGCCATAGATTCCGGTTCAGATTTCAGAATGTTAAGTTACCAGAGGAATAGAGGAACGTACACTCTGGTATTTGCTTCAGTCTTACAGCAGTATTACGAAGTTTGTGGTATTATATACGTGCTACTGTTAGTCACCTCCTGAGGTATGCGAGTGACGAGTGGGGGATGGGATGGGGGATGATTTACGGCAGTATTACTAGGCTTGTGGTATATTATACGAATAACCGATAGTTACTTCCTGAGGTATGCGAGAGGTGAGAGGGAGACGATTATTTAGCTGCAGCTGTCAAAGGAACACTGGCGAATCGCCCCCTCTTGCCACTCGCATACCGCAATAGGTGACAAGCATTTTTGTCTACACTATCTTCTTTGATTGATGAATAAATCCACAGTTTTTGAATTTACACTACGATCTTAAAGTAAAGTAAAGCTGAAGAGTTTGTTTGGTTGAACGCGGTAATCTCGGAAACTGCTGGTCCGAATTGAAAACATATTTTTGTGTTGGATAGTCTAAATATCGAGTAAAGCCAGAGGAGCAGTGTGTCCAGGGTCTCTCACTCTGAAAATGTAGGGTGTTCGATAGAACCTATAGCCACATAGCTGCTACTCTCCGCCAGTAATACATGTTAGATGAAGGCGCTGTAATCCTTTTAAGATGGATAAACGTGCCGGCAGCTCAGCTGTAAATTGAACAAGTTATAACTTGTTTGAGTCAGTTCTAGAGATACGATAGGAACCTAACTCTTGATTTTTTTTACTCCTCTTTGTTCCACACACGGGACCCACATGGACCCGACTGGCATGAGACCGCTGTGAATGGAATTGCATGGAGGGGGCCTAGACCCATTTATCGGTGTCTAATAGTAGTAAACATAAATTAACTAGTAGGCAAAGATATTAAGTACTAATCTGCTAATCTAATCTATGTTAGTTATCTTATAATGTAGACTATAAGTTAACTAACATACATATCAAATCCTGCAAAATCGGTTGTCTGTAAAGTCGGTTTACTTTACGAAAGTTGAACGTGACAACGTCATACAGCTGTTCACGCGGACGCATCGCTCACTCAAGTAGGAGAGAGACAGATGTCGAACGCGGAGGCCGATTGTGCTCTTTGTCGCTCGTTCCGCGCTCTCGCTTGCACTTCAAGCCTTAAATGGAACGCCTCATATCAAGGTAACGCGACATGAGTCATGTTTTTTTGTGTGTGCAGCCGGCTCCATAGAATTATAAGACGTTGTCACGTCAATAAAAACTTAACAAGACTTCGACACGTGTTTCTTCTCTCTACGAAGCATCTTCAGGAATATTCACTCGACGAGGCAACACGTCCTATACCTATCTGTTTTGTGACCAAGCCGTAGTTTTCTAGGCTTGGTCGCGTGGAACTGGCACAAAGACTCACCTAGCTTTTAGGCGTCTCAAACTGATACAATTGAAATTAACGGTTTTAACCAAAACTTCGCCGGTCCATCACAAAAAACCAATCAATATCTCAACTACCCACAAACCAATAAATATTCCAGCGATAAACGTTAGGCAGATTTATAACGAACGTACATACGTTAGCCAGATATGTGAAACCAAATACCGATGGATGTGTTGCAGGTATTTCGTACACTAAAAAATAAAGATTGATAGTGCTGGACATTGCAACAGCGCCATCTAGTTTCAAAAGTTAAAACAAAGTTTCAATATCTGATTCTGATAGAATCTTGACGGCCCTCCTTTTTTTGAGCAGTAGGGTTGATCCCTACCGAGAACAAATATTCGTGTGGTGAACACAGATATTTGTTCTCTGCCTGGGTATTATTTGATATTCGGCACCACTGAAAACCAGCGCCGTATAAGATAGATAGATCGTCCCCTTTAATAAAGATTCATACTTTATTGTACACAAAAGAATACATTTAAAAGAAACATTACAAATAAAGGTACAATGCCAATTTTTTTATAAGCCCTTTCGCTTTTATGGCAAATGCTGAGTGGAAGCCTTTTTTTCGTCACCTATTGCTTGTTGTATATTTTTTGTGTGTACCATGTTTTGTGACGTAAAATAAACATTTCTATTTCTATTTTGTGTATTAAAAAAGTATACTATGTATTTGATCAGCTATGTATATGGTTCCCATTACAAACTCTGTTTTGTTTGAGACTTAGTTCGTTTTGTGTGGATTGTCCAAAATATACTTATTTTAATTGAAAAAAAAAACAGTAGGACAATTATTTATTGTAATTTATTATTATTATTTTTAAGGGAATGTGTTTTTTATGCTTCGTTTTAGGTCAGTCGCTTGCTCAACAAACTTCCCCCATTTCTCTCTCTTCACTGTTTTTCCGACACATTTGTTCAGAAGAACATAAACGGCAGACGAATTATAACAACATAAAAATTCTCGTGGTTTCCTCCACGGAACAAAGCTTGGCTTTTTTGGAAATTCCTAGACAAAGGGCAGAGAATCTGTTTCCTTCTGAAATCTAAAATTCTGATGCTCTCAATATCCATCAACAAGGAAATGGAGGAGGCCTTACGGACAACGTTCCTAAAAATAAATTCTAAATATTGGCCCGTACAGTGTGATTTACAGTGTATCAGAGTATCGCTTTAGATCCAGCTGCATTGCAAAATAAGCTTTGTTTCTCTCTTATTTAGATTGAAATCCGCACAGCAGCTAGGATTTTAAATTTTAAAATGATCGGTAGTCACGTATTGCGTGCTGTGATATATTGTTTTATGAAATTGAGCTGTATATCTTTGGTGTTAAGTTTTCTAATCGCTCGCGTGCTTGCCACGTATTTACACACACTCTGTTTATTTGCTATCTCAGAGAGATTTCAGTAAGTTCGTACTAGTATTGCACCTGTGGTCTTTCCGGTCAATGTCCGGTTATATTTGCCGGTATCCAGTTTGATCCGGTTTGCGCAAGTTTTGTAAAAAGGCAGTGAAAGGTTGAATTCGTCCCCTTTAATCCCTCTTAAGGGAGCCGTGATGTTGTTAAGTTTAATGCTGTTGGCTTAACGTTCGTAAAGTTTTTAAACTTAACTTGTAGGTAAGTTGAATTAACTTGTGAGTTCTTTTTTTATGAAAAAAGTGACGTAGCAACTTGTCCGCGTGATGTAAAGTGGTATAAAGTTATAATGAGACAGAAATTCTTGCGTTTGGGGGCATACATCCTCAAGATTGGTTTGTTGTGTAAAATAATACTTAAGCTTAGGTATTTAAATCTTTGTTCCTAAATTAAGCAAGTATAAACAGGTCTTTGCATTTTTTGTAGATGATTTACGTCAGGGGTAACTAGTATTTATTCATGTCCCTACTTCTGGGACGCTATATAATAGTGCTTGGTACTGGATTTTAGATGGAATAGGCTTGCCCAGCATCTAACATCTTAGTCGGCCTTAACCACAGGAAAGACATGAAGTATACCTTAAAAATGAACAATTACAGTAATAAAATGAACGACCTTATTGCTAACAGCAATCTCTACCAGGCAGCCTTATCAATATGTAATCAATCATGGTCAGTTTGTAACGCTTTCTAGGCTATATAAAAAGGCACAAAAACGCTTCTCGCGATTGAAATCGCTCGGTATTCTACTAAGTAGCCTTCAATAAAATGTAGGTACACACGATCCGTCTTCCGCTTTTCCTGCCATCAATTAGGGAGGTAATACGCTCATCACGCTCGAATGATTACACTGATACAGGTATTAAACATGCTCGGCTGTCTCCGCGACAAGTGATAGGCTTAGCTATTTTATGTGTTGAAATGCTTTTAAATTTCTCGTGAGTTATGGGGGAAAACCGTGCGGTTTTTAAACGGGTTTGACGTTCGATTGGTACGATTTTGGTGGATCCTACCAGTCCAGATATCCAGCCTCGTACCTAAGGCCTGCACACACCTAGGTCGCTGGCGATGGCGATCAATGAAACGCTGTCAAATATGGTTGTCAAATTTTACAGCGTTTCACTTATCGCCGACGCCACTGACCTAGGTGTGCGCAGGCCTTTAGACGATTCGCGATGGTGATGGCGATAAGTTTCAGCATAAGGTTTTGCATCCATCCGCATACACTGCCGCGAACTTTGATGGTACAATATTTAACAGGGATACACTGATCGCCTTCGCAGGTGACTGCTTCAAAATGTGAGTATCTTTAAGGCACTGCAATAGGAGGGTGGCAGATCGATGTTTTCTATTTTTATTTCGCTCTCCATCAGGTGGGACGTGTCTTTTTAGTAACGACAACCTTTGTGATAAACATAATAATATCTCGAATAAAGTAAAAAGCCTTTATTATTCCCTAATTTTCATATTTTTTCAATAACTTGATCTATATATTATGAAAACTAACTAAGAACCCCTCGACGGGTATAGCCCTCCTTCAACAGTCTCCATTCTTTCCTTTCCTATGCTTTCTTCGTCCATTATCTCCCTAACATTTCGACTATGTCGTCCTACCATCTTTCCTGTTGTCTCCCTCGTCCCTCTTGTCAGCTAGGCCTTTTCATAATGTTGTTGTTTGGGTCCACCTGTCCTAATAATATCTTTAACTCATGATACCAGTATGACTTCATAAGAAGTCATTAACAAAAGTGGCCATCTTTTTTCTCAAAACTTCATGCAAACACTTAGCAAAAGAGATCGTTAAAAATGAAGATAGATCCAGTAATGTCGCGTTTACGATAACAGTCTTTGGAGATTTCACTAAGTGATGTTGGTTTAGTACTAATAGCCACATTACTAGTTTTAAGCACTTTTTGATGTTGATACGAGAGCTTCAGTTCCAAAGAACTCGTAAAATTAACTTTCGCGTACACGTCACCGGGCATTGGTGGTCTTATGGTAGTGGCCTTCTGATCATAAGATCGTGGGTTCATATCCAGTCATTTATTAATGAGTTTCACACCTGTTGGTAGGCCTGTTAGAGGCAGAGCCAGACAGAGCTTGTGGTAGGCCACAAGCTCTGTCTGGCTCTGCCTCTGGCTCTGGTTTTGAGTCTGTGTGAGTGCTCACCAGTGTATTATACGATAAACGTGTGACGTTTCGACGTAGGATTTATTTAGCCTCACACATTATCGAAACCAAAGTCAGAGACAGAGCCACATAGAGCTTGTGGTAGGCCTACTGATGGAAAGTAAAAATGCAGCCTAAGATGGAACACGCTTAGCTATAATCCACTTGTTCACTCTTGACTTTCCAAGGTTGTGATGCTCCGGAAATATTGACGACGGTAAAGAGTTCCACTCCTTGGCAGTTTACACTAAAATGGAAGCGAAGTGCCTTGTGCGATGAGGCACATTAACCATAAAGGGGTACTTAACACTTATAAAGGCGTCACCCTTAATAGTACCTACCTAAAACTAGGTTATCTAAATCACAATTTAATTGGATAAGTTTTGAACCAAGTGGGTATTTAGTAAGACACAACAATAACCAGTAGGTATTTGCAGTAAACCAAGTAGGTCTTGTGGGTATTTATCACAAGTCCGAGTTTGGTTTTAATTTTCCCTATTTCAAGCCCGGGTATTGTATGGGGCCGCGATAAGCGCTTATATCAAGCGTGCTGAGAACTCTTGTGAATTCATACAAAACCTGGGTCCGCAATAACTAAATAAAATAAGCCTTTATATAACTAGCCTTAAAAACATGTGTTGCTAAACTTAACTTTTTTTTTATACAACTAGCTGATGGAACAAGTATATAACCCACCTGATGTTAAGTGGTTACCATCGCCTATAACAAAGTATTGCCTCATAGGTCACGCACGTCAGGAACTGAATTATACTAATCTTACACACTTATCAATATTACAAAGCAAAAGTTTGTCTTAATATCACACTTGCGTGGTGGTACAGGCTGGGCTGTCTTCGGGCAAAGGCTACCTCCAAGGTTTTCTATTTGGTGCGGTCCAGGCATGATCTGCGCCACTCCTTATATTATTAGGGAGCTTTTCTATCTGGTGGGTACCAAACTGTAAAGTCATAAATCCATTTAGTAAACGGGTTCACTATACACAAAACGAAATACCGAAAACCTCAGACTTGTGGCACTGGTTCCAATTTTCTAGACTTGTCATCCGGTATCTAATCATCTTAGTTTTAGAGCATGAATTGTGAGTTTCTCTCTAAAATATTTTAAGCCAAGCTTATTCAACAAAACTTAGCAGTTACTTATACTTCACAAAAGCTCTATCGTTCCGCCGTTCCTGAAAAACTTTTGTTGAAAATTTTACTGATTGAAAATTCAGAACTTGTGTTCACTTTGGGGTTGTAAACTAAAAATTTATATAGCCGTGTAAAGGAATACTCAAACTCTTAGAAGTTGGAATTATGTTATTATTCTAAGAAGAAATTTCTCTAGAGCATTAAATAAAAGCTCTTGTAAAATTATTTTTACCATTACAAAATAATATAATATGGTAAATATTTGAATATTATTTATTTATTTATTATGTATATATTTTTATTTTGAGCTTTCCACACTATCTAGCCCCAAACTAAGAAGAGCTTGTATGATGGAAACTAGATAGAATACTGATATACTTTTTTTACCTAGAATACAGTATAACACTTTAAAGGAACAAACGTGAATAAAAGAATACATGAATAATAAAATATTGGAAGACATCACAAAATTGGTATAAATTGGAAATACCTATTGCGTAGGCTCACAAGAAAACGTCTCAAGCAATGTATGTACCTACTATTATCGAATCTTATTTTTATATACTGTGTACTTTTGAAGCGTAGTGTGTGCTGTCTTTGAAACTTTTGCTTTTGTATTATTGGCTACGTCTTACTAAATTGGAACCACCCACCACACTGGAACTTCACTGCTATTATCATATTTTTTTTGCAAAAAGGTTATAGGTACATAATTTGCAGCCTGTTCTTTTAGGCTTGGTCGCGTGGAACAGGCACTTAGACAAAGTGATTCAAAGTTATAGCTGTAGAATATAATATAACTTACCCAGAAAGAGAACAAACATCTGAGTTTACCACACAAATATTAGATCGCGGTGGGAATCGAACCCACGCCCTACGGTGTAGAAGGCAGATCTATTTAACAACTGAGCTGAGAGGTCAGCCAAACGCCAACAAAGTGGCATAGGGTTCCACTAGTTAAGCATAAAAAAATAAACTCAACTTTGCTCAAACGTTTAAAACCTTATGAAAAGCTCAGCCAAAGGAATAAAACAAAAGGCTGTATACAAAAGGTTCCATTGCAACATTAAACGCGATATTTCTTTAGTCAATTTGAAAAGAACAAAAGTGCATTCTGTTAGTATTTGGGACACGTTAGCACTTGCCGCTCCCAGCTGGTGGTAGGGTGTGGGTATGGTGGGACCACAAGTTTTTTTCTTTTTATAAAAATAAAATTACACTACTGTGCTTATTTACTTACTCAGTGACTTAAGTTGATAGACCGTCCGTCTCCCTACAAGGCTTTGCAGTTCAGTGAATAAAACTTCTTAAAAAATCGTTTGTCTCTGTCGTCCGTAAACCCTCTCTAAAGTCGGTGTACGACGATAGTTGAACGTGGAGTTCGATGGAGCCGGCTGCACGCACGAAAAAACATGACTCATACGGCGTTATCTCGCTCTGAGGCGTTCTATTTAAGGCTTGAAGTGCAAGCGAGAGCGCGGAACGACGAGCGACAAAGAGGCACAATCGTTCTCCGCGTTTTGCAGCGTTCGACATCTGTCTCTCTCCTACTTGAGTGAGTGATGCGTCCGCGTGGACAGCTGTATGACGTTGTCACGTTCAACTATCTTCAGTAAACCGACTTTACAGACAACCAATTTTTTTTAATATTTGTAACTTATTTATACAAGGTGTATCTAAATATGTGTACTATGCGAAGGTGGGGGGTTTCAGACCACAATGGTGATCAGGGGGCTAATTCTCGGGCCGATCTCGATCATTTTGCAATTTTATTTTATTGCTTCTTTTCACAACCCCGCACTTTTTGTACGTTTTCCGTATACCGTAGCTGTCGAGGCTTTTACGAAGAAGTCGTTGATGAATTACTCAAGGAAATCATCCATTCTCTCTTCGAAAAGAAGCAATTAAATAAAATTGCAAAATGATCGAGATCGGCCCGAGAATTAGCGGCTAATTCTCGGGCCGATCTCGATCATTTTGCAATTTTATTTTATTGCTTCTTTTCACAACCCCGCACTTTTTGTACGTTTTCCGTATACCGTAGCTGTCGAGGCTTTTACGAAGAAGTCGTTGATGAATTACTCAAGGAAATCATCCATTCTCTCTTCGAAAAGAAGCAATTAAATAAAATTGCAAAATGATCGAGATCGGCCCGAGAATTAGCCCCCAGTTGTGGAAGGGAGATAATTAAAAATTCCTATTTTCAGTTTCCCATACAAAAATATTTAATTTCATAATGCCTATATAAATAAATTGACAACCCTATCCTTGTAACCCCTTGACCCCTTGACCTACTACCTCTGTAGGTCTACTACGACTACCTACTACCTCTGTAGCTGAGTTTAGGGTTGTCACTTTGTATAAAGTCAGCTGTTAATGTTGAAACTTCGTTGCAGTTTTTTTCAGAGATACCAATCGAAGTTCGAAAAGTCGTTGAACAAAAGTTGTTCCCCGGGGGGTGGAAATTCACCCCCCTTCAGGATAGTACACATATTTTGATACACGTTGTATTTATTTACAGGTGTTTTATTTATATTTATTAATAAAAACTTAAACCATTGAACAGTGTATCCTCTTATAATAATCTAAAGCAACCAAAAGTCGCTCCGCTCATCACCATGTCCTGCACGTCATCTGCTCCCGCAGCTGATACGACAAACAATAAACCAGTGGCAGTACTCTGTATCGTACCTACAAACGTGCTACTGTACTACGGTATCATCCGGCGGGCCTATTATCTAAGGACAAGCAATAGCAATATACACTCGCCCGCAAAAGTCTCCTAGATAAAGGAACGCATTAAGTTCGCCTGTGTACAGTACTTTTTAATTTTGTGCAATAAAGAATTTTCTATCTATCTATCTTTATAGATAATTCTAAATAACTTTGAAACCATACTAGCTAGCCACGCTACTCTTTTAATTAAAAAGTATCTGAAATAAAATTTAATTACGCATAAAATAAACTACAGTTTGATTCAAAATAAACACTTTTTCATTAGAAAATGAAAATAATTCTAGTGCATTCTTCCAAAATCAAAGTCACGATTTTGCCCAAATTACTCGAATTGAATAAGGAAAATCGATTTAAAGTCCCATTATTTACACAACATTAAAAATCTAAATCCAGAAGTCAAAATTGATAAATGAATCACAATTTTAAAACAGGCAGTTATTACTTAAAAAGCATTTTTTAATCTTTTTTATTAAACAAGGTTAAATGAAGGGTTAATGCATTTTGGACAGCTTGACAACTGGCTAGCTCTATTGACAGTGATGGAGGTAACGGAACGACGAATTTTAATGCTACGCTACTGTTATCGCTGTTGCTTGGTTTTAGTACATAGCCTGACGGTTTATAGTGTACTAGTAATGCAGTGCTCGGCTTTACAACTCAGTTGGTAGTAGCTCTACTTTCTGCGCTCTCTATAGAGTGGGTTCAATTCCGAATGTGTACTTAATACACATCATTATCATCCACAACTACACTTCACCCGCAGCTGGCAGCACACCCTCCCAACCAAACCAAGGGTGCTGGTTCGACAGCACCCTTGGTGTTGTTGGTGTCTATAGGCGACGGTGACCGCTTACCATCAGGTGGGCCGTAAGTTCGTTTGTCTATCTTTTACATAAAAAAAAGCTGGGTATAGGCCTTTCTTAGCTTGCCAGTACTCCCAAACGATGATGAAAAACATCGTGAGGAAACCAGCATGTAGTATCTAAGTGGCAAAATCATGTGTCGAGTGCACGAAAGTAGCCTTCATTGGTTTGAAAGAACCAGTTAAACGATAGGAGGAATTAAAATATTAGGTAGAGAACCCTCAGAGCGTGAGTCCAACTCGTTCTTGGCTTGTTTTTTACGTTAGGTAAAGATACCTCTGTAATTCTTTCGTTTTTATCCAAAATTTCAGCAACACAAATATAATTTAACGTGTTTGTCTGTATTACTCTATTCATTCCCATACGTAACTCTAACACACTGTCATACATTCTCACAACTCCCATAGGTGTTCTGAATATTTACAAAAAAAGCTTTTCGCGATTTTAGTCTCTATTGATGTAGAAACAAAGTGTTTATTAGTGTGTAGGAAATACGTCTGCTGATGGAGATTTGCTGTACTGTACCCAAGGCGTACGAAGTAAAGTCAAGATTTTTATGAATAATTTATGTAGCGCGTCGCTTTATCGTAGCTTTCAGTAGGTACCTACATAGTTACAGACAGACTCTGTAGCATGTCACGTACTATTTTCCTACCTATCACTACAATCTGGAAATGCAACTGACTGAATTTTCTCTTCAATCAGAAACAAATATTTCTTTATTAAAAAAAAAATACTAACAATTTTTTTTTTTTTTTTTATCTAACTAGCTGATGGAACAAGCATATGACCCACCTGATGTTAAGTGGTAACCATCGCCTATAACACAGCAATGCCTCGCAGGTCACGCACGTCAGGAACGCGCCCTACGATGCACTACCCTGCGTCCATCAACTGGAGGCATACAGATATTCAGCCTCACGTGCCAGTAATTTCACTGGCACCTACACCCTAATTAATAACTACAACTAACAAAGCTAAATCACAACTAAACAGATATTTACAAAATACACAAGAAACAGTTGAGCAATAGCAGACCGTCACAAACGATTTAAAGATAGCTAAACTGATCCAAATAATAAACTTCCAACAAATAATAAACAATAATTTATAATAAACTTCCAACCGAAATAAAAAATATAGAAAAAGATTCCTTATTTACAAAAACATTAAAGTTGTTCCTAATTGACAAAGCCTACTTTGACATTAACGAATATTTGACATAACTAATGACTAAATAAATAAAATAAAAATGTATAACTACGCTCTAAACTTAACTTTGACTATTATAAAGACCTTGACATTATCGTTTAATCTGTTTTACCAAGCTTATTAATTTAAAACTATGTAACAAACCATCTACATTATAATAACTGGAATTTCTCAATCTATAATAATATATACGTACCAACTACTGTGTATACAGGGTGTAATCGTTAAGTGTGCACAGGCGATTATTCCGTAACTATTGCAGATATCAAAAAACTTTAAACTGATATCGAAAGTACTTTACCTAATGAATAAAATGACATTAATAACTTTTTAAAAGTAAAACGAGAAATATCCAAAAAAACTACATTAATCACTCCCATACATTTTATTTCTTAGTACCTAAGTACAAAATTTTGTGTTCAAAGCATATGTTCGAAGTGACGTCCTCCTTGTGCAATACAATGACGAGCTCTATTTACAGTTTCTAAATGAACTTTCCCTAACATTTGCGGAGTAATTAAAGCAATTGCACGACGTACACGATTCTGTAACTCTTCTAGGCTGTGTACTCTCTCAGCGTACACGTGGTCTTTGACAAATCCCCATAGGAAGAAATCACAAGGCGTGAGATCCGGGGATCTGGCAGGCCAAGGGGTTGCACTAATATTGGCTATTAAGCCATTATAATTGTTTCGTAAGAAATTCATTACAACAAAAACCTTTCTACTATCTCATACTAAATGTATGGGAGTGATTAATGTATTTTTTTTGGATATTTCTCGTTTTATTTTTAAAAAGTTATTAATGTCATTTTACTCATTAGGTAAAGTACTTTCGATATCAGTTTAAAGTTTTTTGATATCTGCAATAGTTACGGAATAATCGCCTGTGCACACTTAACGATTACACCCTGTATAAGTCTCGGCCTACCTCCATGTTGCTTTACCCTATTCACAGGGTCCATGTGATACTGACTTACACCTAAGAACTATGTATGTACCTAAACTAAACCATGTTTATGCAATAAATGTATTGAGTATTGAATATTGAGTCCAAATGAGTACCAGATGAAAGCGTCCCCAAGACGCTGGCGGCATTGCCACGCTGAATATTCATTTATTCAATAGTGTTTCGAACCGAAACACGGCAATGCTGTGGTTGCCAGTGAAATTACTGGCACGTGAGGCTGAACATCTGTATGCAGAGCAGTGCATCGTAGGGCACGTTCATGTAGTGCGTGACCTAAGACGCACTGCTTTGTTACATGCGATAGTTACCACTTAACACATAGCTAGATGTATAAAAAAACTAGGAATTTTTCAAACCATCTACAATTTCGTCCCTCAATCCAAAGTTACACGATAAAAATATTTTAGATCTTCATTCGCTTAAAATAAGGTTTACAATCGTAGCGCAAGTTTTCTGAATCCTTGTTTATTTGATAAGATTAAGTTACTGCTATGCGAAAATATTGACAAAACCTAGTGTTTACCTCCGCTTCGTATATTTCTCAAGGTGACACAGCTTCAGGTATATTTGAGTCTGATAATCTTGCCGTTCATGTTATTCTAAAGCCCTTAGGAGATCTTTAAGGTCAAGACAACCGTCAATGTTCTCGCTCACATGTCCCTGAAAATACCCTTTGAAGAGATACATTTAAAATGGATGATCTTTTTTAATTTTATCGAAAATTGCGAACAACTGTCTTGTGTCCAATCCGATTGCAAACAGTTTAGAAAAAAAAAATATGAGTTCGTAACATGTATACAGAAAAACTTATAAGAATACCACGACTGGATTTGAAACCACGACCTTAGGATCAGAAGGCGGGGCCGCTACCACTAGACCAACAGTGCTCTATATATATTCAGTGATTTTATATCTTTCAAAGTGCGAACGAGAAGCACATCGTTGTCTCACCTTAAAATTTGTTATTCAAAAGCTCTTACGAGATCTTTAAGATGACGGCTGACAGAGGGGGAAAGAAGAGGAAAAATGTTGCGCCGACTCACTATAAAGTGAGATAAGGGCAGGAAGATTATTCAAAAGCTTACAAAAACGTTTTTTTATATTTTTACCGCATAACTTCGTCATTTGTGAGCCGATTTGAAAAACTATTTTTTTATCTGAAAGGTACTAATTCGAGATTGGTCCCATTTTAATTTTATTAAAATCGGGTTGGCATTTTTTTTTTATATTTTTTTTAATGTTTGTAACTGCATGCCTCCGTCATTTATGAACCAATTTAGAAAAATATTTTTTTATTTGGAAGGTTATTCTTACGTCCAGATTGTCCCAATTTAATTTCATTAAAATCGGTTTAGCAGTTTGGTAATGAAGTCGGTTTCTCTAGTTTTTTTAAACTTATAATTATAGTGACCTCAATTGCTGTTAATATTCATGTTAAATCAAAGTTGTACAGCTTTTAATATCATCTTGACCCTGTGCGCAATAACTTGAGCGTAATACCTAGCTCCAATGGTGGTGCGTTCATAAAACTCGTTAGAGTTACTCAAGCGATACCTCACTGCACTTCCTACAAGGCACAGAAGTCACGCGAATTTACGCTTTCACTATTTGTGAGAGAAAGTGTTCATACTGATAGCTCAATAAAAGGACAAATGTTTAAATGTGATTTATAAGCACGACTCGTCTTTCAAATTTAAGCCACGAGCACAGATTGACTGGCCCACCTCTCACACGTAATAACAACAAAACCACCAGTTCAGCATTTTTACTCTTACAATACCAAACTCGTTCATATAATAACGTTTCGAACACTTAATAAAATTAAATTTTGATTCCCATTATTATTATTTTTTAATATTTTCAAATTATTTGTATTCCAACTATGGGATTCATTTCAACTTTTTGGTTGCAGACAGCCAAGAGAATTCCTTGCCGGCATCTGTCTTTCCAAATACCTATAATTTTGATGTTTTCAAGACACGAGTGAATAGGTATCTTCTATGTAAGCGTGGTTCATTAACCGCATTTCTTAAAGCATAAAATCTCATATATGTAAATATATTTGCTTATTTCTTCCTCAAAATGCAATAAAAACTTTGAACCCATTATAGAATAGAATAGAATAGAATAGAATATATTTTTATTGTACACCAAAAAATTTACGGTAAACATGGCATGAAAGAATACTTAAAAACTAGAGGTACAATGGGCGGTCTTATCGCTAATAGCGATTTCTTCCAGACAACCTTTGGATGGAAAGAAACATATGGTACGAGTAGGGACGGGGCATACATAATAAAATAAAATAAATAGTCATAAACTAATAAATATGATATTAATGCTAATACATAATATACTCATACAAATAAGTAATTGTGATGTATAATAAATCTAGTTACAAATTTAAAGGAAATCAAAAAACAAACGTGATATTAGGGAAATTACGACGATGATGAGGGGAGTGATAACAAGTAGTGTTGGTGAACCATGCTTTTAAAGATAGGAAGGGATTTGGCATGACGGATAGAAACGGGGAGTGCATTCCATAGCTTTGTAGCTTGAAGTGTGAAGGAGTGTCCGTAGAATTGTGAAGAGTGGACAGGAGTTTTTAGCTGACGGGTGTTAGAGGAGCGTAGGGATAAGGAATGTGAGAGGTGAAGAAACTCAAAGCGTTCTTTGAGATAGACTGGAGTAGAAGGAAGGAAAAGAATGTTATAAAGGAGCGAGAGGATATGTACATTCCGAGAAAATATTATTTCTTTATAAATAAATAATAATGAACAAAAAACATACAATGTGTACACAGACCATTACAGACGATCTATAGATAGCATAACCGATCCAAATCAGCGCCAATCGGAGCTTATAACTTGAACTACAACACAAAGCGTTAATGGAGTTGCTCGTTAGCCACAGCTAAAGATTATCAGAGAAATCTGTACGTAATGTGTTTACAATTCATTATTAATAAGAACCTTAAAAGGGAAGTCCTTAAAGCAACCAAGTTCAACACAGTTCCAAGCTTAAAACCGCCTTCAAATTCGAAACTAATCGAACAAGAACTGGCATCTATTAACAGCGGGTCGTGCGAAAATTTGAGATTTAAAAAAAAATTCATAACTAAATAACTAAGTGACATACGATTTTCATTAGCGTTAAATAGAATATCATGTTAAATAGTATATATTTTTTAACACACTTAAATTCGAATTAATCTCAAATGTATAGTCTACAATTAGTCCTTTTGCGATTTTTAAAATGTCACTTAGTTATTTAGTTATGAATTTTTTTTAAAAAAATCTCAAATTTTCGCACGACAATACTGTTTTGACAATACTGATTTTTTACATTAAGCTGAGCAAACATCATGATTTTGACCTATTTTGTACGAGTGTCGGTTCAGCCAGGCAGCGGCTGAACGGGGAGTTCTTTGGTAACGAGTAAAGCGTATATGCATGCACTGTATTATGTATTATCTAAGCTCTTTGATGTTAATGTCGACTTACGGCGTTCACAGTTTTTGTTTTTAATATGTTTTGTATCCGTGAAAACCTTTAATTGGCTCTCTCGTTTCTATACTGTGAATGTAACTAGTTATTTCTTGCTGTTGGTTTTCCAATAAATAAATAAATAAATAAATAAATTATTTTAGACTATTTTTTATTTGTAAAAGGATCATATAAAAAAAACGGTGGGAACCGAGACGTAGTTTGTTGCCTGTTCTTCTACGCTTGGTCGCGTGGAACTGGCACCTAGACTCACCTAGCATCGTACTGAATAAAAAATTATTGACTTTGACTTTGAGACGTATCGCATCAAACGCATCGTAGCCCTTCACAAAGAGATTTACTACTGAATAGCATATTGTATATGTGTAATACTCAGTTATATGGTTTCCATGGTACAAGCTCTGCTTAGTTTGGGGCTAGATAGTGTTGTGTGGATTGTCCATAGTAATAATAATAATAATGAGGACAATCCACACAACACTATCTAGCCCCAAACTAAGCAGAGCTTGTACTTTGGGAACCAGGTAGCTGATATAATACTTGTTTTTTTTGTAAATACACACATAGAATACAATATAACACCCAGATAGAGAACAAACATTTCCGTGTTCACCACACAAATATTTGTTCTTGGTAGGGATCGAACCCACGGCCTACGGCGCAGAAGGCAGAGCTACTACCAACTGAGCTGAGAGGCCAGTCATAGTATTTATTATTACTATTTATTTTATAGTAGTTCTTTGTGAAGAGTTCGACCGGAAAGTACTACCTCCATACCTATTTCTTCCGTGAAGCAGCATTGCTGTGTTACGGTTGAAGGGTAGACGGTAAACGGTTGAAGTAATTTCTCCCGCACCCACTGCGGGAGAAATTACTGGCACGTGAGGCTGAACCTATGCCCCAAGTTGATGGACGCAAGCAGTGCATTGTAGGGCACGTTCATGACGTGCGTGACCTGCGTGGCAATGCTTTTACTTAACATCAGGGCCATAGGCTCAGATCAGATTGTTGTATAAAAATATCCGTCCACTATTTTGCAACGTACGGATCGCTTAAATTTATTTTAATTGTTTGATACGATTTTCTTTTGATCGTGCCTCTGATTCTTTTGAACCAAGTGTGGTGAAAGGATTTTAAGTGCGCCTCAAAGAGGCTTGTGTACTTGACACATATTTTCGAATTTTTTAGGTTCTACGATATGCCGGTTTCCTCACGATGTTTTCCTTCACCGTTTGATACGATGCGTCGGATACTTTCGATGCGGGCATGTGGATGGTAGGCTTTAAAACGCTTTAAGTAATACTTGCAGTTCAAATGAGCAAACAATTTTTGATTTTGATAAAGAACCTGATAAAGTTCACCTTTTCCAGTTTATATTCTTATAATGATAATACCGCTCATTTTGTAATCAGGCTTAAGCTGGCCGGTCTTTGAAACTTCCGGTGAAGTTCTGTTTGATTCCTACCGACTTCCGGTTTAAATTTAATATTTGAAAGAGGTTTCAACAACAAATTTGAATAGGAATTTAATTAATAAATAAATGGCCGTGGATTTAATCCTACTGAGAACAAGCATTTGAGTCAAATCATCAAAATCGAAATTAATTACTATCTAAAAATAAAATAGACCCTTTACAAAATATACTTCTTTTTCTTCTTAAGTTTTCTCCAATTAAGTCTTTCGAATGCGGCCTCCTTGACTTCCTTATACGACATGACAGCGACTTTTTCCTTAATCTGGCTCATGTAACTTCTTCTTCTTCTTCTTAATGAATGGCATCTGTCCTTTTCGGATCAATTTTGCCAGTGTCAAGTAGTTTATCAAGTATCAAGTATGTATCAAGTAGTTTTGAGGTTTTCCCTAAGATATGATAATATATTACATAGATAAAATACTTTTCCGTCAATTCGTCAGTCTTCTGTCAAAGTCGGCCCTACTTGGCATAACAAGAAAGATGGCCGTTTCTTCCTAAAACCATCTGAAACATTTTCGATCAAATCAGAATATCACATAATACACTTTAATTCTAATTGCTAACACCTTGAGCTAAGACCTCAAGTAATGTTGGTTAAAATACCACCGAAATTACACAACAGAACTCAAAATAACACACCAGAAAAACAATTACAATCAAAAAGCTATGTTCCTTCCCGAAATGACAGAAAACGAATCTCCTCATGTAACTTATTCTTGGCCTTCCTCTTCCCCGTTTCCTTTCAACCTTTACTTCAACGATGTTCTTTATGTAGCTGTCATGTCGTAGAAGGTGTCCAAACATGTCCAAACATTTACAACAGCAAAAACATTCTTTCGGAATAATCTATTTTATAAAAATGAGTCCCTATTTCTCTTGAGCCGCGGTAGAATCCAATCGGGACCCCGTGACTCTGTCAAGTTCCGATGCAGCATCGGACCATTCGTCAGGTGAGGAGTGGTTCGATGATGCACTGGCACTGAGGTGAGTGAAGGAACATCGGTGGGTTTTTAGTCAGTATGCTGTCAGTATGACAGAGAGTCTGACATCCCCTCCTACTCTTCCCCAAGTAGAAGGCATGCGTAAAGCATTTTCCCCCGTAAAAAAAAAAAAGGTTTACTGAACTTAGATCAAAACATACACGTTCATCATGCACAGAAGAAAAAGCTACTACCAGCTGAGCTGTTGCCTAATAAAAAAGGTAAGAATAATAAATTCAAACAATCAGCCTTTCTTTATTTAATTATCCTTTGACACTGACAGTTAATTAACTACCCCGTCAGGAAAATAACAACGAGGTTACAATAATAAACTGATCTCGTAGCTTTTGCTACGGCGTAGCACAGCGTAGCGGTTGGGCCATTCGTAGCGAAACTGAGACACAGTAAGCTAAAGTACATACAGTATACATACACCGAGGACAAATATTTGTGGGTCAACACAGAAGTTTGTTCTCTGTCTGGGTGTTATATTGTATTATAAGTATGTATTTATCATAAAATAATTATATTATGTATTATATCAGCTATCTGGTTCCCATAGTATACAAGCTCTGCTTAGTTTGGGGCTAGATAGTGTTGTGTGGATTGTTTACAATATTTGTATTTATTTATTTACATTTTGATCTGGACCAGATAAAGTATACTGCAGGGAAAACATGGACGCGGATAGCGAGAGATAGAGAGAGGTGGAAGAGCTTGGAGGAAGCCTTTGCCAAAAAAGGGCAAACAGATAGTGACAGTGTCGATGTCGTAGTGTAAAAAAAAAATTGAGTTATAAAAGTACATCTGTAATTAAGGCTTAAAATAAATAAATAAATAAATAAAATTTACATTTTGATACCAAAGTACGGTAGGTATCGAAATGTAGAAAGTTAAAACAAATTTGACCCGAGTGCACAAAGTAATAACATTCGCTTTCTTTCTTCTTCTATTTTCACGTCATAATTACTGATAAGAAATGGCAACCAGCGCTGTTTGATATGGTAGACATTGCCTTGTCGAGCAAACTAAACCTGAGCCAGAGCTTATTTGGCAATTTTATGACTAGCAATTTTTTTGAAGTGAAAACTTCTTTAGCGGCGTTGAGCACTTTTTCTGTAATGGGTATAAAATCTTAAACTCGCGTCAGCGCGTCAGGACACGTGACCTGATCGAAAAAGCGTAAGACGGATGGAGAGTAGACAGCTATCCCCTCTCTACGGCGCGGCGAAAATGTATGCCTGGGCCTACTGTTTCGTTTAGGCAGCGCAGGGCGCTTGCGCGAATGTTCGTGTATGTTACAGCGTGCCAAATAACAAACAAGCCCCCCCTAACCATTCCAAAATATCAAACATGCTCAACGTTAATAATCAAGCTTTCACTTCTGCCGGCACTCCCGGAGTGCAACCCGTCTTTTTTTTATGAAACAACTGTTATTTGTTTATCAAAATTCTTCAAATTTGTCAATTAGAAAGTTCTTAAATTTTTTTCTTAAGAACTTCAACTTCCGTGGTCGCGTGGAACTGACACTCACCTAGCTTTAAAGGCCTGCGCACACCTAGTTCGCTGGCGGTAGCGATCAGTGAAACGCTGTCAAATATCGCTGTCAGATTTGAGATTTGACAGCGATATTTGACAGCGTTTCACTGATCGCTACCACCAGCAAACTAGGTGTGCGCAGGCCTTAAGACATTTCAAAGTGATTCTTGAAATTCAACTGAATAAAGACTATTTTGATTTAGATTTTTTTAATTTTGTGGTTATAATACTGGTTCTCTCAACGTTACTGTGCTGTAGATTCAGGAAGATAAGCTATTTATTTTGTTTGCCCTAAATTATTGCCAAGTTTAACAGGTTGGATTGTAGCATAAATATTATACTCGTAGTTTGGATTGTATTTTACCGTCCTTTTGTTTGAACTTACATGAACAAAGGGTTTATGTACTGTATATTGAAGGTTTTACTATAAACTAAGGCTTTTAGGTTGTTTTTCGGCACTATAGCGTCCCGTAAGTAGGGGCATGAGTACCAATACCCCCTGACGCTATATAAATCATCTACAATAGATGCAAAGGCCTCTTTACATTTTTTTTTTTTACAATTTAGAGGTTTGCGTTTGACCGCTAATTACTAATTTTTTTCTTACTTTACTTTTATTGAAGGGTTTAAGGTCGTATGTTGTATGACACCAGTCTGGCACTCTTTCAAATAAAAGCTTAATATCATGTACTGTAGATACATTTTACAGTGACGATGAATTAATGGCTCACAAAAAGTGGTGGGTTCAGCAATCCAGTCATGCACCAATGAGTTTCGCACTCAAAAATGTATGCACACAATGCCAGTACTCTCAGACGGTGAAGAAAAAAATCGTGAGGAATCCGCATGTCGTACAATATAAAAAGATTGGAAACATGTGTCAAGTGCACGAAAAGAGCCTCTTTGAGGCGCACTACTATAGGCCTACCAAAAGCTCTGTCCCTGGCTCTGGTTGTGAGTCTGGGTGAGTGCTGGCTACATAAAACTTACGTCAAGTGTAGAAAATATAGAAACAAAGCACACATATCATTCACATTTATTTTCTTAAAATTAGAACATAAATAGCACATGTTGTAAGCAACTATTCTCAAATAAATAATCCTTCAAAAACTTGACTCATCAATCAATTGCCAATTGTAAATGATGGGCTAGGCTGAATTTCAGTCGGGTAGACTGAAATTCAGCGGTGTATGTCTAATTTGATACTTACTACATTTATTCATTTTATTTTTATTTTTTTGATGGAACGAGCATTATAGCCCACCGCTAAGTGGTAACCATCGTCTATAACAAACTATTGCCTCGAAGGTCACGCACGTCATAAACGTGCCTTACGTTGCACTGCCCTGCGTCCATCAACTCGAAGCATGCAGATGTTCAGCCTCACGTGCCAGTAATTTCACCGGCACCACACCCTTCAAACCGAAACACAGCAATGCTGCTTTACGGCAGAAATAGGCATGATGGTACTTAGTACTTTTCCGGACGAGCCCTTGCAAAAAGCTCTATTTATACATTTAATATTAGTCGCAGTTTAGTTATGTTATTTTTAGCTGCAAGCGATCGACTTTATCCATAAACTAGAACAAACTGGCTTGTTTTCTAGTCTATTCTAGTCCCATTAAAGCAGCTATAATCTAAAATACAAACAGACCGACAGCATTTTATTATTAGAGCATATCCGTTGCCTGTAATTGAGAACCGTAGCGGGCGTAGACACGGTCGAGCTACGAACAAAAATAAAAATATTGGGTAAGTTTTATAAATCTAAGGTTCCGTACACAAAATTAAAGCAAAAAATCAGCTGTCTGTAAAGTCGGTTTACTGACGATAGTTGAACGTGACAACGTCATACAGCTGTCCACGCGGACGCATCGCTCACTCAAGTAGGAGAGAGACAGATGTCGAACGCTGCCGAACGCGGAGGCCGATTGAGCCTCTTTGTCGCTCGTTCCACGCTCTCGCTTGCACTTCAAGCCTTAAATGGAAAGCCTCAGATCGAGGTAACGCCGCATGGGTCATGTTTTTTCGTGCGTGCAGCCGGCTCCATCGAGATAGAAGACGTTGTCACGTCAAAAAATGGGCAATCACAAAGATTTGAAAGGATGATACGACAAGAAGAAGACGATTACGTACTAGAACGCAATAATAAAACCAATTGAGTGAGCATTACGTGTCGAGTGGTTTTGCACACGGCTTTCAATATGGCTGCGTGATTCTGGTTACAAAGACATTGGCAAGGGCGTTTAGGGGAATGGTATTTTTAACGTTTTATAAGGTTGAAATTACTGGCACGTGAGGCTTAATATTTGTATGCCTCAAGTTGGTGGACGCAGGACATTGCAGTGAATTGAGAACCCCCTCTTATTTTATTTGAAGTCGGTTAAATAGTTTATACGGTGGAATATCAACTAATTTTTTTTATTTTTTTTATGGTGTCAGCGTTCTTGGCACCATGCCTCATGGACACCCACTTTTGCTAAATTTTTAAGGTTTAGCTTTAATTAGTTTTAGTTTTTTTTTAATTTATGTTTTTTTTTTGTTATTTATGTTAGTTCAATAAAATCTCAAATAAAAGACTTATTTGTATTTATAGTATAGTAGTGTAGTGTAGGACGCCCTCCGGCAAGGTGGGGCGACGATCTGTGAAATGTAGCTGGCAAGCAATAATATTTACACTAACATGTAGGTAAATTTGGTTTGTAAAGACATACTTATAATATAATACCCAGACAGAGAACAAACATCTATGTTCACCAAATAAACATTGGTTCTTTGTGGGAATCAAACCCACGCCCTCCAGCGCAGAAGGCAGAGCTACTACCAACTGATACAAAGAGCTGTCAAAATACTAAAGGAACCCTTTAGAAAAACACCCTAAGCTATGCTACTAATTAAGTTATATAAATCGGAAGCGGTACCCTAAAACCGAGCCCGACGGTGAACGTAGAGAATAAAAGAATTGGTCTGAATGTACCAAGCGATTCTCAAGATTACATTCGACTGAGCCGACGGAGTATTTAACCTTTTGTTACATTTTCAAATCTAAAACGTAGCCTTAATTTTTTTGCCAAACATTTTGGATGGCTCAATAAATTGTTTGCCTTTAAAACAATATGAGCCTTAGAATAGAAAATGGTTCTTGTTTATCAAAGACATTAGGTATATCAAAAAATATGATGGAGTGTTTTTTTGAAAATATAAAATGTAGTTAATCAACTAAGAATGTTTAACATCATCATCATCAGCCTGCAGAAGTCCACTGCTGGACATAGGTTTCCGTTTTCTTTCCATCCATTGACTTCCCGCGATCTTAACAATGTCGTCGGCTCATCGAGTGGTTGGGTGCCCTACGTTTCGCCGTGTGGTTCGGGGTAGCCTTATCGTTCGTGTTACCCATATCGTTCGTGGTAGCCATATCGTTCGTGGTAGCCATATCGTTCGTGTTACCCATATCGTTCGTGGTAGCCATGTCATTATCGTTCGTGGCAGATGATGATGATTGACGGACTAAGAATGTTGAACCTAATCTCGTATTTGACGGATAAATCTACAAATACCAAGAACCAAGCCATAGTTTGTTTGTTTCAAAGACGTTTCAATGTGATACAGCTGAATAATCATAGGTACTTTTAATTTTTTTATCATTGAGGTGGGAATCTCTGAACTAAATTGTCTCACTTCTTAACCTTGCGCACATCTAGATCGCACAAATCGCACTGTCAAAATTTGTGGCAGTGTGCGCAGATGTAAGCAAAACTGATCGCCATCGTCATCGCCATCGCAGATTGAAGGCAAGAGTGAAAAGGTGTCTTCTACCATCCTGCTTCATCGTCGGCTACATCGTCACTTAACATCAGGTGAGATTGTAGCCTAAGGATGGTCCATATAAGTAAAACAAAAATCGGTTGTCTGTAAAGTCGGTTTACTGACGATAGTTGAACGTGACAACGACAGCAGTCCACGCGGACGCATCGCTCACTCAATTAGGAGAGAGACAGATGTCGAACGCTGCCGAACGCGGAGGCCAATTGTGCCTCTTTGTCGCTCGTTCTTCGCTCTCGCTTGCACTTCAAGCCTTAAATGGAACGCCTTAGAGCGAGGTAACGCCGCATGTTTTTTCGTGCGTGCAGCCGGCTCCATCAAATTTAAGACGTTGTCAGCGCAAAAAAAAAACACCTATAGATGTGCACAAGGCCTTAAGTAAAATCATTCCAAATCTTTATCCTCCCATTCAAAATACTCGGCTGCACTTCCTGACTTCCTTAATTCCTTCCTAAATCTCCATAAAAGCGCTCAAACGAAAACATCGAGGAACGAAATACCGAGCCGTAATTAGTGAGTACGGTCATCAGCTGCTATAAAAACCGGGCTCAATGTAAATTACAGACTAAATACAAGTCATTATTGCTATTTGTATCTTATACTTCTTCTTCTTCTTAATGAATGGCATCTGTCCTTTTCGGATCAATTTTGCTAGTGTCAAGTAGTATAATGAGAATGATGGATGATAATTATATTACATAGATAAAATACTTCCGTCAATTCGTCAGTCTTCTGTCAAAGTCGGCCCTACTTAGCATAGGAAGAAAGATGGCCGTTTCTTCCCAAAACCATCTGAAACAAATCTGATCAAATCAGAATATCACAATAACTAATCACTTTAATTCTAATTGTTAACACCTAGAGCTGAGACCTCAAGTAATGTTGGTTAAAATACCACCGAAATTACACAACAGAACTCAAAATAACACCAGAAAAACAATTAAAATCAAAAAGCTATGTTCCTTCCCGAAATGACAGAAAACGAATCCCGTATCTTATACTTAGAGATTGTATGAGTAAGAGCCAAATAGGCATTTCATATTAACATGTCAATTTGCAATGTTTACTACCTACCTACTACTAACCTACTACATATTTTCGTATCTTATTTTTTATGCTGTGTAGATACTTTACTAAGTATAACTTTAAAGCGTAGCGTGTGCTGTCTTTGAAACTTTTGTATTATTTGCATTGCATACATCTCACTAAGTGTAGCAACACACTGGAACTTCACTGCTATTATTTTAGATTATTTTTGATTTGTAAAAGGATCATTATAAAAAAACGGTAGAAACCGAGCCGTTAGTTTGTTGCCTGTTCTTCTAGGATTGGTCGCGTGGAACTGGCACCTAGACGCACCTAGCTTTAAAACGTTTCAAAGTGATTCTTGTAATTGAAATGAATAAAATTTGAGCAGTGAACTTTGGTAAAAAAGTTTTCAAGACAGATAAGGTATTTTAATTGGTTCATTCAAAAAGCGCTTACTAAATACATTTTACTTACAGCACTTTGGGTGGAAATTACTTCAAATGAATGAAGTCACGTGGAATTCCATAGCCAAATAAACATTAATGATGTGTTTTTTTTACATACAAAATTATGAGCCATCTATTAAAAAAAAAACAAGACATAGCAAGAGCATATTTAAAAAAAAACAACAAAACATTGCGCTTAACCCTTTCTTTCCTATCTAGTCATCAGTAACACTTAAAATTCCCAAGTGCCAGTGCACCAAACTTAAAATAAATGTTTTCTACTGAAAGAATGTTACCCACATTAATTAAATTCCGTGCGCACTACCCAACTCGTTTTATACACAGAAAACAGGTTACCGGCGCTTACCAGTTCGAACTATCCAAATGTAAAAAAACATTTACTTTGATTGTCAGGCCGTAGACTGACGGATAGCCTTCGAAAAAAAACCGGTGTTTTGTATGTCGAAAGAAAGCTCTCTGTAATCGTTTTAATAAGGATGTATTTAGCAAAAACACCTCTAAGATTAAATTATTTTTAATTTGCAAGGTTTTCGTGAGGCCTACGGTCACTCATTCAAATTAAAACGCGCAGAACGTTGCGTAACTTAGCAAGCTACGTTGACCCGTGTAAAGTTGTGTAGCTGAATCTCTGACACGGGTCTCCCCGATCGCGTATACAATAATAATAGATTTAATAGTATAATTGATGTGGTATGTGTTGCAATCGTAAATAGTACATGAATCTTTACACTTTTAACTAATAGGAGCCTGTTTTAATCACAAATGTGTCCCTGCCCTTACTCTTTCACCAACCAGCCTAACCTGACACTTAACACCCCTTTATGTCAGCGGAATTGAAGTTACTCTGAAGTGTTGTATAGAAAGCTAGGGATCTTGTAAAAATGGTCGCGACGCTTCTTTAAAAAATATGCAACTTTTTATTTTAATCTCAACAAGAGGATGTTAACAACCTGTTTACATTGTAAAGTGGTGCTTGAAGTTTACGGGGAAATTAAAAAGATGAAATAATTGATCGAGCGAGCGAAGCGAGCGTTAATTGTTCACGTAATTTGGATGATTGCATCTTTTTATTAACCGACTTCCAATCAAAAAGGAGGAGGTTCTCAATGCGGTTGTATTTTTTTTTTTTTTTTAATGTTTGTTACCGCATAACTTCGTCATTTGTGAGCCGATTTAGAAAATTATTTTTTTATTTGGAAGGTTATTCTTACGTCCAGATTGTCCCAAACAAATTTGATTAAAATCGGTTTAGCCGTTTGACAATGAAGTCGGTTTCTCAAGTTTTTTAAACTTACAATTATTGAGTCAATACTCTCTCAAACCTTCCTTGACCAATTCCACCACATCAATAGCTCTATTTGCTACCATAAGTCTTCCATAATGCATTTGTGCGGACAAAAAGCTGGTGGCATGTTCTTTAGGGGGGCCCCGCAATATAATAGCACGGTACTCTGGTCAAATCGATAATTCCCCACTTAGCCAGTTTTTTTCTGCAACGGCCAACCTGGGTCTGGAGTCCGTACCATCGATGACAATTATATTTCTTAAGCATAAGTATGAGATAAGTGCACTAAAGGAGCACTGGCGGTCTAGTGGTAGCGGCCCCGCCTTCCGATTCGAAGGTCAAATCCAATCCAATCCAAATCCAATCGTGTAACAATGAATTTTCTGCCGAAAAATGTATGTGCACTATGCCAGTACTCTCAAAACGGTGAAGGAAAACATTGTGAGGAAACCGGCGTGTCGTAGAATCTAAAAAAGTTCGAGCAACACGTGTCAAGGGTCACGCAGAAAGGGCCCGCCAGCGGCCTACTTGCGGAAAAACCAGCCCGCACATCAAAAGCGGATGATAAATTTGCCCATTTTTGCACTAGAGGAGCCTCTTTGTCCTCCTGTTTTGTTCCTCCTAATCCTTTCATCACGCATGGTTCAAAAGAACCAGTGACACGATAAGAAGAAGCATAAACATCAATTATGATTTAGCTGGTAGAAGCTATAATTGGGTAACGTCGGGTCGTTTGATTCCGTCCGCTGTTCGCATCGTGCAATTACCTAACTTCGGCCACAGCGCACTGTGCCATGAAATTTTGCCTGACTCAATAGCTCTACTGTGAAATGCATGCGATTATATTAATTCAAACAGTTTATTTTATTTTATTTATTCAGGGACATTTAACAGCTACAACTTAAAATAATCTAAATTAGTTTAAGAGTAGGTATTATTTTACCTACCTACTTAACTAACAATATTGCGTTATCCTCGAGCTTAATTTATTAAAGTTTTGAGAGATTTGGAGCAGTTGAGCTATCTCTAGATCGTTTGTAACGAGCTGCAGAAAGCTCAACTGTTTCTTGTGTATTTTGTACATTTTGTAAATATTTGTTTAATTGTAAGTTTCCTTGTATATAATTTTTTTTTTTGTGATTTTGGCTTGTTTTATTATAATTATATCATATTACTTGAAAGTTATTTTGAGCAAATAAATAATATTTATAATATTATAATGCTGAATTTTCGATATTAAACATTATAATATTTGTTTCACGGTAGTGTACCCTGACCGCTGCAAGGAGCGGACGCAGCCAGTTTAAATTGAAATATAGACTGATGGGCTTGCTCCGCGATATCATTTCAAAGAGCCTTTTGTATCAGTTATAGATCACATTTCACATTCGTAGATGAAAAGATAAATGTCAGCAGTTCATTTTATGCTGGCTTGTTGAATAAATCAACAAACCAGCATAAAATGAACTGCTGACATATCTTTTTAAGAGTACAAGTGAAAATTATGTATTAATAATGTGGACAATAAACACAACACTACCTAGTCCCAAATTAAGCAGAGCTTTTACTATAGAGAGCACTGAAGGCTTAGTGGTAGCAGCCCCTTGGTCCTGGGTTCAAATCCATTCGTGTGCCAATGATGACCACGATGCCAGTTCTCTCAAACGGATAAGGAAAACATCGTGAGAAAACCGGCATGTCGTAGAATTTAAAAAGTTCTAAAACATGTGTGAGTGTGAAGTGAACGAAAAGAGCCTCTTTAAGGCGCACTTCCTTTCACTTCACATAATCCTTTCACCACACTTGGTTTGAAAGAACCAGTGACACGATAAGAAGAAGAAGACTACGGGAACCAAAGTGTTGATAATGTGTCTACATTTTCAAGTATTTGTATATAAAATCTCCAAAATAAACTCTGCAAATCCCATTCGCGACGATCCGTCACCGATACGGTCCGTACCAAGCTCAAAGAAATAGTTGCACGGCGCAAGGTGCACCTTATTACCTACAAAGCCTTTATCTTGCAACGAATAGAAGTTACTGGAAGAGATGTAACATTTCTTAAGAAAGTAAAAAACTATCCTTTGCATTTATTGTAGATGATATTAGTAGTAGAACTCTTTGTGTAGGGCTCGTCCAGGGATGTACTACCATACCTATTTCTGCCGTGAAGCAGCATTGAAAGAAAGAAAAACATTTTATTGACCTTATGAACTAATAACAACGGGTAGGAAGGGTACAATTATAACTAGTAGTTCACCTCGAACTGAGATCTCGTGATGCGATCGAAATGCTCCGAAAAGTTAAGTGATCTACTTTGAGAAAGTTATTTTGTCCAGATTCACTGTTTGGTCTTGCCTCTGACTATCCCTCACTAACTTTTTATGGTAACCAAGTTTTAACTCAATTGGCCAATTTATTGAAGAGTTCCGTTGGACAGACCTTGGCTTCATCATCAGACCAGGTCACTTTCACCAAATCCTTAATTTATTTCAAGAAAAAAAAATAAGAAAAAGCAAACGAATTGACCGACCAGTAGAAAAACCTCGACGTCAACGAAATTCCTGACAGCTAAGTTGGCCTATTCCACTTCTTTTTTTAACTGACTTCCAATCAAAAAGGAGGAGGTTCTCAATTCGGGTGTATTTTTTTATTCTTTGTTTTTTTTTAATGTTTGTTACCGCATAACATCGTCATTTGTGAGCCGATATGAAAAAATATTTTTTTATCTGAAAGGTACTGCTTCCAGATTGATCTTCCAGAAAATGGGACCCATTTTAATTTTATTAAAATCGGTGTTGGCATTTTTTTTTAAATAATTTTTTTAATGTTTGTGACTGCATGCCTCCGTCATTTATGAACCGATTTAGAAAATTATTTTTTTATTTGGAAGGTTATTCTTACTTCCAGATTGTCCCAAACAAATTTCATTAAAATCGGTTTAGCCGTTTGGCAATGAAGTCGGTTTCTCAAGTTTTTTAAACTTATAATTATATAGTGCAGTTTCTTATTAAGATCAGTCTTCTGAAGAAGTTCCGATGCTGAGGACGTAGCTTCCAGTTACCTTAATCCGCGTCGCTTCTACTTCAATCTGGCATGAAAATCCGAACTCTTTCTATCCCATACAGGGTGCTCAAAAGGTCTACATATCGTCGTGCTAATGTGAAACTGCCTAAGTGCATTTTGCTCGGAATAGTGTTTTTGTTATAAGTTGAAAAAATATTATTTAAAGGACAGGTTAGGGGTACCCTAAGAGCGGGGGCACACGATGCGTTGCGGTGCCGCACCGCAAAGATTTCACCGTGTCAGTGGGCACACGAGCGGTGCGGTGCCGTAATGTTGTTATGTCGCAGCGGCGCCGTAGCACCGTTGGATAGTCTGTTAATGAAAATGGATCGTAAAAGACGTCTATTGTTGGAAACAACTGAGCGGTGCCGCTCCGACGTCGCAACGCATTCACCCCTCCCCGCCTCGTCTTTGGTGGTTGCAAGTCCGGTGTGGCGCCGGAGCGCATCGTGTGGCATGCCACAGATATTTCTATGTAAGACGACGCAGCGACACCGCTCCGGCGCCGCACCGCCGCCACAACGCATCGTGTGCCCCCGCTCTAAGCCGACAAGCATGTACGAAGAACTGTATTATGAGAGTGAATGAAGCGAAATGTGTATGACTAGATAGTAGCAACTGGAAATCCGTAATCTTTGCTTACTTACCCCCATGGGAGTGAGGCGTGATTCTAATGTATGTATGAAAAAATATGAAAAAACAAGAGTATGAAATTTTTTGAAAATCGCATGATACTTATTATTTCGACCAAGATTAGAATAATATCTTTAACGATTTAGCTCCTTCTTCTTATTATCGTGTCACTGGTTTTTTCAAACCAGTTTTAATGCAATGTTTGGTTGTGCCTTTGACAGAATGATATGCTTGAAGATGTGTCTTTTTTTTTACCAATAACCTTTGGATGCTACCTAAACGATTTTAAATTAATTAATAAGATGGTCTTAAGAAAACTTTGTGCAAAAAGAAATATTCTACACTTGGCAAATTTTGATTTGCCACGACGACTAACTTTTTAGCGGTGCAAGGCACGTTCCAGTTTCGTGCGGTTTAGTACATACGTTGTAATAAAAAGGCTTAGCTGTATATACAGGGTGTTGGAGGAAATAAGAATTTCACTCGTTATGTGTTTGTAAAAACTTTCTTTGTAAGTATTAGAGGTGATGTAGTGTAAAGAAAGTTAGAAAACTCTTTGTAGAAAATAGAGTTGGTTTGTAAAAACATGGTGGTGGAACGTGCTGGAAATAAGTAATGTTTATCTTGTGAATGTTGGTTAAACTTTTCATCGGTAACTCTGTCTGGAAAAGGTCGATTTTAGAGATAAGGCCACCCATTGTTACTTATTATTTGTACTACCAAAAAATAATTCAATGTTGTATATTTTTTTCTTTTATATTATTCAATCTTTTTTGTGTACAAAAAAATATTAATCTATCTATCTCTCAAAGGTTTTTTTATTTTTATACTTTCTGATGGAGTTCATGGACGCAGGACAGTGCATCGTAGGGCACGTTCCTGATGTGCGTGACCTACGAGGCATTGCTTTGTTACCACCTAGCATCAGGTGGGGGCCCTAAGCTTGTTCCTTCAGCTAGTTATATTAAAAAAAAAACTGGTTCCTATAGTACAAGTTCTGCATAATTTGGCGCTAGATAGTGTTGTGTCAGACGAGTAAGGGCACATCAGAGGGCAGAACAACGAAGCCCTCAACAATAAAATGTCCATACATTTACAGTCGCTGTAGTTGAAAACAGCTACTCGTACAACGGCTACAAAATCATACATCAGTGTTGTGTGGATTGACCACAATATAAAAAAAAAAAAATTATAAATGAATCTGTATTAATCTTATAATACACTTATATTACAAACAAAGACACTGAGGAAATACAGATTAATACAATCTTATCTAACAAACAAAGAAACTGCGGAAAGTCCTTCCGATATCAGTAACTCCGTTACTGCAGAATTTCAATTTACGAAGCATTAAACTTTCGTCTATAAGTAGGGAAACTGGCAGTGTAAAGTTTTAATTGAAACCTCAGCGCCTAAGTTTATTCCATTGTTACTTGCTGTGAGCTCAGCTATTTGTTTACACTGTGACATTATAGACAGAGGTATAGTCAGCGGCAGGCTAACGTGGTAGAGTTTGTTCAGAAAGAGAGCCGTCGTGGCCAAATTGTGAACTAACGTTTCGATTTTTATAACGCTTTTATTAGCTTCACCTGTATGTATGTATGTATGTATGTAACCGACCTCTTTGAGCTCGATTTTGTCCTACTTTGAACGATCAGATTTGATTCAAACTTTGCACACCTGTCAAAGGTCGATGACAATGCAATAATATGAAAAAAAAAATAAAAAAAAGAAAAAAAATATGAAAAAAAAAAACTAAAAAGTAAAAAAAAAAAATATAGTTTGAAAAACTAAAAAAAAAACGCTTTTATAACTAATTGAACTTAAAAGTTAAAAATAAAACTGTAATAATCAATTGAAAAATTTATATTATTGTACAAAAAAAGCGTGGGGTGCTTGATTTTGATTGTTGTAAATATTTTATCAATAGTTTATTATATCTGAAGTTATTATAAAAAGCACCCCACGCTTTTTTGTACAATAATATAAATTTTTCAATTGATTATTACAGTTTTATTTTTAGCTTTTTAGTTCAATTAGTTATAAAAGCGTTTTTTTTAGTTTTTCAAACTATAATTTATTATATGGCAGCTCATCCCTTTCTTTCTGTCAGCATTTTGCATCATAAAAATTAAACACAAAACAAAAATAGTTATTTGTTATACAAGAGTGCAAAGCTGCTTTTTAACCGCGTGCTCAATTTTGATGACCGAGCAAGCGCAGGATTCTAAAGTTTAACCAAAATCTTTGCACTCGAGTGCAACACGTAACTTTTCATCCCACCTCAGCGAGGAAATGACTAAATGCAAGAAAGAACATGGTGCGACTAAAAGTAACACACCAAGAAGGTTCCGAGTATGAGTTTTTAACAAATTAAAAAAGGTTGTATGATAAATTCGGAACCATGGAGGTAGAAGTAAATAGGTTGTGCATTCACAAACTTAGTGAACACGATATTCTAAATTCAAATTTACTTTATCCTCTAGAGGATAAAAACGGCTCTTGCAGTCAGATATTGGACAGCAAAAACACACTTTCTGAGCTGGTGGGATGATAAGGGAATTAAGCACAGCTGCGCCCTCAAATCCCACGACGGGTCTCTTTCTGAACAGACTCTACGGGTATGATATGAGAAGGGATGAAAGTGACTAGGAGAATAATAAGTATGAATGCAGATGGATGGACGCTTGGAACCGGCACCTAGACTCACTTATCTTTAAGACGTTTCAGAGTGATTATTGCAATTTAACTGAATAAAGACAATTTTGAGTTTGAGTTTGATGTTTGGGTAGGCCTGAGGAAAGATGGATGAACAGTTTGAAGGATGACATTTATAAGAAATAAATGAATACTGTGATGACGGCTGATAGAGGAGGAAAACATGTTGTGCCAACCCCACGTAAATTGGGATAAGAGCAGGAAGAAGAAGTTGATACTAGAGTGATGAGTATGAATGTATGTATGAATGTGTTGACTGGCCTCTCAGTTCAGTTGGTAGAGCTCTGCCTTCAGAGCCGTAGATCGTGGGTTCGATCCCCACCAAGAACAAGTATTTGTGTGGTGGACACAGATGTTTGATCTCTGTCTGGGTGTTATTTTGTATACTAGGTAAGTATGTATTTACAAATAAAAATATAAGTATTATATCAGCTATCTGTTTCCCATAGTACAAGCTCTGCTTAGTTTGAGGCTAGATAGTGTTGTGTGGAGTGTCTCTAATATTTATTTATTTATGTAGATGGATGATAAAGAGGGATAAGGGCAGGAAGAAGAAGAAGGTTGGTGGCACTAGAATGCGTAACTTATTTAACGCCTTATTTAATTATATCAAGGCAGCGTGCTCTACATAGGCTACATTTTCACTATCCATCAGGTGTATATTCTTAGGTTTAGGTATAAAAAAGCACAAATTTTCATAAAAAAATGTATATTATATCAAAAAGGTATATTACAAAAGTTATGCGTCCGGATATTAGACTATTTCACTTCTATCCCTGAGTTGTGTCTCGTAGAAACGGACTCCGTCATATTGTACATGTTTGCTGTACCTCACATAGCTTATCGTGGACGTAGATACTCGTTTTGGCATTGTACCGCGATAAATAAATATTGTGGATGTTCAATAAAATCCTGTCCACCCGAATCTTGTCTGGAAAAGATCACACATAGCGATGTGACCGCCCATTGTACTTCGCTATAGATTTAGTATTTTTCTTAAATGTGTAATTTCCTCTATTAATGTATAGATAGATAACACTTTATTGGTGTACAATAAAGTGTTATCTATCTATTCTTTAACCGACGTTTACGGGTCCATATGGCGGTTGCCGGTTTTCATAAAATCTAAACTAAAGCCCCGATGGGGAACATAATGGAGCATAAGTACCGTACTCGCGCATCACAGAGTTCCAATTAAAAGTTGAGCTGTCTTCGATAAGCGAGACTCAGATAGTGATTTGGGCAATAGGGTCATTCACAGAACATAGTTCTGTTATAGTGTGTGTATGTCTGAAAGAGATCGCTCTTCAGCGATAACGCCCATTGTATATTATTATATTTTAAAACTATGATTGCTTATTTTTCTTTTGTTAGTTGTAAGATTTGCAATAAATAATTTTCTATTCTATTCTATTAGATAGTAAAAAAGGGCCCCTAAGCTTAGGGGCCCCCAGGCAATACCCCGTCTAGCTTTCCGGTAGCTACGTTACAGTGGTGACGCAAAAAATTGGTGAAGGGCGTCGTGGTTAGAGCCATATTTTTGACGTGGCAGTTCCATTCAATGGTCATCAAGCAGCTAGAAATTGGAAACGTGCCCGTTCGCGAGTGAAAAATTGAATCCGATGATGGACAATTTATTCTTATTTGATTTTAGGGGAATAGCGGTCCCTTATTCAAGAAGCTGTACCAGAAAATACAGTAATTTCTACGCTGAGTTAGCCCGTATTCTGGACTCCAAATGGCTGGTGCGTATCTGGCGCAGCGCGCTAACGTTGCTATTCAGCGTGGCAATGCCGCCAGCGTCTTGGGGGCGCTTCCGTTTGGTACTAATATGGATCAGTTAAGATTTGGATTAGCAATCTCTAGATTGTTTGTAACGGTCTGCAGATGGTTCAGCTGTTTCTTGTGTATTTTGTGGGTGTTTGTTGTATGTTTTTTTTGTGTAAATAAAACTTATTATTACTTGAAGATAAGAGATGTTTTTGTTACCTTGCTTGACAGCTGGAAATTTGCTGACATGACAAAATGACGTTTCCGGTCAAGGTACAAGGCTTGTTTGTAAATAAGGCGGCCGATCTCGTTAGAATTGAGATGACAAAGGCAAATTAAACGCTTTTCATGTTTTATTCGTTTGCATTTGAGAGGGAAGCGTGTTATCTTTCAAGACTGGTCAATATTTGACATGTTGATTGATGACAGTGAAAATCTATGATTATTATTATTTACTATAGATCTCACTGGGATTCGTTTTCTGTCATTTTGGGAAGTATAGCTTTTTCATTTTAATTGTTTTTCTGTTGTTATTTTGAGTTTTGTCGTGTAATTTCGGTGGTATTTTAACCAACATTACTTGAGGTCATAGCTCAAAGTGTTAGCAGTTGGAAAGAAAGTGTATTATGTGATATATATTCTGATTTGATCAAAAATGTTTCTGATGGTTTTGAAAACAATAAACGACCATTATTTGTTTTCAAAGCCAAGTAGTTCCAACTTGTCTATGACTGAATTGTCTAAGCTGACTTGACTTGACGAAAAAGTATTTTATATCACTCACTCGGAACTGGCAAAATGCCATTAAATAAGAAGAAGAAAAAGAAGAAGAAAAATATTTCACTGGCAATGTTTAATTAGTGTGTGGTTTAGTTAGTTATGAATAGAAGAATTAAGAGATGTAGGCGATCAAAGTCGAGGGCAAAAAGTATTGCAAAAAGGTAAAACAAGTGTTCATCTGAGCGTTCTGCGGTGGCGATCAGTTATTTGGTTGTCAAAAACGCTGAATATTATAGCGGTATTTGACAGCGCTTCACCAAGCGCCACCGTAGAACGCTTATAGATGCTTAAGTTTGTTAGCGTTTTTATTTCATTTAAAAACTGTTTGAAAAAACAGAAAATTCAAAAAATAATATATTTGTGCAGAAAAATATCATAGGTTTAGAAAGTCGGGAGTGAAAAGTAGACAGAAAATGTTGACGAAAAAGGTACAAAAAGCTGAATTTATCACTCAGGGGACACCCGGGTTTGAACCGGGGACCTACCGATCTGCAGTCGGTTGCTCTACCACTGAGCTATATCCCCTATGAACCATGCGCTGAAATTACGCAACTAACTTTAACACTCGACATGTGCCGTGCTAGTGAGTAGGCAAGTTCGTTAATCCGTTTAGTCGGCAATAATAGCAAAATATTCGAGAACAATTAGAAAACAAATTTTGCAGACGTCTTTGTCGAGTTGGACCAGATTGAAATTAATTTTATTTGAGGTTTTGCGTGAGGTTTTTCTGATAAAAACTCAAGACGCCAGTTTTTTATATTAGGTTGGCCCTCAAATTTGAAATTGACGAAAAACTTAATCTTGTAGTTGCTTTGAAATTAAACATTTCAGATTCAATTTCAAAGCTGAATCTAGATTTCAAATTCAAATTAAATTAATAACAGTAAATTGAAAAGGATGTTTCGCCAGCTGGTGAATTTATGTCGTTTGGAATTATTATAAACTGAAACATTAATAAAACCTAATATAATTATTAATTTACCTTGCCAAGTCTTTAAAAAGGTGATAGAAGATAGTTGCTTGTGTTTAGATTAATAAGTTTAGTGTTTTTTATACCTTTCAAAAGTTCAAAAACGACGAGCAAGGAGTTTTTTCACGGATTTTTACTCCTACTACTACTTTATACTATTATCATACGTTTTATTATATACTCATACCTAAGTAGTAATAGAGCTCTTATGTGAAGGGCTCGTCCGGGGAAGTACTACTACCATGCCTATTTCTGCCGTGAAGCAGCATTGTCGTGTTTTGGTTTGAAGGATGTGGGTGCCGGTTATTACTGGCACGTGAGGCTGAATATCCGATAGCCCCTTCCCACTGGTGCGTGATATCGCGCACCAGCCCGCACCAGCTCGCACGACACACCATGGGAACGGTCTCGTGTGCCGAGGTGCGCGGTAGCACAGGAGCCTTTTCTGTGTGCGTTGCCGTGCGTCGTCGTGCGCGGTGCGTGATGATCTGCAGAACCACGCACCGTAGGAAGGCAGCATGATAAACGCAGGGTAATGCATCGTGGACCACGTTCCTGACGCGCGTGACCTAGATGCGATTTGTAAAGCGATGGTTACCACTTAACATCAAGTGGGTCATTATGTTTGTTTCATCAGTTAGTTGTCTACAAACCTAAGTTGCGATTGTAAGGTCATTTATGCATAAACGAATATTCTCAGTAGCCCCCGGCACTTTTAAAGTAACTTCCCCAGCTGCAGTGAAGTTTAAATGTAATTCCCCACTAATAGGCAAACAAGGAATCGGGGCAGCTAGCGTCCCGTTCTGCCGACACGCTGGATGTTTATATAGTTTTAGTCTGGATTATAGGGTTGTTTTTATAACAAAAAAAAAACCTGTTGTCTGTAAAGTCGGTTTACTGACGATAGTTGAACGTGTCGGTCGTTCCGCGCTCTCGCTTGCACTTCAAGCCTTACATGAAACGCCTCAGAGCGAGGTAACGCCGCATGAGTCATGTTTTTTGTGCGTGGAGCCGGCTCCTTCGAATTACAAGACGTTGTCACGTCAAAAATATTTTACATGCATAGAACTGAATAAAGACTCATTGAATTGACATAGACTTTTAAATTTTCTGATAAAATTCTTGAAACTAGTGTCTGTATTTAAAATATATCGTACTATTTTAAATATATGAATAACCTTCGAAAGAAATACGTAAATTAAAGAAGAAGATTAGTATCCAAACTGCCAATTTCTCATAGTAACTATTACTTTATCCACAACAACGTTCGATACACGAATCTGACAAAACCAATTCAATATTTCACATACAACACATGCCCCATTGAGGCAGCATAACATTCGAATTTGATCCTTATGCCTTTGTGTTAAGATTGAAGTGACAAGAACAGAGAAATAAGATAGACTTTACGTCGGTAAATACAATATTACCCCACTTTTCACCAGGTTGGAGCTATGAGGCTTATCTTGAATAGTTCTTCAGTTTATGTTGTGGAAAGAAAAATATAACTTAATTTCTTTGGGAAAATAATGTTTCAGAAGAAGCGAACAAACTCTAAAACAATATTTCCTTTGACGAAACCGGTTTGTTGGTATTTTAAAAGCAGCGACGGACAAATTTTAGCGAAAAATGTCTGAAACCTACTTTTAAAGAAATATTATAGACAATCCACACTTTCTAGCCCCAAATTAAGGAGAGCTGTACTATAGAAACTAGATATATATATTTTTTATACAACTAGCTGATGAAACAAGCATATGGCCCACTTGATGTTAAGCTGTAACCATCGCCTCTATCAAAGCTGCCTCGTAGGTCACGCACATCAGGAACGTGCCCTACGATGCACTGCCCTGCTTTAATCAACTTTATACAGATGTTTCGCCACACGTACCTGTAATTTTGTGGCGATAGCTAATGGGTATAATGCTTAAATATTTTATTGTTAATACATACATACTACTTAAAGTACAGTATAACACCCAGACAGAGAACAAACATCCGCGTTTACCACATAAATATTTGTTCTCGGCGGGGATCGAACCTACGACTTATGGTGCAGAAGGCAGAGCTACTAACCAACTGAGCTGAGAGGCCAGTCAATATACAAACAATCAGTATAATAATAATAAGCTTCACACTGATTTGAGATCTTTTAATTATCCCTTTAATTATCGAGCTACAAGAGATTAAAGAATGCCAACCATGCCTTAGGATTACAGTTTAAATTAAAATATTTAAATTTGTTATTATATTCATGCCCAAAATTTATATTTATTGTCCCTTTGTGCCCAAAATTTACTGATATCAAATTATATCTATCAAGTCTTGTAACCGGATGACAGTTTACAAAATATCGCTCTTTGAAACCAAAATGCTGATACAGGCTGTTTTAAAATACCATAACATGAATATCCACTTCAAAAATGAACCTTCTCCCAACGACATAAAACTCTAGTTAATTAATACAGAGGGCTCAAAATTTTTAGCGATACTAAACCTTGGACCATTGTGAATAGAGTTGAAAATAGAAATTGTAAATAAGAGTTTTTGGAGTAATTTGTATGCAGCCAATGTTACTGTTATTGCACCCAATTGGGCAAAGTGCGAAATGTAACTTGATGCTACAAGCTGTTAAAAATTGAAAGGCTCTATCGGGATCATGATTTATTTGGTGTCAAGCGAGTGAATTTTATATCCTTACTAACAGCGAGACCCGGCGTTGTCAGGGTATTCCAAAATTTTAAAGAACATTCTAAAACGCTTATAGTTGCGGCCTGTAGGCCAAGCAAAAGTTCTGTTTGGCTCTGTCTCTGGCTCTAGTTTCGAGTCTGCGTGAGTGCTCACCAGTGTATTATATTGTGTGTGTGACGTTTAGACAACACTGACACAGACTCAAAACCAGAGCCAGAGACAGAGCCAGACATAGCTCGTAGGCCTGCAGTTCAAGAAAATGTTCGCAAAAATAAATATTATAATTTTTAAAAAATCCTTAGGTGATAGAAAAGGATAGACGTAGAAAAGTTTAACGTTTTAGAAAAGGGATAGATATAGAAAAGTCCCTGTGTTTTAGAAAAGGATACCTAGACATAGTAGATTGCGAAGCTTTTGCCTCACACAACCACCCACTTCCATTAATTCCGTCCAAACTCCCTTACTCACAGCGGGATACCAAGGGGTTTACCATCACAACGAGGATAGAAGTCCGTGTCTGCGCAAAACACAACGTCAGATTTTAGAGGACTTACCACCAACTTGACTTTGAAGCACTGTTATTATTTGTTTCATCAGCTATCTACAAAAGGACAGATGCCATTCATTAAGAAGAAGAATTTTACACATTTCTAGTCCCTACCTATCCCACCTCCTATTTTTTGTATGTACTATCAACAGATATATATTTATGTTTAAGTAAATAATAGTAGGTACATATATATATTTGGTATTTATTTTTATTTAAATTGATATAGTTCAGTTGGTCCTCGGTGGCCGCCGTGAGGTCACTTCGGTTCCATCTGAAAACCAGCGCCACTCACTACGCTTGTAATGGGTGGCAATAGCTGAGATGGGACCGGTTTTGGCTCACGCGCATAGGGACACGCGCACAGACGGATTTGTGCTCCACTTACATATTTGTATTTACTCTTTGTTCTGTTTACTATTCTGTTTTCTTTCTTTTTGTGTTATGTGCTCTGTTTGTGCTGTGTTTATGTGTGTTGTGTGTCCAAAATAAATGTATTTTCTTTCTTTCTTACTTCTATCTATCTGGTGCAAACGGTACACGCTTTGCTTCGTTTGGGAATAATAAAGATGTGTGGATTATCCTCCATTATTTGTTATTATTATTTATTATTAAGAACAAGAATGAAACCAGCCATTCAAGTTTATGAGTGACATTAAATATGAACAAAGCCATGTGTATTCAACTAGTTTTGTTTGTATGTAAATTGATTTCAATTAATGAAATACACCACGTTGGGCGCCAAATAAATTATGCTATATTATTTCAAATAAAATAAAATTAGAAACTTTCAATCTTGTACGCAGACAGATGCCCTGTCTGTTAAGTTCAGTGACTTTTTAAATTATTAATATTGTTTAAATACTAAAATAGAACGCCCCACGTTCGGGCGCCAAAATAAATAATGGAGTTTCTTTGAATCGTAAGCCATTCTTATTTGAATAAAGCGTTTCCAGTTATAACAGAGTACATCGTAAACCAAATTAATTGCTTTTAGTAATCGAAAAAGCTAACTCAAACATACATGCTTTGTAGATAGATAAATATCACTGAACAAATAACTTGAGATCAATGTCTGTGGGTAAATGACAGAGTAACCTTCAACTAGAAAATCCTTTTTTTATCTGTAAATATATTCGTATGGTTCCAATTTATAAGAGGTATTGAAAAAACAATATTGAAACTTATGTAGCAAATTTGATGCGCATTTTCATACTGTCTACAGCAGATATCGAGGACTCGCATATCTGAATAAGGCCGCTTTTACACAGTGCAAGTAGTCTACTCATACCGTGAAATGCGAGTTACTAATGGGAGCTTACCGTACGTAGTATGCTTGTTTGTTTATAGCTTTGAAAGAACTATTGACCCGACAAGAAGAAGATCGTTGTGATAGTGCATGTAGGTTATAGGAGTCAATCAATAGTTTTCGTTTTTAGATTTTTGGAACACTATATCTTACTAATGACATAGCTAACAAGTCAAACAACTCAAAATTGGGTATAATTATTCGACACACAATTATTATTATTGTACTTTCATAAATCGTTGCTTATGAAAGCTCGTGGGATTTAAAACGTAACTTCAACACTTTACATAGAAATGTAGAAATCCCATGAGCTGAAAGGTGAAATGATTGCAACTTGTTTTATTATATTGACGCTTTTGTATAAACACAGATGAGAGATGGCAGACGATTAGACGGGCTACCTGATGGAAGGCCGTCACCGTCGACACCTGCAACATCAGAGGTTATGGTGATGCGCTGTTGGTCTCTAAAATGAAATAGACCCGCCTTTTGAAAGACCCCATGCCATATCATACTTAAAAGTATTTTATGAATACTATTTTGTTTTAGAAGCGATTAAAAGTTTTTTAATGGTACACACGTAATCAAATTGGTAACATACCAGTAGCTGACTGTCATCTTTTGTGAATAACTTGTGTTGTGTAAACCCAGCCTAAGATATCACCCAGAGCTAATAAAAACTAACTGCCTGACTAGCATTTTACCGCTGAGGTATCTCAAATCGTAGGTAAATTTTATTTATTGTTATTTAAATCTATGCTTTGAATTTAAAGTTTTTTACGTAGCTTCAGAATAATGTATGTAAATTATTCAAAATAGTTTGTGACTGATATTGTTTCATTTAGAGAAAACTTTGTTTTATTGTTAGTAGTTTTGATAATAAGTTTTTTTGTTAGCTTTGAATATTATTTAAAATATAAAAAATGGGACTAAAGTAACAAGTAGACTAAAAATATTTTTAACTTTAGTGATAACTATCAGTTACTCAATTTATCATAATCTATCAGCATAATTTTATCAGTTCAAAAATATGTGTCAAGTGCACGATAGGAGTCACTTTGAGGCGCACTTAAAATATTTTCATCACACTTGGTTCAAAAGAGCACAACACTAGATCTAGTTCAAAACACGATAAAAAAACAGCATAATAAGTCCACAGTTGGACATCCCTCCCTATATTTTGGGGGTGGACGGGAGGAAGGAATATTGCCGTAGTTTGCCGAGTTTTAGCAACATAAACTACATCTTTTCAATTGCAGTCACCTCGACGCTTGCTTTATGTTAAAAAACCTATTTTCATAATATTTTTACTCCTCATGAAAAACAACATCAGTAGGCCTACCACGAGCTCTGTCTGGCTCTAGTTTTGAGTCGGTGTGAGTGCTCAACAGTGTATTATACTGAGTCTGCGTGAGTGGTGACTGAATAAATCTTACGTCTTAACGTCACACACACACCCACCCTCACTCAAACACCACACTTATAAACAACTTCATCCTCTTGAGTGGTTGGTTCCCTTGTTACCTTGACTCTAAAGAGGCACTGTGCTATCAAGAGAACCGTCACGAACACAAACACACACCCACATACAGACACTCAAAACCAGAGCCAGAGACAGAGCCAGACAGAGCTTGTGGTAGGCCTACGGTCCATACATCGTCATCGTAAAAAACAAACAAATTATTTTGCTGTGGCCCACTTTATTGTTTATTCAACAAACAAAGAGAGAAAAAAATCGTATGTTTGGACTCCTTATCGCGGCCCCGCAGACTACAAACAAACTTTTGTTATTATTAGGGAAATTCTAAGTGATTTCGTTTTGGCTCACTGAAGTTACCAAATGGAAATTTGCTCGTTTTTCGCTCGGCTTCTTTGCTTGTTTGGGTTAATTTTGATGATTTTCAAAGCTAACCTTGCATTAATTATTCTTCTGAGTCGGCGCTAGGTCAATCGTCAATGTTTAATTTTAATTAATAATACGGCTTATTTAATAATATATTAATAAGGCCCTTTTTTCAGTCTGTTTGTTAAGTCAGCATTAATACTCTTCTAAACCAAAAATATTTGAGGGTAGTCAAAAATACATAAAAATTATTATATTCATAGATAAATAAATAAATAAAATAAATAAATATTGTGGACAATTCACACAACACTACCCAGCCCCAAACTAAGCAGAGCTTGTAATATGGGAACCGGATAGCTGATATAATACTTGAATACTTTTTTTTTTTGTAAATACATACTTAGAATACAATATAACACCCAGACAGAGAACAAACATTTATGTTCATCACACAAATATTTGTTCTCGGTGGGGATCGAACCCACGACCTACGATTAAGACCTAAGATTAATTAACTAAGATTTTAGGGATAACTTACAAACTACCTCATTGAAATCTACGTTTTTTCTCAATAATTTTTATATCAACATGGTTCACTTTTTTTATACCTCTACATGCTAGGTGGTAACCATCGTCTATAACAAAGCATTGTCTTGTAGGTCACGCACGTCAGAAACGTGCCCTACGATGCACTGCCCTGCATCCATCAACTAGAGGCATACAGATGTCAGCCTCACGTGCCAGTAATTACACCAGGATCCACACTCTTCAAACCTAAACACAACGATGCTGCTTCACGGCGGAAATAGGCATGGTGGTAGTACTTTCCCGGATGAGCCCTTCACATAGAGCTCTACTACTTATATTTATTTTACTATTAAATATATTTATTTACACAAAGAAACTTACAATTAAACAAATATTTACAAAATACACAAGAAACAGTTGAGCTATCTGCAGATCGTTACAAACGATCTAGAGATAGCTCAACTGATCCAAATCAGTGCCAGACGGAAGCGTCCCCAAGACGCTGGCGGCATTGCCACGCTGAATAGCAATGCTTATACGCTGCGCCAGATACCCACCAGCTCTTGGGTCACACGTCGCTTCGATCAGTCGCCTAGACAAAATTTTGAAGACCCGCGAGGCCTCGGTTCCCCACGGACCCTGAGTCTCAACCCCAAGAGGAGCAAACAAGTAGGCTCCGTCGAGACCTGCATATTTGCGCCTCTTGAGATCCTTGGCCAGATCTATTACTATTTAATCATTTTCTTCTAAAATTTAGTACTATCCATTCTCGAAGGTAATGCTCACTGGGCACAATATAAACAAAAACACTAATGGAACTGTGAGCGAGTTTCACACCTCGTGCGGGATTTCTATCTAGGGCACAAACACACTGAGCTATATTACTAGATTGGATAACCGATTGGAATTGTAGGTATTTTAACGAAAATTGAATTGTATTTTGAGGTTGTACGATTTATAATCAAATTGATTTTTTCGTTTATGGGCGATGAGACTATAATTGTACCCTGAAATAACATGTTTTCTTATTGGTTTTTAATTACGGCAAAATAATTATTATAATTGTTAATTTAACATCACTTGATAATGTAGTTTGTTATTTCACACACAGTTCATTCAGTGTACAGTTATAAAGAACAAATCACCCATAAAATATGGTAAAAAAAAGTTTGTATGGAAATCGAACAACCTTTTCGGAATTTCGTAAATTTAGAAACTTTCATCAAAAGAAAGATATTGTCGTTGCGAACCGGAAACTTTTCAGAATATTTTGAAATAGCTCTGTTGTTTGCTTTGCGCCTCCTTTCGAATTCCGTCTACAAATTCTTCAATACACAATATTTTTATTGTCTTCTATTGTTATCTTTATTTTTATTGTTATTAAATCAACGCAAATCGTAGAAGCGTTTAATGAATCCTATAACCCATCTATAATACCTACTATTGTGTGTGGCATCACCATTCAATTAGTTCCATTTTCGAAAAAATGTGATAAGTACACTAACCCCCGAATACTGAAACGCAACTCAGATTTAAGCACGTCTCAAGCGACGAATATTTGACAGATTTTCATTGAAAACTGTCAAATATTCGTCGCTTGAGACGTGCTTAAATCTGAGTTGCGTTTCAGTATTCGGGGGTAAAGGAGCCTCTTTGAAGTGCACTTAAAATCCTTGTTCACAAGGATACGCATCAGACTATACACTGCTAGCTCTTATGTCCTTGCAGTAAGCGTCATTTTTCTTTGTGTTTGGGTAACTTGAGGTGTATCCCACTGTACCACACTTGGTTCGAAAAAATCTGTGACACGACAAGAAGAAGAAGAAGTTCCATTTTCAAAACGGTTTAAGTTCTAGGCAGTTTTCCCTGTGCATCCACACCCAAACTGCTAGAATTAGTTCCATTTGGCTGAACTAAATCGTGAGTGCACAGCTGACTATGCTTTATCATGTAAAGTATGAGTGGTTGAATCTATTCCTTAGTTATCTAGAGGAATATACGGCGTTGCGCATTACGCATTTCAATTTTTCATCGACTGTTTGTTTTTAACCGACTTCCAATCAAAAAGGAGGAGGTTCTCAATTCGGTTGTATGTTTTTTTTTTTTTTTTTTTTTTTTTAGGTTATGGAGTTTAGTGTAAAGCAAAAGCTTATTTATTCAGGTGTACTTAGTAGCTAGATACATAATACCGTATTCATAACAACTAAACAACATACTAAACTTAAAAGGTGTTACTTGTGTCAATAAATCTATGTACTTTAACAGCCGTGCTATATAGGTACTCAATACATTTATTGCATAAACATGGTTTAGTTTAGGTACATACATAGTTTTTTTTTTTTTTTTTTTTTTTTTTTTTTTTAATGTTTGTTACCGCATAACTTCGTCATTTGTGAGCCGATTTGAAAAATTATTTTTTTATCTGAAAGGTACTGCTTCCAGATTGGTCCCATTTTAATTTTATTAAAATCGGTGTTGCCATTTTTTTTAAATATTTTTTTTAATGTTTGTAACTGCATGCCTCCGTCATTTATGAACCGATTTAGAAAATTATTTTTTTTATTTGGTTATTCTTACGTCCAGATTGTCCCAAACAAATTTGATTAAAATCGGTTTAGCCGTTTGACAATGAAGTCGGTTTCTCAAGTTTTTTAAACTTATAATTATTGGATGATCATTTTCATAATTCAATGGCCAACGTGAAACTTCTTATTTGTTCGTTTCAGAGGAAGGTTAGAGCAAAATTGACTGACAAATGTTACTACACGATAAATTAATTTATGACGAATGACCTACCGACACACGTCACATTTATTGGTAACTAGCGGCTGCCCGCGGCTTCGCTCGCCCAATTTATTAATAGTCATTATCATAGTTCATAGTTATGACTATTAATAACATTGATTTTTTGTTAATTTACGACATCGCAATTAATAGATACCTCTAAATTGTTCAGTGTTTCTTTACAAGTCTATGCATGTAATATAAATATAAACCTTTATTTTGAACTACTCTATCTATTAAAAAAAAGCCTTAAAATCCGTTGTGCATTAGTTTTAAAGATATAAGCATACCTAAGGACAGACAACGACAGCGACTTTGTTTTATACTATGTAGTGATATCATCATCATCATCATCAGCCTGAAGAAGTCCACTGCTGGACATAGGCCTCCCCTACACATTTCCAGGAAGAACGATTCTGAGCCCTTTCCATCCATCGACTTCCCGCGATCTTAACAATGTTGTCGGTCCATCTGGTAGTGATATAGATTGAGTTTTTTTAATGACGCATACTTTCAGACTTCTAATCCTCAGGAATAGCATAACCAGTTTTTTTCCGAGTGCAACTGACAAGAATATGATTCGACAATCGACGAAAATTAAAAAACCACACACGTCCGCTCCACTCCTGTTACAGACAACGGGTTTTGTGTAACCAGCTTACGATTCGTTCGTTCGAACGTCACGTTTTTTAAATCAACGCAGTTCGGGGCACGCATACGAATACCGGGAATTAACTGTTGTTCAAAGGTTATGGAGTTTAGTGTAGGTACTACGGCTGGATACAAAGAAAACTAAAATAGATAAAGATAAATAAGATAAAAGATATTTAATCTCTATAAACCTAGGTATAAAGGTTTGTAGTAAATTTGTGTTACAAAATACCCCGTAAAAAAATAGTTAATTTATCAAACCTAAAAATGTTGTCAACCCCCAGTAAGCTGTCATGAGCGTCTAACAGAACGGCCTATTCTTCCGATTTCTACCTAATAATTTATATAGTTTTCTATTTTTTATTTATATGTTTGATTTTTTATTTCTTCAAAAACGTGTGCAAAATAGACTAGATTCAAAAACCACGCTATTTTTTAAAAACAAGAAACTGGCTCACCAATTTAAGTTAAAAAAATATCTTTAGACAATTCGAAATCATGTTCTAGCAAAGAATATTTTGTTTTTTGCAAGTTTTCGACTCTGATACGACTCAACAGTTTTTATTTACCTTCAAACTCTTTTTATCCCATTTAACTTCCAAACTCAGACCATGAGAGAAACCTAGCCTAACAATGTACCTACATAAAAAGACACTGCAGAGGTACCGCCAGCAAAAGTACCAAAAGAGGCATTTTTTTATAATTATTAACTCATATTCATAATGCTTTAATAGTTTTCATTTAAATAAAATACTAATAATAAATATTGGGAAAATTCTACACAAAACAACCTAGTACCAAATTAAGCAGAGCCTGTACGGAGCCAGATAGCTGATATAATACTTTTTTACTTTTTTTTGTAAATACTTATTTATAATACAATATAACACCCATATAGAGAACAAACATCTACATACTAACATATTGATGGTACCACTTATCATCAAATTGGCCATCTACTTGTTCAAAATAATAAATAAAAATAAAATAAGTCTTTATTTCTCCGACCTGCTTAACCTAACTTATAAAAATAAAAAAATAAATAATTACTTATGCTAAACCTACTTACTAAATATAACAACTAAGCAAAAGTTTTATCTATTAATATGACACCGGACGTGGCGGTACTACATAGGTCGGGTTGTCCTTCGACAAAGGCCTCCTCAAAATAAAATGTACTTAATATATTTTTTAGATAAAATAATTCGTTGAAATGTGTGTGTTTTTGCTGTCTGTACAAAAAGTATCATGCTCTAGCGACAATAGGTTGGTAGCCTTTCACTGAAACGTTGTAATTACTACTGTTAGACTGGTCGCTTAGCTTTGTTTCTCTGAAAGACCACATCACGTTGCAAACGACAATTATTATGACATAAAATATTATTATCTTTAGACAAAAAATGGTGTCAAAAGCACAAAACATCTCATAAAAAGTTCAAAATCGGTTTAGCCGTTGTGATATTTGCTTTTTGTTATGTTTGTTGCTGCATACCTCCGTCGTTTATGAACCGATTTAGTAAAATATTTTTGACGTGACAACGTCTTATAATTCGATGGAGCCGGCTGCACGCATGAAAAAACATGACTCATGCGGCGTTACCTCGCTCTGAGGCGTTCCATTTAAGGCTTGAAGTGCAAGCGAGAGCGCATAACGAGCGACAAAGAAGCGCAATCGGCGTCCGCGTTCGGCAGCGTTCGACATCTGCCTCTCTCCTACTTGAGTGAGCAATGCGTCCGCGTGGACAGCTGTATGACGTTGTCACGTTCAACTATCGTCAGTAAACCGACTTTACAGACAACAGACAGCCGATTTTTTTTTATCTGGAAGGTTCTACTTTTATTTATGTATGATCATCATCTGATCACAATGTTAGGTTCCGTTCAAAATCGTGTAGCAATGAATTTTTCTGTCGAAAAAAGTATGTACACTAAATCAGTATGTACTCTCAAAATTAAATGGCGAAGGAAAACATCGTGAGGAAAGTAGCATGTCATTGAATTTAAAAATTTTAAAACATGTGTAGAATAGACAAAAGAAGCCTCTCTGAGGCACATTTAATGTCCTTTCACCACATTGGTTTGAAAGAACCAGAGACACGATAAGAAGAAGAGGCGTTTTTGTCCTCAATAGTCCAAGGCTTCCACGGCTTGCGTTATTAACTAAACTCTGTGGTGACTACTGCCACTCAGTCCGGTGACGCTGTGACCCTAATAAAAAAAGCAGCCAAGTGCGAGTCGGACTCGCCCATGAAGGGTTCCGTAGCATCAATTAACATAATATAAAGGTTTTTGTAGTTCGTCGAAAGGTAAATTGCGGTTTACGATTTATGACGTATAAAAAAAAAACTACTGACTAGATCTCGTTCAAACCAAAAATCGTTGGAAGTTTACATAGTAATGTACAACATATATTTTTTTTGGATTTATCATTCTCTTATTTTAGGGGGGGGACCAACTTTTTTCAACTTTGGAAGTGTCTCTCGCGCAAACTATTCAGTTTAGAAAAAAACGATATTAGAAACCTCAACATCATTTTTGAAGACCTATCCATAGATACCCCACACGTATGGGTTCGATGAAAAAAAAATTTTTGAGTTTCAGTTTCAAGTATGGGGACCCCCAAAATTTATAGTTTTTTTTCTATTTTTGTGTAAAAACCTTAATGCGGTTCACAGAATACATCTACTCACCAAGTTTCATCAGTCTAGCTTTTATGGTTTCGGAGAAAAATGGCTGTGACACGGCCGGACAGACAGACAGACAGACAGACAGACAGACAGACAGACAGACATGACGAATCTATAAGGGTTCCGTTTTTGCCATTTGGCTACGGAACCCTAAAAATGTCAAGATAGTGCGTGCTCCACCTTTAAGGTACCTACAAGTACGTAGTATAAGTATGTACATGTGAACCCACCCTAACTCGTCTGGGTTAAATACTGTTACGACCATATTGGTCTTTTAGCAATAACTATTGGTGACATAAAAGTGACATTAAAAAGAATACCTTAGCGAGTTTTTAAACCTTGTGCACACCTAAGTGATGGTGATGGCGATTAGTGAAACGCTGTCAAATATCGTCATACAACAGCAGAGATTTCACATAGGACCAGCGAGCCCTAAACTAAGCAAAGCTCGTATTATGAGATTTAGAATTGTGCAAGTTTAAGAAAAATTTCACTATACCTACCAATTTGAGATTTGTAGCAAGTGGAAATCCGTTGTCTCTGCCTACCCCTAGGAGACTGGTGTGATTTTATTATGTATGTTTGTAGCATGCGCTTGTCTCCCGAATGCAAAAGAACGCTGTAGGTACCTTTTGATCTCAATTAGTTCGGTCGTTTTGTCGTGAACATTTTACAAACAAACTTTCACACTTTAGTATGTATGTGTTTAAGCTAAGACTTTGAAGAAAAAATCTTCGTCTCACATTTTTGAAGCATTTATAGGAAAGGCCAACCTTTTTAGTGGAATAGCTGTGTGATCATCTTATGATCCAGATAGCGGATAGGAAATTCTTTGAGGATAAAAATCAAAGACTTTGTTGAGAAATTACAACGTAGGGAAATGTTACTCATTGCTGTAGGGACGTTGTCATTATACCTAGGCTTATTTCGACGTGACAACGTCTTAGAATTCGATGGAGCTCGCTGCAAGCACGAAAAAACATTACTCATGCGGCGTTACCTCACTCTGAGGCGTTCCATTTAAGGCTTGAAGTGCAAGTGAAAGCGCGAAACGAGCGACCACACAGTCGGCCTCCGCGTTCGGCAGCGTTCGACATCTGTCTCTCTTCTACTTGAGTGAGCGATGCGTCCGCGTGGACAGCTGTATGACGTTGTCACGTTCAACTATCGTCAGTAAATCGACTTTACAGACAACCGATTTTTTTTATTTAACAAGCTGAGTCTGTGTTACGTGGTGATCAGTATGTAATTAAATCATGTTAAAAGAATAATATAAATATAATAAAGTAAAACAATATAAACTAAAATATAATCTGTAAGCGACCAAACAAACAAATTCTGCAGCTTTATAATATTTTATTTGTTTATTTAAGATGCCATTGACCCGGGGACAGAGTTTTGAGGACACCAGTTTAATTGGTATGAACTATACCGCGATCCAGATTTCTAGTAACTTCTAGTAATCTAGATTGTTCTTAGTACTTCACTTCAGTTTCTCATAGTTGCATTAATCAGGAGTTCTCTCGTAAAGTCTCAGATAAAACTGTTGGAAAAACGTAATTATTAACTGAACTTGTTATAAATTAAGATATGAGTAAAGATTAGAAAAAACTTTAGGAAGGATTTTTCTGACTATAAAGCTTGGAGACTTGCACAGGGTGATAAAGATTAAGTGTTTTCGAACATCATTATGAAAGTGGATTTTGTATTATGAAGGTCACGTGGAATTTGCTTACTCATACTCATATTTTTTATTGCAATTTTTATTCAAACAAAAATTTTTATGTCACATGAACGCATACTATGTAGGTTATACAAATTAAAAAAATATATAATCCTCTTCCTCTTGCATCGATATCCTCACTGATGAGGGTCGTGATCTTTGTGCAGTTCCCTAGTCTGCACTATGCTCCTCCAAGCTCTGTCCTCCGCGGCATGGATGGCTTTGCTCATGGAAGTGTTACTGAGCGCACCTGGTTGCTCCAACGCATTGGGCTCCGTTCTCGCGGTCTCTTCCCCACCACCTTGCCAGTCACCGCAATTTTTTTGAGGTTCCTCCCTTCCTTTCTGGCAATGTGGCCGAAAAATTGGAGGACTCTGCAAAGATAGATGGTGGAACGTCTTGTTTTTATGCTGAGCTTTTTTTGAATTGATGCGTTACTATATGCCTCTAAGTTTAGGGCATAGCGATATTTGGAATGAAATCGTGAAACTATAAAAACTCACCTAGCTTTAAGAGTTTCAAAGTGATCCTTGTGATACGAATCTTACTGGAAAACAGAGGCTAATGTTCAACAGTTGACTTATTCAGGCTGAATGATGGCACTCGTCAGTACTACGCCACACTGTACCATGATTACAGCTTAACATCGGGCCGTCAGGTGTTCCATCAGCATGGAGTATAAAAACTAAACACATTTAGTTTCAGTGAAGTGACCTGTTCACGACGTATTTCAGTAGTCTAATCACAGATTCTTTGTTCAGTAGCTACTCGTACAATACAACACAATAGCCTCTCGAAAAACGTATTTCAAATGCTAAAAATTGGTAGCAGTGCAGCCGCTTGGATACAAGTCAAAAACTAAATCTCTTGTTCGATTTTTAGCCGCCGTTATACGAATGTACCAGGCAATCATAAAGTACCAAGAGCATTGGCCAATATGTCCAGGGGATGAATGGCGCTTGCCAGAGCGAATTCAACCGCTATATTTCCACACAATTGCTGTAAGTTTTGTACGAGATTTGAAACGTTTGAGATTTTGCGACGGATTTTTGTGGAATATGGCTTTGCATTTGGAAAGGTCAGACTATTGTTAATTTTATTCTGATGCTGGTCTATCTTATACTATCTTATAGTCTTAAAAGCAACCGGATTATGGTTAAGGAACTATCAGAAGTAGTGCGTACACCTACCAGATGGACCGATGACACAGTTAAGATCGCGGGAAGTCGGTGGATGGAAAGAGCTCAAAATCGTTCTTCCTGGAAATGTGTAGGGGAGGCCTATGTCCAGCAGTAGACTTCTTCAGGCTGATGATGATGATGATGACTATCAGAATGCTGGATGGTGCCTTGCAAAATTTTAAAGTAATGTTGAAAAACATGGCAAACAAAAATAGTGAACAGTGAAATTTATCAATGAAAATCAAATAAAAACATCAAAAAACTAGTCATCACTCAGGGGACACCCGGGTTTGAACCGGGGACCTACCGATCTGCAGTCGGTTGCTCTACCACTGAGCTATATCCCCCATGGGCAAATGAATCTAAAATAAGCAATCCCTATTCAAAGTTCTACTGCATTTCTCCAACAAAATATTTCGTCTGTCGGTAACTCAAATAACAAAATGCTTGGTTATAAATGCGATTTTTTTATGATTTAAGTTATTGCTTTAAGATGGTTCTTTAACATGTTTGGCATTAAACTGTGGTAGCCTGTGTGTAGCCATGTTATTTTATTTGCGATGATTAGCAATAGCTTAAAATATTTGTACGTCTACAATTTTATGTAAACATTTTTAAAACCTGTGTTGCACAAAGAATTGAATTGAACTGAATAGCCATTTACAATGTTCTGTGATATTCATCAATACAGGGGCATTTAAAGTTTTGTAAAAATAGCTCACCTATATCTTACAAATAGTTCCCACATGTGGGATGCATGTATCTGTAGTAGGTCACGGATCGATGCCCTCAATATAATTCCACTCTATCACAAAAGACATCGTGATGGATCATCCATCGGCCACTAAATCCGGAGCTAATATACTGCTAACTGGTTGTTCTAAGACGTTCTGGCTTAGTGGAGTAGAACTTCTGATATAAAGTTCGTGGTTCGATTACCGTTGACACATATCTTTAGTAGTGCTTAAATGCTGTTTAAGCTGTTAAAATTTGAACTAAGTTAAGCAAATATTTCTTATGTATTATAGCCCCTTCCCATCGGTGCGTGATATCGCCCACCAGCCCGCACCAGCTCGCACGACACACCATGGGAACGGACTCGTGCGCTGAGGTGCGCGGTAGCACAGGAGTCTTTTCTGTGTGCGTTGCCGTGCGTCATCGTGCGCGGTGCGTGATGATCTTCAGAACCACGCACCGTAGGAAGGCAGCATAAGGATGTAATATGATTGACAGGCGTCATGGCTCAGTTTGTAGTAGTCCTGCTTGCCTGCGCCAAAAGCCGTGTCTTGATCCCCACCGAGTATGGTGAACGCAGCAGATATTTGTTCTCTGCCTGGGTGTTATTTATGATCTATTTACATAAGAAAATATGCATACAAGTATTATATCAGCTACTTGTTTCCCGACGAACAAACTCTGCTTAGTTTGGGGCTAGAAAGCGCTGTTTGGATTATGCAAAATATTTATTTATTTATGCCCATTAGGGAAATTTTTAAGTTTGGTGATGATTATAATTATTCCATCGTTGATTCCAATAAATATCGTAAGAGGCGACTAAGGGGAGTACTAACGGTGATAGGCAGCATCTTTTGGGTACATAATTGACACTGTGACCACCAGTCTACCTACCAAGAGTTATGACTGAAGCAAATCTCATAAAATATGGAGAGGTCTATTTCCATTAGTGAACTTATTAAGGCTGATGACGAAATAACCAAACGACGGAGTTACGAAAAAGTGGGTCAGCTGAAATTCAGACATAAAGCACATTAAATACAAATTGTAAGCCTTCAGGCCGGCCTAGTTATTTAGTGAAAAGGCGTTTCATAAATTTCATGAAACTGAAAAACAACTACATAAATACATAAAATCACGCCTCATTCCCATGGGGTAGGCAGATATCACTTGCTACGATCCTGACATACCTCTTTCGCTTCATTCACTCGCATAACATTCTCCATACATGCTCGTTGGTTTGGCACTCTGATCTGGCCTTTCTCTAAAATGTCTGATCGAGTTACATGCGCTGAGATTTTCCCCCCTTCCAGCTCTGAAAAAAGAGCTCAATGGGATTTTCTATAATCTTTATCCAATCAATATAAGTTTCTGTTATATAGAATAAGTATAAGTATTAGTATAAGCATAGACTTCATACTAATATTCTAAGAAGGAAAGATTTGTATGTTTGTGTGTATGTTTGTAATGAATAAACTTAAAAATTACGGTGCCTATTTCATAAATTCTTTCACCATTGGAAAGTAACATTCACCTTGAGTAACATAGGCTATATTTATGTGTTTAAAAAATAAATGTCCACCCTTGCGAAGGCCGCTAGTTTTAAATATAACCATTATCCAAAAGAAAGCAAAACTTATTCTTACCAGATAACTGATTCATCTCTATTTAGTATTAATAATATAACAATATAAGCTTTTTTATTTTCGTTGCATACAAATTGAAATTAAATATAACGTAGGTTTACACTATTTAAATCTAGAGTAGGTATAAAGGTGTGTGTGTAGTTTAGTTTATTAATATGCACGAACCACTTTCAGCAGTAAAAGCCTCCTCCAGCTCTTTCCATTTTTCCCAGTCTCTATCGACTCTACACCATGTTTTTCCTGTTACTTTTACGATATCGTCATCCTATCGTTTAGCTGGTCGTCCTTTTCTACGTTTCTTATTATGTATGGGGTTCCAATTCACCAGTGTTTTTGACCACCTTTCTGTTTGAATTCTCTGGAACATTGTGTCCTGCCCATTTCCATTTTAGTGACCGGACTCGCCGAGTAACGTCTATTGCTTTGGTTTTTCTTCTTATTTCAGAGTTCTTTATCTTATTTCGTAGTTTGAGACCTAAGAAGCTTCTTTCTATTCCTCTGCACGTAGCAAACTAATTAGTATTATAATACCAAATAAATAAAATTAAATATACAAGGAACAGAATTTATGCCAAGCTACCACCAACCGAGTTGTTAGGCTGGTCTACAGATATATAGTTTTTTCTCTGCAAAAAAAGTCTTAATACAGTGCCTTGCCACAGCCTAATTGGCCACTACAGCATTGAGGCATCAGAAATTAGGGCACTACGCCTACAAAAAGGCAAAAAAACTCGTAACCCGATAAAATGCAAGTGGGGATGCAAACTGAATCCAGCGTCTGACGTCATTGAAATGTATAAAATCGACTGGGGTTTAGACTTTACGATAAAACTTTTTAACACTTTTTAGGGTTCCGTAGCCAAATGGCAAAAACGGAACCCTTATAGATTCGTCATGTCTGTCTGTCTGTCTGAGCCATTTTTCTTCGAAACCATAAGAGTTAGACCGATGAAACTTGGGGAGTAGATGTATTCTGTAAACCGCATTAAGATTTTCAAACAAAAATAGAAAAAAAAACTATGAATTTTGGGGGTCCCCCATACTTGAAACTGAAACTCAAAAAAAATTTTTTCATCGTACCCATACGTGTGGGGTATCTATGGATAGGTCTTCAAAAATGATGTTGAGGTTTGGAATATTGTTTTTTTCTAAACTAAGTTTGCGCGAGAGACACTTCCAAAGTGGAAAAAAGTTGGGGAGGAACAACTTTTTTCCACTTTGGAAGTGTCCCTCTAACTTCTAAAATATATGTTGTATATGTTGATAAAACTAAAAAAAATATATGTTGTACATTACTATGCAAACTTTCAACGATATTTGGTTTGATCGAGATCTAGTCAGTAGTTTTTTTTTTATACGTCTTAAATCGTAAACCACAATTTACCTTTCGACGAACTACAAAAACCTTTATATTATGTTATTTTATGCTACGGAACCCTTCATGGGCGAGTCCGACTCGCACTTGGCTGCTTTTTTTTACCTATGAAAATATAAATGATGACTTTTGTTAAAAACCGTTTGTTACATGGTTGCCAACCATTAAAATTTTTCTAGAGTCTGCGCTAGATAGCTATGCTAGTAGACAGATGATGGAAAATGTAAAAAACTGACTTTAAATAATCGCCCAATGTCAAATAGGAACTTTTATTAAACGCAATGCAAGTTCGATTTCCTCATTAATGTTTGTGATCAGTAATATATTTCCAGTCAATTTTATTCATGTTTTCTCACATCTGTCAAGCCTGGCGTAGAGAGTATTATATTCCTTGAGCCTGGCACACATCGAATCAGTGAAACGCTGTCAAATATCGCTGTCAATTTTGACAGCGTTTCGCTGGTTGCCATTGCCATCCATCACGCTAGATTTGCGCAGGCCTTCACGCGCCAACTTATATTGTGCGGACTCTAAATACTTATGACAATACATAGTTTTTGGCTGCTTATTCTTCTTACTTTTTTACAATACACTGCATATACAGGGTTATTGGTAATTATATAAGAAACCAGTTAAGAGCTCCTTCTGTACATCTTAACATACAACTTTTGTTCTACGACTTTCAATAATTCATCATTTTTTTTTCTATACAAAACTAAGAATAACAAACTTGTCACTCTAAATAATTATAACTCTATGCCCCGTGGCGCGGCGCAGCGGCAATTTCAATGAAAGGAGCGTGCGGGAAGCAGGTAGTGCACGCGCCGATTACTATACAATACAGAGCTAAAAAGTGTGAGAGAGCATCACGAAAACATAAAATATTTTTTGTGGGATGTGTATTGATTTTTGGTAAAAGTCATAGAACAAATATTGTTTGTTAAGATGTAAAATAGGAGCCCTTAACTGGTTTCTTATATGTATAATTACCAATAACCCTGTATACATATTGCAACAAATAAATCTCAACTTGACTTTCATAAAATCGTGTCGTATATAGTAACTATTCCAACTTGTAGGTATTCAATGTTATATTCGACTTTGAAACATGTTGAAAGGCAGCCTGCCTGTTATCAAAAAAGTGACCACAGCACTAGTTTATTCATATTCGCCATCACTAGCAGATTATGTGGTATAGATAGTGCAATCCACGAGAGCGCACCCCACTATTCCTCCTAACCGTTTATAGTATATGTGTGCAAGCTTCCGTCAATGTTTGAGTGTTATCGGTACACACTAATTACCTATGAGTGCACACGCACACTACAATGAATAGACTACGGTTCGCGACTGCCGCTCGGAGCAAACTCCCCGCACCCCGCGAGGGGCGCGTCTTCGTGAATTGCACTATCTATACTCGTTTCTGTAGCTCAGTGTTTTTGACGTGACAACGTCTCATAGTACGTTCACACGCGCGCGTTCAACTCGACATCAACGTGCACATTCACATTCACGCGCGTGTAAACGGTAGTGAAAATGTTTGTGATAAGTAGTTTGTTTGATGTTTTTATAGGATAGTCGCACGGTTTGTTTACCGAAACCAGTGCTATTGGAACTAGTTCAATAGAACAACAGTTTTCAGAATGGACATAGCATGGAAAACTAGTAAAAATATTTTATTCATACAAGTTTTTTAAATTGGTTTTTGTAGTGATATGAAATATAATAAACTGAGCGAGCTATCATTGTGTAGAAATAGCAAAAAGAAAAAAGTAAATAATATATCTTCTTCTATAAACCCTAATCCCACTTTAAGTGGGGTCGGCACAACATGTTCTCCTCTTCCATCCTCTTCTGTCATCTCTGTATTCTCTTCTTTCTTATCCATGTCATCTTATAATAACACTAAAAATATTTATGGCAAAAATAAGTACAGTCGCGGTATGAAAATGTTCGTCACCTTAGAGTCGGTTTTCACTTGCACCAGTGCCTTGATCATGAACACATTTTGACATAACTTATCGGTGTATTCTGTCTATTCAGTTTCAAAAGGTAGTATGTGATCGTGATACGTTGAACAATCAAGTTGAAAATCGACGAATATTTTCATACCGCCACTATTACATCATATATTTATATTCTACCGCTATTTGACGGAGACCGCATTTTTCTAAGCTATACTATGTATTATGAAATTAATTAGTCTCCAATTATAAAATTGAAATTGATGTCATCAAGTCCCAGTGGGCAAAAACGCTGGGTCAAAGTCAAGTATGAATGTTTGTATTGTAAATAATGTACAGTCAGTACCAGAAGTTATTTGTCAGCTTTTGACAATACCAAAAAATGGAATAATCTCACGACTTTCAAATCCCATTCCTTATTTAAACCAAAAATCAAATGAAATTAGTCTAGACAATCCACACAACACTACCTAACCCCAAATTAAGCAGAGCTTGTACTACGGGAACCAGATCACTGATATAATGCTCACATACATACCTACATTTTTTGTGAATTTACCGACTGTAACGATCTTCAGATAGCTCAACTGTTTCTTGTGTATTTTTGTTTTTTAAGTTCCTTTGTAAAAATAAATTCGTATTTTTGTGTATTCTATAGGTAATAATTCCAAATCTAAAACGTTATAAAAAAAAAATTATGATCCATAATAAACCGGATTAGGGGTTGGTTTGCCCCTATAGTTAGTAAAGTTTGACAGGTGCCTGAAGTAGAGATCTGTCACTTTCCACATAATATTTTTTTCCCGTGTAGGAATGATTTTTATATTCAACTAGCGACCTGCCCTGGCTTCGCACGTTAATATACCTGCCTACTACAGAATGTAGGCGCAAAAAAATGTGTTTATTTACGACATTACATTAGAAACTTGTAAATTCAGTGTTTTTCTACAATACTATGCATGTACCTTCCTCTTGAATAATGTTACCTAATAAAAAAAAACCGCTTCAAGATTCGTTGCGTAGTTTTAAAGATTTAAGCCTATATAGGGACAGACAGCGACAGCGACTTTGTTTTATATTATGTAGTGAAGTGATTATCCGTTCACTGAATCGGTAATTTCTATTCAATTGCTTTTCCCAAGTTGCAAAGCCATTTACGAATACAACTGTACTCGAGCGGTTTGAAAGTCAAACAATTTGGAAAAAAGCGGGTTCGTTTCAGAAAGTTTTGTGACGTTCGTATAGCCACAGGAATTCATTAATTAAATAAAAAGGTGGAGAAACGAGCTTTTCTGTCGGATGCGAAAAAATGTTTGCGAATTTTACGATTCGGTGAGTTATGGGCAATGGTTTTGATATTTCAGGTTACACGTGTTTTTTCCGTGGAAGATAACATTGTGCTGACGGCAAATGTTTTGATGTTTTGAATACTTTATGTATGTACTTGCTGATGAATAAGTGGTAACTGTTAGGACTTCATACATATTGGAACTCTATATGGACATACAAATAAATGGACAATAGTAAACTATTGTAGTAAGTAAGCTGCTCACTATGATATTTTGACCTTAGATTTTTTTTAGAGCACCGGCGTTATTAACATACATTTTTGACCTCATTGGTACACGACTGGATTTGAATCCACGACCGTTACTGAAAATAAAAATCAGCCTTTTTATCAAATAAACTTTAATCGTCTTATTATTCAAACTTTAATTAATGTTTTAAAACTAAAAACCACATTCTAATTGCACAGCGCTATTGTAAGTAAATACACAATGAACTTTAACCTCGCTATAAAAACATTGAAACACGAATAAAACTGTAGTTTCGTTTTATAATAAGCGGCCAGCGTTATGTTGGCAGTTGCGTGAAAACTTTTTACATCTTACTGGATAAAACTTGTTTTAAATGAGCAACGTGGAAATTGTCAGGATCGCTGAGTGACTGTGAAATTTTGTTGCAATCAAAAGTTTGATAGTAACAAATAAATGATAATTACAAGAAACAGCGATCACATACACACATCAACATTGTCTAGGATTTAGAGATTTTTGAATGGATTTAGAGATTTTTTGAGTTTGTATTCCTTCTTATATTTTTATTAATATATAATATCAAACAGTTATATTTTATTATTATTAATAAACAACACAAAATATTCTTGTCATACCTAGTTTTCTGAAGAAATTATTTTCAGTATTTGTATCAAACTTTCTTTTTTATTTAATACAAGAAAAATGATTTACAACAGAATATAAAGGGTGTCCCAACAAGAACGCAAGATTTAAATTTTATTAAATTAAGATTTAATTTAGTTTTTTTTTTTTTTTTTACATTATTCACAAAAACTATTAATATAAAACATGAAATAATAAAAAAAAAACATTTTATAAGAAACTAGAAAATTTTATAATGAACTCTGTTTTCCACCTGTAGGTATTACAGGTAGAAAACAGAGTTCAGATCACCGACCGCAGGCAATGTGCCCAAAAGGCTGGCAACGTTACCTCTTTGAATAGCTAAAAGCTAATTCTTTGCCCTAGGTAAGCGCCAGCCCTTTGGTCACCAGTCTTAATAAAACTCAATAAAATGTTGAATATCCCTAGGACAATGTTTATGTGACAGTGTGTATCTAGTTGCCATTATTTTTCGACCACTATCTATCTTTTGCCGCACTAGTTTTACAAAGCGAAGTTCCTATTCGCTATCTCATGTTTATTACGACATCGTTCAGACTTGTGACAATCGTTTCTTCTTAAAGATAAGTTTTGTTTCAATTATTTTTTATTGCAATCAAAGCTCAAATTAATGCCAAAACTGAGAGATGAGACTAGGTTTTTATTGCAACATTATACGAAATAACCCCACAGATGTTTCTGGAAAAGCTCATCATCTATAAACAACTAGCTCTGTAGCTATATGATGGAACAAACATGACCCACAAGATATTAAGTGGTAACCATCACCTATAACAAAGCATTGCCTCGTAGGTACGCACATCAGGAACGTGCCCTACGATGCACTGCCCTGCGTCCATCAACTTGAAGCATACAGGTACTTATTAGCCTTACGTGCCAGTAATTTCACCGGCACCCACATCCTTCAAAACGAATGCAGCTTAGCGACGGAAATAGGCATGGTGGTAGTACTTCCCCGGACGAGCCACACACAAAGAGCGCTACTACTACTAAAACCTACAAGTATTATGACAGCGTGGGTCTCATAGGCTTTGTTTAGTTGAAGAATAGATTATGTGTCTGAGTCTCCATGAGGTATAATTTCACAGGCAATTATACCCTCTCAACACCAGGTGGGCCATCTGCTTATTCCTTTTGATCTCATAAAAAACGAAACAACTTTCTTCATAAAAATGTTGTATTTTTTACGAACAAAGTTACGAAACAAAGTTACAAAATAAAACATCAAATTTAGGAAGTGTTTATATTAAACAGATCGCTAGCCGTGCATCCAATCCAAAGCCCGAAGCTTTTTCTACAATTTTAATATAAAACCTTGATAATATTTCCAGCAATATAAGGGTTTCGCCGTTATACAAAACCAATGACCTGTAAAAGCCGAGAAAATCTCGTGAATAGGTAGTTCTTGTAAAGGCGCAGACTCACCGCTGCAAACGGAGAGGCTGCGCACGTGTATTGAACTTCACTTTGTAAGAAAATGTATGTGGTTGTTTCCAATGCAACCCACGGAAAGGCTATGCATGAATTGACATCATTGACACACGCGTGGCTCGAATAGGCGATTACATAGCTCAACGCTGTCGACGTGGGACTACGTTTCCACTAGAATACACGAATATGACCCACGACTAAGCACAGCTTGCTTATCGCAACGCAGTTCGTCCGTGGATTGCAGTGGCACGTGCGTAGCCTCTCTGTGCACTGAGCCACGCTATAGATAGTCTTCGTGTACTCTAGTGGAAAGACCTAGCGTAGAACCACGTTGTCAAACAAATAATACACTTAGCTGAACTACGCCGCATGGTCGTGCACAGCGTGCACCGCGGTGGGTCTGCGCCTTAACGGTGTGCGGCCTTGGGCATCAGTGTCTAACGTTTGTGGATCGTAAGTCTATTGGAAACTTGAAATTACAAAGATTGGAAGGTATAATATTCTATTGGGAAGGCGATGAGCTTGCAAACTGTCATGTTTGATAAACTGAAATCCTGCGTGATTTTGTTCGCGTGACGCGCGTATTGTAAAAATTTGCATACAACTTTGTTACAACAATTCACAAACAATATCAAAGTCAAAGTCAAAAATTCTTCGTTCGTTTATATTACTTTGAAACGTTATTAAGCTACGTGAATCTAGGTGCAAGAAACTATGCTAAATACCTTTTTAACTGACTTCAAATAAAAAAGAGGATGTTCTTAATTTGGCTGTATTTTTTTTAAATTAATATTTGTTATCGCACAGCTTCATTATTTATGAGCCGATTTGAAATATTCTAAGATTTAAATTAGTCCCATAGAATTTCTATCAAAATGTCTCAAGTTTCTCAAACGACTAGCTTTTTTATACGACTAGTTGATGGAAAAATGAATACATCATTCAAGTTCCCAGACACAAAATCCAAGTACAATACGCATGTATACACAATAGGCATGAAGACAGCAATCAAGTATCGCCAAAATATTTATCTGATCTAATGAAAAAGGATTCAAAGATTTTGAAAAATGTATTTATACTCTTATTAATGTCGAGATTGACAATTTATTTGATAATATAAATCTACAAAATACAACAATCCGCCATGATAGCTTAAACACCGGTCAGAGCGGATTACGTCACGTTTACGTAAATGTCATTCTGATTTAGTACAAAAGCACCAATGTTTACTGTTGATATACTTAAACGTGACGTAATAACAGACGCCATGACACCAGCGAGCGTTTTGGCGTGAATTTGAAAATTTCAATTTAAATGTAATTTTATTGCACAAAAACCTTAATTTTCTACAGAAATATGATATATTTTAGACATAATAGATACTTCTGAATATGATAGAAGAGATTGTTTAAAATTAGCAATGGGCATTACGTGGGTAATAAGACTATATAGCACACAAAAGGTTTACTTAAAACCCAAGCATCAATGCAATTGTTTTGAAAACTTAATCCAACAATCTAATTTATTCAAAACAGCCAGCTAGCTTCATTCAAGCATAACCCTCGTAAAACTACAATCAAGATCTTCAGGCTAATTCCACAAATACCCTATGAATAGAAATGGAAACAACATAACACAAGCTTCACAATTGAGATGTAAATCAGGACGAAACGTCGAATCCTAGGCTAATGCTTCACTGTAGATGTATTTTGTGTAATGTCTTGAATTCATAATTAGTTTACATATTTTTTTTCCTACAGGTGGAAATCAGAGTTCATTTTTAAATTTTCTAGTTTCTTACTGTATTTTTTTTTATCATTTCATGTTTTATAATAATAGTTTTTGTAAATAATGTATATTCTGATGTAAATAAAAGCCATTATGTTATCAATTTTACTGAACCCACCATATTTGAAACTAAACTTATTAGTAGTAGAGCTCTGGTTGCTCATCCGGGGAAGTGCCACCACCATGCCTATTTCTACTGTGAATCAGCATTGCTGTGTTTCAGTTTGAAGGGTGTGGGTGCCGGTAAAATTACAGGCACGTGAGGCTGAACATCTGTATACCTCAAGTTGGATGCAGGGCATTGCGTTGTAGGGCACGTTCCTGACGTGCGTGACAACAAGTACCGACACTTTTTTTTGACGAATAGCGTTATTCGGCTGATGGAAAAATAAGCCTTAACTGGATTTAAAACAAAAAGCAGCCAAGTGCGAGTCGGACTCGCCCATGAAGGGTTCCGTAGCATCAAATAACAAAATATAAAGGTTTTTGTAGTTCGTCGAAAGGTAAATTACGGTTTACGATTTATGACGTATAAAAAAAAACTACTGACTAGATCTCGTTCAAACCAAATATCGTTGGAAGTTTGCATAGTAATGTACAACATATTTTTTTTTTAGTTTTATCATTCTCTTATTTTAGAAGTTAGAGGGGGGGGACCAACTTTTTTCCACTTTGGAAGTGTTTCTCGCGCGAACTATTCAGTTTAGAAAAAAACAATTTTAGAAACCTCAACATAATTTTTGAAGACCTATCCATAGATACCCCACACGTATGGGTTCAATGAAAAAAAAAAATTTGAGTTTCAGTTTCAAGTATGGGGACCCCCAAAATTTATAGTTTTTTTTCTATTTTTGTGTAAAAACCTTAATGCGGTTCACAGAATACATCTACTCACCAAGTTTCATCAGTCTAGCTCTTATGGTTTCGGACAAAAATGGCTGTGACACGGCCGGACAGACAGACAGACAGACATGACGAATCAATAAGGGTTCCGTTTTTGCCATTTGGCTACGGAACCCTAAAAACGATGCTTATTTAAGTTACTAACAAAGGGTAGATAAATGAGTAATTTAAGTACGGTCATAAGTCTATGCACACCCTTAATCCAGCCCTACATTTGCCTGAACCCAGCGGCGCCTCTAATGAATTTTAACATTAATTTGTAGGCAAATTCTAGAACTTGTAGGAACAACTTACATAAATCAACAAGTACCTAGAGGCACATTGCATGGTATTCTTGTAAATTACTCAACAATAGAGCGAGATAGATATATGTCTGCTGGATGTGTGAGGGAGAAAGTTGTTTGATTAGTTTGTGTCTTGCTGCGTGCTTATTTGATGGAATATCTTGGTTATCGACATAATATGACATCCTTGTAAGTTTGATCAAAAATATAAGCTTCTCTGGGGGACATTTTTTCTCACCCAAACGTGTTTATGAGTGAATTTACACAAAGCTATTTAGTCCCAAACTGAGCCAAACTTGTACTATAATAACCAGATTACTGTTAAAATAATAAGAGCCGGTTTCTTGTATGACTTATCGACCAATCAAATATTTGACAGTTGTTTATGTAAAATGACTAGTAGGAATAAATCTCTTCGTGAAGGGCTCGTCCGGGTACACCATGCCTATTTTTGCCGTGACCCGTGAAACAGCATTGCTGTGTTTCAGTTTGAAAGGTGTCGGTAACGTTACTGGCACGTGAGGCTGAACGACTGAACATCTGTATGCCTCAAGTTGATGGGCGCGGGGCAGTGTATCGTAGGGCACGTTCCTGACGTCCAAAATATTTATTTGTATTTATTTATGCTTGTTCCATCAGTTTGACTGGCCTCTTAGCTCATAGTTGGTAAATCTTTTTGCGCCGTAGGTCTGGGTTTGATCCTCACCGAGAACAAATGTTTGTGTGGTAAACGCAGGTGTTTGTTCGTTGTCTGGGTGTTGTATTGTATTATAAGTATGTATTTACAAAAAAAAGTATATAAGTAATATATCTGCAGGGCTACCACGAGTTCCATATGGTTATGGCTATGGCTGTCAAATTGTGTATAGATAGGCTGACCCACACATTCATTTTCTTCTTGGGTTTGAATGTGTTGACACAATTTTGACAGTCATAACCATAACCATATGAAGCTCAAGGTAGGTCAGCTGTTATCTAGTTCCCATAGTACAAGGTCTGCTTAGTTTGGGGCCAGATAGTGTTGTTTAGACCGTATAAAATATTTATTTTATTTAGTTAGTTCAAAAAAAAAAAAATTTTTGTTTGTATATTCAGTTAAACTCTAAAATATTTGACTAGTCGATTAGTCTTCCGTGAAGTCCTTCGACAATTAATAAAATCCCTTATTCAATCCTGTGCCAATGCAAAACAATAAACCTATTTGATGAACTACAATAGCAAAGAGTCTATCAATCTTCGTCAAGGCACCATTCACTGCTGAGTTCCCAGAGGAATGCAAATTAAGGAACCGATAAAGAGACAACTTGATCCGAATTTAAATTAAGCAATTTCCTAATGTGTTCGGTGCTTGTGAACTCTGGGCTTTGTTCGGATATTTTATTTAGTTGTAAGATAAACTTAGTGTTGTATATTTAGAGTATTTTACATACAACACCAGCCTTCTTTAAGCTAATTGACCTAATTGACCAAGTGAGCCAAATGCATCAACATCTATCTTCTTCTTTTTATCGTGTCATTGGTTATTTCAAACCAGTGCACAGTGTGGTGAAAGGATTGTAAGTGCGCTTCGGTGAGGCTTATTTAGTTCACTTGATACACGTTTTCGAATTTTTAGATTCTACGACTTCAATGATACGAGACAGGCAATTGCCATTTCGGCCAAGGCATATGTATATAGTGCTTTTCTTAAAAAAATGCAAGGAAATAAAAGAGGGTCTTTTACATAATTAATTTATTTTTTATTAACCAAATAACAACGAACTCCGCTTTACCGCCAATTTTTTTATTTTATTTTACAGTTTGTGCCGAAAGGTAAACGCATCTGTGGCTATACAGCCACGAGAACGCAATGTGTACGATAGATGAAAGAGTTCTAAATTCAAACAGCACACCGTTTCATACAACATTGCCGGAGCGAGAACGCGCCCAAGAAGTGATTTTGGTTTTTCAGTCTACGTAAATATGATACTTCGCGTGTTCTATAATCAAAAGTAATGACAATATTTCCGCGCATGTTTAAGAAATAACTATTTATTTACAAAACGATGCTGCCGTATTTTTGGCTGTAAAAAATTTACTCATTGAAATTGTCAATCTACTTTTGATGCTGACTATACACTGTTTATAGCTACAAGGTAATCATAATATATTGGTGGATGTAACAAACACAGTGAAGTCTTTTGTCTTAAATCTAGTCCCAAACTAAGAAATGGTACAAAAAGTATTTTTTTTAAAGTTCATGCTTAGCGTACAAATTTTCTAATCATTTTAGTTTCAAAGCCCACGCGTAGCAAGTCAACACCAACTTTGCTACGAGATTGCTACGCCGTAGCATTTTAGTAAGATTACCAGCTATAAAGTGTTTTATTTTATTAAACGGACTGCAGGACCATTTAATATGGGCCATAGAAATTACTTTTGCTTACACGTAGTGCTACGTAAATCGTAGCACAGACAGAGAACTACATAGCTCCTACGCCTTTCAAAAGCCTAACGCTATTCGATGGACTCGTTACAGACTTTTAGCAAACTTCTACCAAACTTAGTTACGCGAATTTGAGACTTGCGCAGACGGCATAGAATCTAAATGCGTGAATTTTAAAGTTGGTAAATTTGTTACGGGCCGCTTTCAATAGTATGAATGCAAAAATGCAAGTGTACTTTAAAGTTGTCTTTTGAACAGTATTTTGCGTCATTATAGAACTGACATAACAAGTGTGACTGGTGAAGTTACTTTATAGTTTCCGAGTACCCTTCTAGTAGGCCTACCAAAAGCTCTGTCTGGCTCTTTCTCTGGCTCTGGTTTTGAGTCTGTGTGAGTGCTCACCAGTGCATTATACTTTGTGTGTGACGTTTTGACGTAGGAATTATCTAGTTAATACACAAGGACTCAAAACCAGAGCCAGAGACAAAGCTACAGGAATGATTTTAATATGATTTGAAGATAAACTACAACATATCTAGTTTTTTCAGATTTTATTTTAAATTTTTACAATAAAAGAAAATATTTATATTTTTTAACTTTTGTTTAAAAAAAATTTAGGGGATAAGATTTAAATTATATTTCTAATAATTTTATTTTTAGTGAAAATTGTATGATATAATTATACTTAGGTAAACTCTTTTTTAGGTAAATACTTTCTTTTAAATACAATTTAACACCCAGAAAAAACAAAGGTAAACCATTTACACGTAGGCGTCCGCAATTTTTCTTTGATCCCTCAATGCTTATGACAAAAATGTTACCTTTTTCTTTTTACAGTTAAGCTTTGTTGATCCTGTACACGCTCGCTGATTGTTCAAAGCATATGTTTTAAAACATTCATAATAAATTTGTTTTCTTTGTGTTATTCATAATAAATTTGTTTAAAATCTAATAAAAGTTTAAATTCAAAAGTCATCTGCATGCTCGCATCCCACGCTGCATTAAGATTTTTTTAACAACTCATTATTTTCATAAAAAAATAAATACTATGAACAGAGTTTTTCGGGTGGACTCTCTTTCAATTTCTATCTCAAATAGGTTTTTTTTATGTAACTAGCTGATGGAACAAGCATATGTCAACCACCCCACCTGATGTTAGGTGGTAACCATCGCCTATAACAAAGCAATGCCTCGTAGGTCACGCACGTCAGGAACGTGCCCTACGATGCACTGCCCTGCGTCCATCAACTGGAGGCATATATTCAGCCTCACGTGCCAGTAATTTCACCGGCACCCATTCCCTTCAAACCGAAAGACAGCAATGCTGCTTCACGGCAAATAGGCATGGTGGTAGTTATTCCTCGGACGAGCCACACACAAAGAGCTCTACTACAAAGAGAGAGAGGTTTGGTGGAAATGTAAGGAAAAAATATGATACAAACTTTTTACGCACCTTCAAATAAAAAAGGAGGTTCTCTATTCAGTTGTTTTTTTTTTATAATTGTTATAATTTATAACTTCGTCATTTATTCCGGATCAATCCCATATAAATTTTATTAAAATCGGTTCCGCCATGGTTTGGCCATGAAGTCGGTTTCTCAAGTTTTTAAACTTATATTAATATATTGGAAGATTATAGGTTTTAGATATAAAATTATATCGTTTCGTTTGTTTTGTAATACAACTCAATATTACCAATTACCAATTCAATTTCTAATTAAAATTCAATTTAAATTTTTAATATCAATTGTATTTACCAATTCAATTTCTTCTAAATTGTATTATTCTTCCTTGAGATTCCAACATGGGATATTGTTGTCAATATCTTACTTGTATCTCCCAAATAACTTAGAACCCAGCTCACGTACTCCGCATAGGATACACAGAGGTCTCCCGAGCTTGGTCTGTAGTTGTGTACTATTATGTAACTTTGATATTCATTCGAAGATATACTTTGAATATGCTTCGTTTATTTGTAGAATATGTTTGCTATTTTTCATGTGGTTTATCACATAATTGCTAGAAGATTCTTATTTTTCGTGTAATGTTTTTTTTCTGTTTTCTAGGAATTATAGCGCATTAGTATTGAAAGATAAAAATAAAACTTATTTATTTATGACGGCACATGGTAGATATGAGAAACACTAACATTTTAGATACAAAAAAACACGATTATTAACACAATATAAGAAGATGGAAGAAGAATATACATACAGAAGAAGAATATAGATACATTGAAATGGTGTCTCTCATTCCTATGTAGCGTGGCAATGCCACCAGCGTCTTGGAGACGCTTCCGTCTGGCACTGATTTGGATCAGTTGAGCTATCTCTAGATCGTTTGTAACGGTCTGCAGATAGCTCAGCATTTTCTTGTGGCATAAAGATAAAACACTTTTGAATTAATTTGATTTAAAATAAAATTGAACGACTTTTATTTTTGAACAAAACATTCAGGAAACACAACAAAAGAATTTTATCAACAATGTTCAACAATTTTCATCAAAACTGAGACAGCCAGCGAAATGCTCCGAATAACAAATCCTATTACACTTGGCATGTTTTCCCAGTTTTTCGCCATCACACTCAAACTACCTGATTTTCGCAAAGTACAAAACCAACGCAACGAAATAAAAAACTCTAATTTTCTTTCGCTAACTCGGTTATCTGCTGCCATTTTTCCCAAGTGAAAGTGATTTTTTTCTCGCTGAATTTTCAAAAGTTAATACAGAAAAGCTATGGTTCCTTGGAATAGTGACCGGTATTTAACGGCCGTTACGGACGGTTACGGAGCGCTGGTGGCCTAGTGGTAGCGTCCCTGCCTTCCGATTCTAAGGTCGTGGGTTCAAATCCCGTCGTGTACCAATGAGTTTTACTGCCCAAAAATTTATGTACACTATGCCAGTGCTCTCAAACGGTGAAGGAAAACATCGTGAGGAAACCGGCATATCGTAGAACGTAAAAAGTTCGAAAATATGTGTCAAGTGCACGAAAGGAGCCTCTTTGAAGCGCACTTTAAATCCTTTCACCACACTTGGTTCAAAAGAATCAGTGACACGATAAGAAGAAGAAGAACGGCCGTTATGCAGAAGACCGACAACCGTTAGGGAATAAAGGTTCTCGAATGGCGATGAACCAGAAGACGAAAATTAGAGCGCCCACCCACCAGATGGACCGACGACATTGTTAAGATCGCAGGGATTTGGTGGATGGAAAGGGCTCAAAATTGCTCTTCCTGGAAATATGTAGGGGAGGCCTACGTCCAGCAGTGGACTTCATCAAGCTGTTGATATGATGATGAATGATGACAGTTAATAAATTCATGCTCTCTCTTTCTGTTTCCATGACAAAAAGAAAGAAGGATATCGATATTTTTATTCTACCTGTGAAGTTACGCTGGACTTCTTTAGGCTGATGATGATGATAATGATGCAGAAGTGCTTTATTTTTGTAAATTTAAGAAAACTTACAGCTCATACTAAATAAAAGAATAATAACTAAAGGCCAAACTATTACTTTAGTATATCAGCTAGGAGCTTAGTGTATATCTTCCGGCGTCAGTATTTCCGGAACGTTATAATTTAGGAGTTTTTAAGACAAAAGTGAACAGGTGGATTATGGCTAAGCATGCTCCATCTTAGGCTGCATCCTCACTTTCCATCAGATGTGATGGCAGTCAAAACTAAGCTAGGTATCTATATTAAAAAAGCTCGATTAAAAATTTATAAATGACTGGCCTCTCAGCTCAGTTGGTAATGGCTCTGCCTTCTGCGCCGCAGGTCGTGGGTTCGATCCCCACCGAGAACAAATATTTGTGTGGTGTAAACAAATGTTTGTTCCCTATCTGGGTGTTACATTGTATTCTAAGTATGTATTAAAAAAATATTATGCGTTTTATATCAGCTATCCAGTTCCCATAGTACAAGATCTGCTTAGTTTGGGGCTAGATAGTGTTGTGTGAATTGTCCACAATAACTATTATTTTATTTATTTATATTGTCACGTAGTTATTTGGGTTTTATCTATTTTTTTTAATCTGCGTTCGTTCTCTGCACACGGAACGTAACTTTTGGTATTTGGATGCGTTAACCGAAACGTTATTCGAAAAGTTGTTGCCAGCTTCAACTTTTCAATTCCGCTAATCGGGTAGCTTTTTGGTAGGAAAGGTTTTGATATTTTTTCAGTATTATCGAGCCATATTTTTTTGTTAACGCCGTGCCCTAACTTTCTTTAAAATTTAGATATAGGTTCAGCCTCACAGTTCCCCATTTTTCAATAGTTGTTTTCATTTTCGTTCCATTAGTTGACGCTTCTTTACGCTAGATTAGGCCACTTTTGGAATATTTCTGCTGAAGCGGGCAACCGTATACAAAACACGAGATGGATATTCTTTCTTTCGTCCACCATCTTTTCTGGACCAGACTTTTACACGGAAGGCTGCCTTTGCGCAGCAAGTTTTTTCTATCAATTTTATGGTGAGTCTGATGTGAAAAGACTGTCTTTTCCCGCTATGGTTTTCGTTCCGTTGTTGTAATCCAGTAAACTATCCACAGATTGTCGATTGTCGGATGTGGCGTGGGATTTAAAAGCACGTTGTTCCCACAATTTGTTTCTACTATTTACCCAGCCCCCTGGATTAAACCTCAGGTATGTTCATCCCCAGTATCTTTAGGAATTGGTTTCTTAAAAAAAAATAACATGTTTTTTATTATATGAAATATAATTCTTCTTTTAAATTTCATCAAAACTTCCCTCAGGACAGTCAATTTATAATTTAAATCCTGTATCTTACCATTCTATAACGTTCAGCAAAGTTACTTAGTTAAATTCAAGCTTATTTGTTCCACAAAAGTAGATTTTCCAGTATTAAAACCACATGTTCTACCCTGTTCCGTCGGAACAGTTTACATTACTAGTCTGTAATTGGAGTTTTCTCTTTAATTACAGGGGGTTTTCTCCGTTTCTCCGTTATTCTCCGGTTTCCTCGGTTTTTACCCAGTGTTTATTTAGTTCTTTTGTACACCACTGGACGGACACCGGTGTGATATATTATTCATACACCACAACTACCCCACTCCGTGTACTGTGCTGAGCTAATACCAGTACCCTATCTTCATACCACCTTGCTCCGGCCTAGGCAGACCCGGAGGCTGCCTGTCGGTAACATTATTATTATCATATTACTACTTTCTTCAGTACCGTAGCTGAACTACCTTCTACGGTTGGCGCCCACTTTCTATTTAAATTCTAAACTACTTTAATACCACACACAATTTTAATTCCATATATTTTTTTTTAACTTACCATCAATGCAACTCATCTCTAGGAGACCCTAGGCCTGTGTACCTTTCTCTCTGACTAAGCTAGCCCTAAATTAATTTATTGGTGTATTTTTGTACGCTTGTGTACGTTGCAGGATATAAATAAAAAACTACCAGTCCGAACCTTTGTGTATTCTCATTTGTGATCCCCAAGGTAGGGGTAGGATTTTAGGAGGTAACAGTAGCGACCCAACGTGGGGCTTTTCCTGAGATAGTTGTCATGTCGTTTTAGCTGTGACAAAAAATTGCATTTAATTTCACCGGAATAAAATTGTGTGTGTGTTTTATAATTTATTGTTAAACTGTAAACTTGTTCCTATCAGTTGACTGTGTAATATTGTTTGCATTTATGAGCAATTGCTCACTGTTTTACTTTTATAACTAGATGGTTCTATAGGTTAGGAATTTATTTACAAAATATTTTTGTTGTAAACTTGAGGTGATTTGCAAAATTGGTGGTATAATTTGCCCAAACTTACATGAACTACTTTTAAACTTTTATGCCAACGCTATTTTCAACTTTTTAAACAAAAACTAACTATAAAAATTTTTGGTACAGTCAGTCACAAAAATTACTTTCAAACTTTTTTTGTTTTAATTTCTTGTTCATTATCAAGTACCGTTACGTACTTACAGGTTATTATTAGGTAAACTTTGCACTTTTGAACTTCGAAATATTTTTCGGACTTTTTCGGACTAATTTTTTTTTTTTGGGTTATTTCATCATGGGTGAACGCGTTATTGCTTTCCAAGCGTTGCACAAGGATGAACTCATTCACGAGGTCCGTATTAGGGATGTTTTGCCAGCCGATGATGTTTCTTCTTTAAGAGTACAAATAAGATCTTTAGCAAGGGAAGTACCTTCGGATTTAATTGTTTCTTTTGAGGGAAAGGTGTCCGACGAGTTGCAGTTGCTTCAAACTAAGTTCAAGGAGCTTACGGAACTTCTGAAGGGATCGACTAGTCCAAGTTTAAAGAACCTAACGCGCATACAGGCGTTAGCGCATCACTTGTATCACCGCCTTACGCGCTTGAATCCTTTAGATGATGCTGATAGATCAATTCATTCAGAACTAACGAGCGATTTGAACAAAGTCTTAGCTAAATTGGACAACATGATGTCGATCTTTCAATCAAGCGCCTCAGACGCTTACGCAGATCCAGCCCCGAATGTTTCTCCCGCATCTCCCGCGTCTTCCGCGGCTGTTATCCCAAACAAGAGATATCAAATGGTTTCATCCTTAAACTTAAAGTATAACGGTTCCTCTTGTGTGCGTGTATTTCTTCAGCGTTTAGATGAGTTGTGTGCCTCGCGTGGTATAACCGAGCAGCTGTTACTAACTTCTGCCGCCGAACTTTTCGAGGGCGACGTCTTGTGTTGGTACCGCAGCATTCGGTCCGAGGTAGATAGTTGGTTGGAGCTCAAGCAAAGCTTGCTTGACGAATACTTACCTTATGACTTCGATCGCCGTCTCATGCAAGAAATTCGTTCGCGTACGCAGGGTCCTAACGAGAACATCGTGGCATATGTTGCTGTAATGCTGAACTATTTTAGCCGCCTATCGTATAGAGTTTCGGAGAGGGAAAAATTTGACATCGTTTACCAAAACATTAGACCGGAGTACTCAGTTCCCCTGTGTACCACTGAAATTACATCGTTGAAACAACTAAAGGAAATGTGTAAGATGCTGGAGGTGGGTAAACACCGTACACAGACTTTTGTCGAGCCCCCTAGACCATCCAGTGGATGCTTAGCACCTGACTTAGCATGCAAAACTGTGAAGCCCAAAGTACTTGCTGTGGCTTCTGTAGACAAGTTTTGTGCCCGTTGTCGTGTCGACTCTCACAGTCTCTCTGAATGCAAGTCCACCGCCGTTGTTTGTTTCCGTTGCGGTAAGCAAGGTTTTACTGCTGCTAGATGTCCGGTCTGCAAACCTACGCCACCGATTTCGCCTCAAGCAGAGCCAAATCATACAAAAAACTAATTGGTCAGAACCATCGAGATAGTTCTTCTAATTTTGATAACGCCGACTGGCAAAACTACTTAAAACAATTAAAATTTTTCTTTTCTTCGTATAGAAGTGTCTCGACGGTTCGTGATTGTCATGATAATCGTCCCTTTATTCGTGTTGAGGTTTTTAACCACACTTTACGTGGTCTCTTGGACTCTGGCGCTACCATATCCATTTTGGGAGCTAATGCATGTAATTTGTTCTTGAAGGCGGGAGCTACCCTTCATCGCAGTGATGATATTTCCCACATCACTTCTGCGACGAATTCCCGTGCTTCTGTGGTAGGATTTTTTATGCTGCCAATCAAATTTGATAATTTGACTCGTGTTATTAAACTGTATGTGGTGCCCGACGTATCTCCTTCGCTTGTTTTAGGTGTAGATTTTTGGAAGGCATTTAATCTTGCTCCAAGGATCTTCAATAATAAGGATTTTTTTGTTAATTTCTCGGATGCTAACGTCGTATCCGAAATTCGATTTTTACAACCGTTCGCTCAGTTGCCTGCTGATCAACGTCTTGTTGCTGAAAATATTGTAGAACGATTCAAGTCTATCTCTTTTAAGGAAAAAGGTTTGGGTCGCACGCCTCTTCTTACTCACACCATTGATACTGGAGATTCTCCTCCAATCAAACAGCGTTACTACCCAATATCTCCCGAGAGGTTGAAGGAGCTGAACAGGCAGTTGGATGAGATGCTGGAACAAGACGTAGTCGAGCCTAGCATTAGTGCTTGGAACAACCCTACCCTGTTCACTCCAAAGTCAAACGGTGAGCTTCGCTTTTGCATCGACAGCCGCAAGCTGAACTCTGTGAGTAAACATGATGCGTACCCACTACCCTATATTTCTCGAATCCTTGATCAACTTAGGGACGCTAAGTTTCTGAGTTCTATTGATCTCAAGAGCTCCTTTTGGCAGATTCCGTTGGATCTCTCGTCGCGTGAGAAGACCGCCTTCACTGTGCCTGGGCGCGGCCTCTACCATTTCAAGGTCATGTGCTTTGGTTTGACCTCCGCACCAGCTACACAGCAGAGACTCATGGATAAGCTGTTCGGTCCCGAATTCGGTGATAGGGTTTTCGTATATTTAGACGATATTATTGTTGTTAGTAGTGATTTTGAGGAGCATATCTCGTTGCTGTCTCGAGTTTTGGAACGTTTGAATTTTGCTAACTTAACTATTAACCTGTCAAAGTGTCAATTTTTTCGTAGAGAGTTGAAGTACCTTGGATATGTCGTTGACGAACGAGGGCTTCGAACTGATCCTAGTAAGGTTCAGGCTATTGTCGACTTCCCAATACCTACCACCCGAAAAGAAGTCAAGTCTTTTCTGGGTACTGCGTCGTACTATCGTCGGTTCATTCGGGACTTCAGTTCTATCGCGGCGCCACTAAATAAACTTACTTCCACTCGCAAGAATGCTCCTCCGTTCCTTTGGACTCAAGAGGCTGAGCAGTCGTTCGCCGAGTTGAAGACGGCTTTAGTGTCTGCTCCGATTTTGGCGTGCCCCGATTTTTCCAGGCCCTTCTCTGTTCATTGTGATGCTTCTGGCTACGGTATTGGGGGAACCTTGACTCAGGTTCTCGTAGACGGTTTAGAACACCCTATCGCGTATGCTAGTCGCTCATTGAATAGGGCTGAACGAAACTATTCCGCCACCGAAAGAGAAGCGCTCGCAGTAGTTTTTTCCGTCGAACATTTTCGCCCGTACTTGGAAGGAGGTCCTCAATTCAAAATTATTACCGACCATTCCAGTCTTAAGTGGTTTTTTAATTTGTCTAATCCAACCGGACGTCTCGCTAGGTGGGGATGTCGCTTGTCGCCGTATGACTTCGTCATTGAACACCGCAAAGGCAAGGATAATGTGGTTCCTGACGCGCTTTCGCGTGCAGTTCCCATTCTTGCAATTGATCCTCCTCCTGACCCCTTACCCCGCGACTTTTGGTTTGACAGATTATTAGCCAAGTGTACTAAATCTACTAAAGCTTGTCCGAATTATTCTGTTATTGACGGTAAATTGTGTAGGTATTCTAAAAATAAATTTGGTTTATCAAGCGAGTTTGACTGGAAGGAAGTTGTTCCTTCATATAAGCGTTCCGAAGTTCTTGAGTTTTGTCATTGTAGGGATACGGCACCACATTTCGGTATTTTTAAAACTTTTAAGCAGGTCTCCTTGCGTTATTATTGGCCGAAGATGTATCAGGACGTGGTTAACTTTGTTAATGCGTGCGAGACTTGCTCTGCTTATAAACATTCTCAAGAGCCACCCAAAGGTCTCATGGGAGATCCAAAGGTTTGTTCTCGTCCTTTCGAAACCATAAGTATTGATCTGGTTGGGCCGTTGCCGCGTTCTAGATCAGGTTTCACTTTTTTATTAGTAGTTGTCTGTTGTTTTTCCAAATATTGCTTGTTGTTTCCCCTTCGGAGAGCAGTTGGCAAGTCTATTGCTCAATGTTTGGAGAATGGTGTGTTTCTGACCCATGGTGTACCACGTACAGTGGTTGCGGATAATGGTACGCAATTCACTGGTAGTGAGCTCCAGTCCATGTTTCAGAGGTACAACATTCCTCAAATACATTTTACCCCTCGTTATTGTCCACAGGTCAACACAGTCGAGCGATATAACAAAACGATTGTTGTGGCTATATCTATTCTTGTGAAGAATGATCATCGCTCGTGGGACACCACTTTATCCAAGGTTCAGTTCGCCTTGAATACAGCTGTCAATGAAACAACACGATTTACTCCTTTTTCCCTTGTTCACGGCCGAGAAGCCATTCCGAGTGGTCAATTCTATGGTTCAGCTCGCGCGTCTTGGGAAGATCTTGTTTGTGGTTCACGCGATGACTATGTTTCTAAGTTAGGTGTTCTACGTGACATTTTCGGGAAGGTAGAAGAGGCCATTGCTAGGGCTCACCTGAAAAGCGCCGTTTATTATGATAAGGGACGCCGCGCATGTGAGTACAATGTCGGGGATATTGTTTGGAAGAAGACCTTTCCTCAGAGCGACGCCAGTAAGTTCTTCATGGCGAAGCTTGCGCCTAAATACGAGAAGTGTCGAATCGTTACTAAGCGTTCACCCTTGGTGTACGAGTTGGAAAGTTGTAGCACTGGCAAGCACTTGGGTGCTTGGCACCTCCAGTATTTGAAGGGTGATGGGTCAGATGGTGTTCTACCTACTAACTGAACTAAACATTACTTTTGTGGGTTCGACTTTAGACGAGGCGTTTTTTCTATAGCATGTCATGAGAAGCCCGGACGGGTAGGGAATATATTGGTTGTAAGATCGAGTCCTGGCGGTTGGATAATTTTTTGGAATGGTTGTCTGTATGGAAAGATTGTTTGTCAGTACAAACTTATTTATAGTTTGTATTATATTGTATATTTGTACATATGGTATTTTTTTTTTCTTATATATTTTGTTTGTTTACCAATTTATGTTGTCGACTGTACTTTGGTATGTTTGACCTACATAAATTTTTCGTGTTTTTGTTTCGGATTTCTGTTTTAAGCAAAGGGGAGCGGTTGTGGTAACTCCCTCTAAAAAAAAAGCCAATGCCAGGGCGGTTTTTTGGAAACCCTTACAAAAAGCCTTATTCCAAATGCTTGTCAAAATTTTGTTAGTCCTGTACAGTTTGCGTTTTAGGTAAGTATTGGAGTGCGACGCGTTGATAGCGGAGTTATCTCATGGATTTGTTTAGTAATACCTAAGTGTAGTGTTTTCAGTTCGCTTCGGGTACTGCGCGCTGATAGCGAAGTAACCTCTTAGAGCTGTTTATATTTAGTTTCTGTAATAGTTATCGTCCTACTTACCTCGCGATTCGCGACTTATGCCTTTGGTTGGCATTTAAATGCATGTTTGTTTTTTGGACTGGGTTTTTTATTCGTGTTCTTGAGTAGCTTTACCCTGATTGTTCTTTTTTCAAGCACTCCGCTCTATGCTGGAGGACCAGCTTGAATTTCGCGATTTTTGTCGCAAAATTCTTCTAAGTGGGGGGGTCATTGTCACGTAGTTATTTGGGTTTTATCTATTTTTTTTAATCTGCGTTCGTTCTCTGCACACGGAACGTAACTTTTGGTATTTGGATGCGTTAACCGAAACGTTATTCGAAAAGTTGTTGCCAGCTTCAACTTTTCAATTCCGCTAATCGGGTAGCTTTTTGGTAGGAAAGGTTTTGATATTTTTTCAGTATTATCGAGCCATATTTTTTTGTTAACGCCGTGCCCTAACTTTCTTTAAAATTTAGATATAGGTTCAGCCTCACAGTTCCCCATTTTTCAATAGTTGTTTTCATTTTCGTTCCATTAGTTGACGCTTCTTTACGCTAGATTAGGCCACTTTTGGAATATTTCTGCTGAAGCGGGCAACCGTATACAAAACACGAGATGGATATTCTTTCTTTCGTCCACCATCTTTTCTGGACCAGACTTTTACACGGAAGGCTGCCTTTGCGCAGCAAGTTTTTTCTATCAATTTTATGGTGAGTCTGATGTGAAAAGACTGTCTTTTCCCGCTATGGTTTTCGTTCCGTTGTTGTAATCCAGTAAACTATCCACAGATTGTCGATTGTCGGATGTGGCGTGGGATTTAAAAGCACGTTGTTCCCACAATTTGTTTCTACTATTTACCCAGCCCCCTGGATTAAACCTCAGGTATGTTCATCCCCAGTATCTTTAGGAATTGGTTTCTTAAAAAAAAATAACATGTTTTTTATTATATGAAATATAATTCTTCTTTTAAATTTCATCAAAACTTCCCTCAGGACAGTCAATTTATAATTTAAATCCTGTATCTTACCATTCTATAACGTTCAGCAAAGTTACTTAGTTAAATTCAAGCTTATTTGTTCCACAAAAGTAGATTTTCCAGTATTAAAACCACATGTTCTACCCTGTTCCGTCGGAACAGTTTACATTACTAGTCTGTAATTGGAGTTTTCTCTTTAATTACAGGGGGTTTTCTCCGTTTCTCCGTTATTCTCCGGTTTCCTCGGTTTTTACCCAGTGTTTATTTAGTTCTTTTGTACACCACTGGACGGACACCGGTGTGATATATTATTCATACACCACAACTACCCCACTCCGTGTACTGTGCTGAGCTAATACCAGTACCCTATCTTCATACCACCTTGCTCCGGCCTAGGCAGACCCGGAGGCTGCCTGTCGGTAACATTATTATTATCATATTACTACTTTCTTCAGTACCGTAGCTGAACTACCTTCTACGGTTGGCGCCCACTTTCTATTTAAATTCTAAACTACTTTAATACCACACACAATTTTAATTCCATATATTTTTTTTTAACTTACCATCAATGCAACTCATCTCTAGGAGACCCTAGGCCTGTGTACCTTTCTCTCTGACTAAGCTAGCCCTAAATTAATTTATTGGTGTATTTTTGTACGCTTGTGTACGTTGCAGGATATAAATAAAAAACTACCAGTCCGAACCTTTGTGTATTCTCATTTGTGATCCCCAAGGTAGGGGTAGGATTTTAGGAGGTAACAATATTTATAACAAGTAACAACGTGAATAACAAAATGTGCCACGTAATGCAAACAAAGTTACAGGCTTTCACTAGTGGAAATAAAAACAACGAGGATTTTTTCCGCACAAAAGTTTAGACTGTTAAAACTCTGATGGACAATATTTTCAGATTGTAAAAATATTGGATTTTAAATTTATTTCGTTTGGCTGTATAGGATTACAGGTTTTACTTTTTAACCGATTTCCAATCAAAAAAGAGGAGGTTCTCAATTCGGATGTAATTTTTGTTTTTTTTTTAATGTTTGTTACCGCATATCTTCGTCATATGTGAGCCGATTTGAAAAAAATTTTTTTTATCTTAAAGGTACCTACTGCTTCCAGATTGGTTCCATTTTAATTTTATTAAAATCGGTGTTGCCATTTTTTTTTTAAATATTTTTTTTAATGTTTGTAGCTGCATGCCTCCGTCAAAAATAATTAAAAAATAAAAAGTGTAGAAAAAAATAATTTTCTAAATCGGTTCATAAATATGAACCGATTTAGAAAATTATTTTTTATTTTTCCATATTATTCTTACGTCCAGATTGTCCCAAATAAATTTGATTAAAATCGGTTTAGCCGTTTGACAATGAAGTCGGTTTCTCAAGTTTTTTAAACTTATAATTATTGTATCTTTTAGTAAGAGTAGAAAATGAAAATGCCTCAATTGACTGACGGTTTTTAAAGATCTCGGAAAGTAGTAGTAGATCTCTTTATGAAGAGCTGGTCCGATGAAACTTTTTTTTCAACTAGCTCATGGAAAAAGCATATGGCCCACCTGATTTTAAGTGGTACCCATCGCCTATAACAAAGAATGCCTCGTAGGTCACGCACTTCAGGAACGTACAATGCACGACCCTGTGCCCATCAACAGGAGGCATACAGATATTCAGCCTCACGTGTCAGTTATTTCACCGGCACCGAAACACAGCGATGCTGCTTCACGGTAAAAATAGACATGATGGTAGTACTTCCCCGAAAGAGCCACACACAAAGAGCTCTACTACTACTAATAGTAATCGGCAAATCGGTAAATTTTTATCATCCGCACTTGATGTGCGGGCTGGTTTTTTTCCGCAAGTAGGCCGCTGGCGGGCCCTTTTTGCGTGCCCCTTGACACGTGTTGCTTGAACTTTTTAGGGTTCCGTAGCCAAATGGCAAAAACGAAACCCTTATAGATTCGTCATGTCTGTCTGTCTGTCTGTCTGTCTGTCTATCCGGCCGTGTCACAGCCATTTTTCTCTGAAACCATAAGAGCTAGACTGATGAAACTTGGCAAGTAGATGTATTCTGTGAACCGCATTAAGGTTTTTACACAAAAATAGAAAAAAAACTATAAAATTTGGGGGTCCCCATACTTGAAACTGAAACTCAAAAATTTTTTTTTCATCGAACCCATACATGTCTATGAATAGGTCTTCAAAAATGGTGTTGAGGTTTCTAATGTTGTTTTTTTCTAAACTGAATAGTTTGCGCGAGAGACACTTCCAAAGTGGAAAAAAGTTGGTCCCCCCCCCTCTAACTTCTAAAATAAGTGACTGATAAAGCTAAAAAATATATATGTTGTACTATGGAAACTTCCAACGATATTTGGTTTGAACGAGATCTAGTCAGTAGTTTATTTTTATACGTCATAAATCGTAAACCGCAATTTACCATTCGACGAACTACTAGAACTTCTAGAACTCTATGTTATATTACTTACTGCTACGGAACCCTTCATGGGCGAGTCCGACTCGCACTTGGCCGCTTTTTTTTAGGTTTTACGACATGCCGGTTTTTTCACGATGTTTTCCTTCACCGTTTTGAGAGTACTGGTAGAGTGCACATAAATTTTTCGACCGAAAAACTCATTGGTAAACGACTGGATTTGAACCCGCGACCTTCGGATCGGAAGGCGGGGCCGCTACCACTAGACCACCAGTGCTCTCAAAAAATAGTATAATAGTATGATCTAATAGTGTGATCAGCATTAAGTAATTGAAACCAGTTGTCCGCCATTCTTCTGCGGTCACGTGGCACCCAAATTATCACCTACGCGTTAAGACGTTTCAAAGTGATCCTTACCATTCAATTGAATCATGATTTTAACAAGGACCTACTACTACTGAATGTTCTTGTTTTTATTGCCCACTAAAAATATAAGAATTCAATACACCCCTCGCAAATCACTCGAGTTTCAATTAATCACTCTTATCGCTCCGGATTCAATATGCCGCCCCTAGCGGAAATGCTTTAGCCTCTTGATATGGTTGGATAAGTAGGGGGTATACTAGTCTCACAGCCTAGTTGGTAGCTTTGCTTTCTGTAGTGTAGGCTGAAGAAGGTGTTTGATGAACAAAGAAATGCTAGGTCCATGTCAGCCCAATAAGTCTGTTGCTATCTCTCCTTCTTGTTATTATTAATGAATGGCATTTGTCCATTTCGGATCAATTTTGCCAGTGTTGAGTAGTGAGGATATAAAGATAAAATACTTTTTCGTCAAGTCAAGTCAGTCATAGACAAGTCGGCCCTACCCTAACTGGCTTCGAAAACAAAAGATGGCCGTTTTTTCCAAAACCATCTGAAACATTTTCGATCAAATCAGAAGTTTTGTTTATTTTGAAACAAGATGGCGTTGGGTGAAATTAATGTTAATTTATATTTAAACTATGAAATTTATACTAATTTATATTATACAAACAAGAAATAGACACTTCCCTAACGCCAAATAAGCAAGAGAAGATGGAATTTTATTTACAATTCATACGCCGCGGTAATTGAAGAATAACACGTTTTTAATTAACAGGATCCCTTACGCTTTTGAGTGTACCGTAATGCTTTACTGAAAAACTGTGGCCGTAATAAAGCGGAGAAGCCGCCATGTTTTTTTGTTTAGTATTTTGTTTTACTAAGTGGTGAAAAATAATAACAGCGGTAGATTTTAGGAATGTCTCTAATAATAAAATGATATAATCATAACGTTTGTAAGTAAAGGATCACTACTTTTATTTACACAAAGAAACTTACAATTAAACAAATATTTACAAAGTGTACAAAATACACAAGAAACAGTTGAGCTATCTGCAGATCGTTACAAACGATCTAGAGATAGCTCAACTGATCCAAATCAGTGCCAGACGGAAGCGTCCCCAAGACGCTGGCGGCATTGCCACACTGAATAGCAATGCTTATACGCTGCGCCAGTATAGAGGATGAATTTAATTTAATCATAGCCTATGTTAATTAAGTCAAAAATATTACGTAAACTTAATACAAGACTATGCCAGCAATGAAATCTGGCTATACTTCGTTCAAATAAATACATTTCATTTCAAAGATCCAGATTATTTTTCAACCAAACCTGCAGGCCTACTACAAGCTCTGCCTGGCTCTGTCTCTGGCCTTGGTTGGTTGAGTCTGTGTTAGTGCTCACCAGTGTATTATACTGTGCGTGTGACGTTTCAACGTAGGATTGATCTAATCAACACTCACACAGACTCAAAATCAGAGCCAGAGACAGAGCTAAACAGAGCTTGTGTTAGGCCTACTGATCCAAATCAGTGCCAGACAGATGCGTCTCGAAGACGATAAGTATAAGTTTATGTACTAAATTACCTCACAATATATATTGTTTACTTTTTTTTTATGCAACTCGCAGATGGAGCAAGGATACGGCTCACCTTATGTTAAGTGGTAACCATCGCCTGTAACAAAGCATTTCCTCGTAGGTCACACACATCAAGAACATGCCCTACGATCACTTCCCTGGGCCCATCAACTTGAGGCATACAGATGTCCAGCCTCACGTGCCAGTGATTTCACCGGCACCCACACTCTTCCAACCGTAACACAGCATGCTGCTTCACGGCAGAAATAGGCATGGTGGTAGTACTTCCCCGGTCGAGCCACACACAAAGAGCTCTACTACTACGCTTCTACTATTGTCTACTTGTTTAAGACAGTTGAAGAAGATTTTGTTGGAGAAATGTTTCTACTCTATTGAAGAGTTTTATGAAAGCAAACTCCACCAATCAGCCTAACATTTATTTTTTATTAAATTAACATTTTTTTTTTATCGTTTTGTGTTTGTTATATTATTATTTGTCGGTGTATTATTTTTAAGTAGATTTTAAGACATATCTAATACGGTATATTATTGTTCTTTAATAAATAAATTGTAAATTGTAATACATTCTAATACGGTATATTATTGTTCTTGAATAAATAAATTGTAAATTGTAATACATTCTAATACGGTACATTATTGTTCTTGAATAAATAAATTGTAAATTGTAATACATTCTAATACGGTATATTATTGTTCATGAATAAATAAATTGTAAATTGAAATACAAAAATTTCTTGGCACAATGACGGTTAGAATGAAGCGGGTACTGTTATTCCAGGAAGTGTTGACTAATTAGTGGCAGAGTGCCTTGTTACTGCCGCAACCCTGATCACTCAGGGGGTGGAAGTATTTTTGTTGCGTACGATGTAACAATATTTGAGTTTCATCACCTTCTTCTTCTTCTTCTTATCGTGTCAAAAAAAAACAACGTCAAAAGTATATTTATTCAGTAGAATCGTCTTAAAGCTAGGTGAGTCTAGGTGCCAGTTCCACGCGACCAAGCCTTGAAGAACAGGCAACAAACTACGTCTTGGTTCTTGCCGTTTTTTATATGACACTGATTGACTGACTGTGTCACTGATTCTTTCGAACCAAGTGTGGTGAAAGGATTTTAAGTGCGCCTCAAAAAGACCCCTTTCGTGCACTTGACACATATTTTTGAACTTTTTAGGTTCTATATGCCGGGTTCCTCACGATGTTTTCCTTCACCGTTTGAGAGCACTGGCATAGTGTACATACATTTTTGGGCAGAAAACTTATTGGTACACGTCTGGATTTGAAACCACGACCTTAGGATCGGAAGGCGCGGCCACTACTACTAGGCTACCAGCGCTCTTACCTAGCCAGTGTTTCATCACCCATCATTATTTATTAAAACAAGTAATATTATGCAACGTGTTTTCGGAAACACGTGCCGTTTTTAATGATTTTGGCGTTGGAACGAAATTGCTGTTCTAATAGTGCCGGTGCAATTACAGACACGTGAGTCTTAATACCTTTTCATTACTCATACTCTGAAAGTAGGTATGAAGTTGCCTGAGGGGCCTAATTGAAAGTAAAACTTTCAGCCCTAGGGAGAATCGCTTTCTACTGACAGCTGTCAAATTATAAAAAAAAACAAGTTCTATTTTATTCAACCATGTTCCAACTTTCTAAAGTCTTTCTAACTACAAGGAGGTTGTTCAACCAAATTCCAACTTTTCATTCAGCAAGTAGGTTGGAAACCCATTACAACGGTAAGAAGTTTAAAAAGTCTAATTAGAGCGCAATGTAATATTTAAATTTAAATAACATAAAGATAGTATTAAATAAATAATATATCTTCTAAATTACTTGATTAGTGTATAGCTTCAACTATTTATTTAAAATAACATAGATTTAAATTATGAAAATGAAAATAATGGCTGAATAATGCTGGCGAACCGAAGCCGAAGGCCCGCCAGAGAAAAAGAAAAAAAAAAACCGGGAAGGCGGCAATTCAATCTTCATTTTCACTAATTTTTCTTTCATGTTTTTATTTTTACTTTCCTTGTATTCGTAATGAAAAGCACAGTGTTTACCTCGGGTGAAAGTCTTTTGAGTCCCTCAAGCTCCATTGGCGCCCTCGCTAACGCTCTGGCGCCAAACCCGTCTCGGGACTCAAAAAACGTGACTTTCAACACTCAGGTAACAATGTACTATTACACCTTACAGCGATGGACATGCACTATAAAATACCTCTTACGGCACGACCTCTTAGAACGTGCATTGTGAGGTGTTATATAGGCAGAGTTACGCGTTCAACATCATAATAATATGCATAGATATATTTTGACGGCTTCTCAGCTCCGTTGGTAAGCTCTGTCTTCTGCGCCGTAGGTTCGATCCCCACCGAGAATAAATATTTGTGTGTTGAAACACAGATGTTTGTTCTCTGTCTGGGTGTTTTATTGTATTGTAAGTTAGTATTTATAAAAGAATATTATATTAGCTATCTGGTGCTCATAGTACCAGCTCTGCTTAATTTGGGGCTAGACTGGCTGGACTGTCTACAAAATCTATACTAATATTATAAAACTGAAGAGTTTGATTGTTTGTTTGGTTGAACGCGCTAATCTCGGAAACTGTTGGTCCAAATTGAAAAAATATATACACGCTGTTTTCTACTAGTGACCCGTGCAAAGCCGGGGTGGATCGCTAGTATATTATGTATATAGTTGTAGAGCTCTTTATGAAGGGTTTGTCCAGGGAAGTACTACCACCATGCCTATTTCTGCCGCATGTATAAGTAGCATTATTGTGTTTCGGTGGGTGCTGGTGAAATTAATGCCACGAGAGGCTGAACATCTGTATGCCTCAAGTTGATGAACGCAAGGTGGATGGTTACCACTTAACATCAGGTGGGCCACATGCTTGTTCCATGAGAAAGTTGCATAAAAAAAGGTGACATCTTATGCTGCCGATCCCCTTGTTTCTTCCCTTAGTCATCTCTTAAGACTCCCACGACAGGTACCTAGGTTCATAAAACTTAATCCCTGCGCTCATCAAAACTCAGACATTCTATAATGAGTTCCTGCAACTTTAGGTTCACATAAATAGCGTGTTATAACACAAAATAAGTTTGGAACTTCTCTGTCAAGCTCATCACTAAGCCAGAACATAACTTACCTCCATGATATGTGGAAGTCACAGCTTAGCACACAGTTAGTTCCCCTCAGTCATTATAAGTTGAAATGTAGGAAAGTTTGATGCCGTGTAAGATTTTGGTACAAAATTACTGAAGTTATTTTGTGTATCTTAATGAGATTTGCAACAGCTGGTCTTGGAGACGTACCCACTTCCTCGGTAAGTTTGAATGGAACCGAGTTGGAGTTTCAGTATTATTGTTGGATACTTGATACTTTACCAACTAAAAATGTTTATCTAAGTTTCGTTAATCCTCAGCAACCAAAGGTTGTCTAGAAAATACTGCTTTTAGCGATAAAGCCACCCATTGTTCCTTTCTTTTTGATTTTTCATTTAAAATCTCTTCTTTTGTGTAGAAAGGAAGAAGAAAGGAATAAATAGATAGATAGATTAATAGTTTACTGCAGTAAACTATTAATCTATCTATCTATTTATTTAAATGCTAGGAATTGAAGGATAAGTTTGTTGCTGCTTCTACAATTTAATCCACAGCATAAAAACATTCGTTTTGATCTTTATAATGTCCTTATAAATAGTAATGCGAATGTTCGTTATAATTTCAGTAAATATAGCTAAAATGTACTGAAACTATTTTAACTTTGAACATCAAACGCCTCTATAAAAACAATTCTCAACTAGCCCGCATTAAACTTACACGTCATTCATCCCGAAACATTTGCAACCAGCATTATCTCCTCCGTCGCCCCTTATTAAAAATCACACGAGCTAAGCGTCGAGTGTAGAACAAACAATGAAAAAATACTAGCGTATATCCCTCGCTGGAAAAAATACCTTCAAAATAGAATGGCCGCCAGCCGCCTCAGTTCCGCTCCGCTATAAAAACCCACCCGAGCAAACTCTGTAATTCCGTTCTCGTCCCAACCGATATAAAATATGAAAGACTGAGCAAAATTCACGCGCCACCCCGAGCTGCCTTCGGGTATTTCCGCCGGGACTCGGGCGGTTCCGCGGTGACGGCGCGGCAGTACATAGTTTGACGTTCGACGGTCGAACCGCGCTCCGACGGTCATAGTGATACTAAAAAACCGTGTGTGTGTTTTGTGTGCAATTTTCATGTGAAAGACGAGCTATCCTGCGGTGTACTTGAATCATGTGCTGTGTGTGGTGTCGGTGCGGATCAAAGCGGCCCGTTTGACGGTCCACAAAAAATGGTAAATGATGCTCTTTTTACGACAATCTTCGATTACTTCATGGTTGTTCTATTTAAGATAAGAATATTTTTTGACTGGATTTTTGATGTTACTGTGTAATTTTTGTTATATTACTGTTTATTAATATCCTTGAACATTTTCTATTATAAGAAAGTAAAACTCGAGAGAAAAAAACAAGGGCTTTAAGAGGCTTTTTAGGAAACCGTCAGCCGTCAACTGACTAAAAATTACTTCAAACCGAGTGTCCAAAATTAAACATGCTGTCATCGGTACATCACGGCCGTCACCACAAGTTTTTTAGGAAACCGGGCCCTTTAAAGTCAGTTTTAAATCATTATAATTTAGGTTTATTTTGTAGAGTCAGGCTCCGGGTAAATATTGGTAGATAGATAGATAGATAACTCTTTATTGTTCACCACACAGAAACATAATTCATGAAGATTTTTGGCAAAACAATGGGCGACCTTATTGCTTTGAGCGATCTCTTCCAGGCAACCTTTGCATGCAAAAGAAAACAAAACATCAATTGACGGCGGTGTAGTTACAGAAGTAAATGGAAATGAAATTAACATTTAAAGACCTATAACTAACTAGGTTGTACATTACATACATACCATACTTAAGGCCTGCGCACATCTAGTTCGCTGGCGGTAGCGATCAGTGAAACGCTGTCAAATATCGCTGTCAAATCTCAAATCTGACAGCGATATTTGACAGCGTTTCACTGATCGCTACCGCCAGCGAACTAGGTGTGTTCGAGCCTTTACTTACTAATTATTTAACTGGTAAGAATATTCCACGTGTTAAGCAAATATAGCTTATCAGGTATGGGTCCTACCCATGCGTATAATTTAAATTTATCACCATACTTCATGCCGGTGCATTTTCAGCAAATATATCATGAATTTTCATCAAATTTCCATCTGACTGGGTAAGCACGTTTTGCATTTATAATTATCGTTGTATTTAAATTGAAAATAGCACTGCGGTGGTCTTTCAATGCCTTTATTTATATTTTAATTAGTTTGATTGGTTTTTTTAAATAGTCTATACAAATTTAACTCTTTGGTACTCCTGCGCTAGGCGATGGTAGTCAGCTGAAACGCCTATACGTCAAATATATTATCTACTGTCATATTTGACAGTGATATTTGACAGCGTTTCAGCTGATCGCCATTTCCATTGCCTAGATGTGCGCAGGCTTTTACCCAATTTAAGATTTAGAAGTTAAACAGTAGGCATATTATTTAGAACCACACAAAAATTTGTTGCTTCGGTTCGGTGGGGATCGAACCCACACCCACCAGTGCAGAAAGCAGAGCTACTACCAAATGAGGTATGAGGGCAGTCTGGGAAAAATATAAGTACATTTCCAAGTTTCATCCAAATCCGTACAGCCGTTACGAAGATGCACATAAACTGAGGCTTACTAGTATAAACTGTAGGTTCAAACACTGTAGTCTATGACCCTAAAGTAGGGTCACCACTAAGTACACTAATGGTCTCTCTGGTTGAAATGTTACTCTTCATAATTACCCCTAAGCTAAGCTGAAATATTTAGATTATAATTATAAATGATTAATGGGGTCAGCGTACAAAGGTTAAGAAGGAAATAAAAGTAAATTATGAGCAATGACTAATTAAACTTCACCCCGGAATTCTAAGCGAAGAAATTCGTGTAAGTGAACGTTTGTCGTGTCCTTCACGAGGGTTTGTGATGTGAATCCTGAGTGTAGCGAGGGATTCATGCTTTGTTACACCAACCACATGACTACTGCATAATTATGTGCATTACATGCCTAAACAAAATAATTAGAAATAAAAGTAAATTATGAGCAATGAATGACTGAAATTAAACTCCACCCCGGAATTCTAAGTCAAGAAATTCGTGTATTTGAACGTTTGTCGTGTCCTTCACGAAGGTTTGTGAAGTGAATCCTGAGTGTAGCGAGGGATTCATGCTTTGTTACGTTCACACCAACCACATGACAATGCAAACATTATAAAGAATTAGAAAAAAGAAAATTATGAGCAATGACTAATTAAACTCCAACTCGGAATTCTAAGCCAAGAAATTGAATTGAACTTTTGTCATATCTGTCCCTCACGAGGGTTTGCGACTGGAATCCTGAGTGCAGCGAGGGTTTCTCAAGTTTTTTAAATTTTACTTGTTTATTTATTTTTTATGAGAATCTTAATGCTATACAAAGTAACACGGTACTTAAAAAAAGGTCTGAGCCCGTAGAAAATCGAACCACCAACAGCAAACCAAGCAGAGCCCTACTGAGCAGTGTGGTCAGTCAAGAAGGGTGCTTGTGGTTAAAGCTACCCTAGTTTTCAGGGCTGATTGGTCGGGTTGATTGTCCGATTGTAGGTCAACGGGTAAGAATGAAGGTCGTCATTCAGATTGATCGATAGCTTGTGGAAACGGATTGATTAATTCTTAGGTTACGAGTGGATTGATTAGGTTTTTGCTGGATTTTCTTAATTCGATGTTCTTGAAATATAAATAGTAAACTCGACGACAAACTATCATGGTTTTAACATTTTGTGAGTTTTGACTCCCAATACTTTTGAACAGTTGCAAAAATTTATCCCTACCAGTAAGGGATACCAGTGCAAATATTGTGGACACAACACTATCTAGCCCCAAATTAAACAGAGCTTGTACTATGGGAACCAGATAGCGGATTTCATACTTTCATATATTTTTTTGTAAATAAAGTTCTTACAAAAATAAGATTGAGAGGTAATTACAACTAGGCAGATTATAAGTATATCTACAAAAACATGGATTTATCCTTACTAGTAAGGATGATGCTCGGTAAGTATAAGTATATCAGTAGGCCTGCCACAAGCTCTGTCTGGCTCTGGTATTGAGTCTGTGTGAGTGTCGACTAAATAAATCCTACGTCGAAACGTCAAACACACAGTATAATACACCGGTGAGCACTTACACAGACTCAAAACCAGAGTCAGAGACAGAGCCAAGCAGAGCTTATGGTAGGTCTACTGTAAATTTTTTGGCCTCATCGTTTTGATAGACAGAAAAAAATAGTATGATGGGAGGCCTTATCGCTTAAAGCGATCTCTTCCTCACAGTTTTGGTGCTAGCTCTACTTCCGTTGTAGAGTTTGTTAGGTTGGATCCCGATCGTGCAGTCCCCTTGATTGGATGACGTGAACTTTTTTCCTATTGGTCCTATTAATTATGCGGACCTCCAGCACTCAACCGTGGTCTGGCCACTTTGCCCCTTTGGTTGGATGAGTGGTTTTATTTTCCTATTGATCCTATGAGCGCGGTTTAGGAGTAGCTATCCATTTTTTGACTCACTTAATATATGTAGCAAATTAAGGCCTGTGCACACCTAGGTCGCTGGCGATGGCGATCAGTGAAATGCTGTCAAATTTGACAGCGTTATTTGACAACGTTTCATTGATCGCCATCGCCAGCAACCTAGGTGTGCGCAGGCCTTTAGATCCTTTTACGTGAAACACTGACATATATCGCTTTCATATTTGACAGTGTTTGATGATCGCCACCGGAGAACGCTTAGGTGTACGCAAGGCTTAAATTAGTACATTTTAAATCAAAGCTAGTCCATCCCTTTGTATTTACATATTAGATATTATAAATAAATAAATATTAAATATTATAGACAATCCACACAACACTATCTAGCCCCAAACTAACCAAAGCTTGTGCTATGGGAACCAAATAGCTGATATAATACTTAGCAATTTTTTTTTGTAAATACATTCTTAGAATACAATATAACACCCAGTACATAGTATATATATTGTATATGTATCTTCGTCTTTAGAATATTATGATGTAAATAAGCCAGGCCACATTTCCAGCAAAGCCAAGGCATTTACTAGCGAAAATACGAATATTACAGAAACCAATGAATATTTATCGCGTATTTCAGTGGGAATGGTAATTGTGGAGTCCTAAACTAACAAGTGCCTGATCAAAGAGCCAGCCGGTTTATATGATACTTGTAGTTGTATGCCACAGGGATATAGAACCGCTAAGTCACTAAAATAATATTTAAAAAACCACAAGATACAAGTTAATTTTTATTCGTTGTCGTCGGGGGTCGTAGGTTCAGCGGTATGACGTTGTCACGTTCAACTAACATCAGTAAACAAGAGTTTTGTACCATACTTATTTATTATAGCATCTAGATAGATAACCTAAATGACAGAGACATGGGTTTCGAACCAACGACCTACAGCGCAGAAAGCAGAGCAGAGCTGAGCTGAGCTGAGCTGATCTGAGCTGTAAAGACTGTCACAGACACACAGTTGACAGGTTCACACTATCAACTGAGCTGAAGAGGCTGGCACACAGTTGACAGATAATGTTGAGACGTTACATAAAAACATGTCACAAGCGTCATATCTTTTTGGTTTGCACTTATTTGGCTCGTTGGGCTGGAAAAAAGCGTAAGTCGTGGTGAAATACAAAGTCAATTGATATTGTATTTAAGTTTAATATTGCCAATCGAGAAAAATAAACTGAGTATTGTAGATTTTTTGTGGTTATTAAGTTATAAATATTTTTGAGAATCTACAAAACAGTGCGTCCCACGGGTGGATGGAAAGTACCTTAAATATTGAAGATGGAACATTATTAAAGAAGACATTATTTGAATCTAAAAAACAATTTATTATGAGAACAAATATTTGTGAGGTCTGGGTTATATTGTGATCTATGTATGTATTAAAAAAAAACGTATTGTATCAGATATCTGGTTCACATCGTATAAGCTCTGCTTAGTTTGGGGCTGGATATGTTAACTGTCAGCACTATTTATTTAATATTATGTCAGTCACTCACGCAGTAGGCCACACCACAACAAGCTCTGTCTAACTCCTTCTCTGATTCTGGTTTTGAGTCTGTGTGAGTGCTCACCAGTGTATTATACTGTGTGTGTGACGTTTCAACGTAGGATTTATTTAGTCAACACCCACACAGACTCAAAACTAGAGTCAAAGACAGAGCCAGACAGAGCTTGTCGTAGGCCTACAGCTCTTGTGAATGTGATGTCCAAAGTAAACCAACCGTTCCTTATTAAGCTGTAATATTGTGGTAGGAAAATGTGATTTGGGTTGTTATTTTAGCGTTAGCAGTTCATATGTCACTGTTATTTCTCAAAGTTAATATGCTATGTAAATAAGAATTGACCTACGAGACTCCCACTATAAAAATACTGGGACGTTATTACCCCCTAAGACCTATAAAACACATGAAGCAATGAATGAATGAATATGAATATGAATAAATATCCTTCTATATTCAAACTAAGTATATCAGTTTTCATTAATTTGTAAATACTGGTCTAGTGTAATAAATAAATAAAAACAGACAATCACACAACATACACATCTAGCCCTTAATTGAGCATAGGTTGCCTGATAGAGATCGCTGTTAGCGATAAGGCGACCACTGTTTTACTGTGACTGTTTATTTTTAAGCGCTGAAACTGTATTTTGTAACTACATAATACGTGTCATGGTATATGGTCAATAAAGAGTTATCTATCCATCTAGTACGGGAACCAGATATAAATAATACTTACTAAAATATATTTTTTATAATTACTTACTTAGAATACAGTTTTATAACACCAGGACTAGACAGAGAACAAAAACCTGTGTTCACCACACAACATTTTTGTTATCGGTGGGGATCGAACCCACGACCTACAGCGCAAAAGACAGAGCTACTACCAACTGAGCTAAGATGCCAGTTAAAATAAATATCAAGAGATAACTCTGTTAATTAAGAGTTAGTTAGAGTTAAACAATAGGCCGGCTTATCACCAAAATCAATCTATTCAAAGGGAGTAATATTCAAATAGAAATTAGAACAAAAAGATTTAAGGGGGTACGATTTCCATACAAACTTAATTTACACAACTATTATGGGCGAATAAAGTATTAATGTACACTGAAATAGCTGTAATAGGCTCTTACAGTGGTCCTTATTGCCGGCCAGTTATATAAAGTTGGAGTGTCAGCCGTTGGTCGTGGCAGTCGGGGCTTCAGAAAAAGAACTAACAGACTTTTACGACTATTTTGAGACATATGTTTTAAGCTCATTCACGTATTCAATGCCGAGTACCCGTTAGAAAGAATGACGAAAAAATTATATTTTTGGTTTTTTATTAATATTTCTGTTATCCTACAGTTTTCTCCAACTTTATATAACTGGCCGGCAATAAAGACCACTGTAAAATTCTATTACAGCTATTTCAGTGTACATTTATACTTTCTTTGCCCATAGTTGTGTAAATTCAGTTTGTAACGGAATCGAACAACCTTAACACAAAGCTGTCACTACTGTAGATATAATATAGTATTTAATTAAGACATTTTTAACATACTAAAACCGCATTCACACGTACACAAACCATACCACGACCACAGAAATAACTAATAGTAAACCCCACAACTACACAGAGGTAAGTGGGCGAACGTCAATTTCTATTTACCACAGCATAGTTTTCGAAAACATGTGTCGAGTGCATAAAAGGAGCCTTTCCAAAGCACTCTTAAAATCTGACCAGACTGGTTTGAAAGAACCAGGGACATGATAAGATCCACAATTATTTTTCTAGAGAAAAATAAATATGCATGGGCCAGATTCAAACCAACAGTACAAACAGTTGTTGAGAACAGAAGAGGAAAGATGATTGGCCATCTTGTACGACATGACAGCTTTATCAGAAATATCATTGAAGGAAAGGTAGAAGGAAAGAGAGGAAGAGGAAGACCAGGGATAAGCTATATGAGCCAAATAAAAGCAAAGATCGCTGTCATGTCGTATAAGAAGGTCAAGGAGGTAGCCCTCAAAAGAAATACCTGGAGGAAAATGCATACATTACGCCGACAAGAACGTTGCTCTTAAATAAGAAGAAGATTCAAACCCCAATAAATCACTCACTAGATCACTGGTGCTTACAAAATTAAATTAACGATGCATGGAAAGGCAAAATAAAGAAGCAACCTATAAGTTGTTAAGGTTCTTAGGGCTACAGAGAAAAATAACGAGACAACAAACAAAGAGTCAAATAATTAGGCTTGTAATTTTCTAGACCACTTTTTTCTCTACAGGGTCCCGAACGGTCTAAGGACCCGAATTTCAGAGATTTATTTTACCTTAGCTAGAGGGTAAAAAAAAGATTCAGCAAATATACAAGAATTATATAATTAGGCCTGAGTCTAACTAGTCTAGACTAGCTAGTCATGCCCGCTATTTCTCGAACAACGAATAATCTCCACAAAGATCTCAAGAACACCACAAAATACAAAATGGCGGCCATTCCAAATTCGATAAAATTTGAAAAACAGAAGAAGGGGATTCGTTTTCTGTCATTTTGTGAAGTCCCATACCTTTTTCATTTTAATGGCTTTTCTGGTGTTATTGAGTTCTGTTTTGTAATTTCGGTGGTATTTTAACTAACATCGCTTGAGGTCATAGCACAAAGTGTGAACAGCTGGAATGAAAGTGTATTATGTGATATCCTGATTTGAACTAAAATGTTTCCGATGGTTTTATAGCAAAAGTCACCATTTTCTTCAAAGCCAATGATGGCCAACTTGTCTATTGACTGACTCGACTAAAAACTCTTTTATTTATCCTCATTTGACTTTGGCAAAATTGTACACTTGGACCGATGCCATTATTTAAAAGAAGAAGAAAACAAAAGAAGCATGGCCATTGAAAGAGTCACAATCAATTTAAATGAAATTAAGTGTTTATTTAGCAAGCAAATATAAAATAAAGTTCGAGTCTTCAGCAGGTTGTTGCTTTTACCGCCGTATACTGCCTTCTGAAAGATTCTTATTCACCTTAAAGCCTCATTGACAAGCCACAAGGCTTTTCTGAAATAGAGCCATAAAAACGGGACCAACAGCCAACTTTATAATAACTTTGAAACGACTTGTTCGATTAATGCGTTACTGAAAAGGAAATTCTTACCGGCTTTTATTATTCGTAACAAAAATGTTATTGTGAGAGGAGATTGTTGAGAATATCTAAAACTTGACCAGTATTTTATCAAGAGCTGAGTTGGAATTCAAATGAGACTCATAAGCATACGAGAGCGCTGGTGGCTTAGTGGTAGCGGCCTCGCCTTCCAATCCTAAGGTTGTGGGTTCCAATCCAGTCCAGAGTTTTTCTGCCCAAAAATGTATGATCATCATGCTAGTGCTCTCAAACGGTGAAGGAAAACATCGTGTGGAAACCGGTATATCGTAGAACTTAACAAGTTCGAAAATATGTGTCGAGTGCACGAAAGGAGCCTCTTTGAGGCGCACTTAAAACCGTTTGACCACTTTTGGTTCAAAAGAATCAGTGACACGATAAGAAAAAGTAAAAACATAGGAAAACGTAAATTTAGTGAATGATAATCACATTTATAGGAAAACATCGTGATGAAACCCGTGGCTTAGTCAGCTCCACACGTATTGACCATGTGTTTCCTGTGGATTAGGCCGACTAAGCTGTGAGGATGATATAGGTGCTGGGCAAGCCTTATTCAATCTAAAATGTTGTCAAAGGTACTAAAGCGTCCCGTAAGTAGGGGAATGAGTAAACACCAGTTGCCCCTGCCGTTAATATCATCTAAAAAAAACCTGTTTGCTAATTTTTTTTACTTTGTGATATTTAACTTTTATGTGAATTGGCTGATAATTGATGGGGAGGTAGCTTAGAGCCAGGTGACGGAAGATACTTTTTATCCCGAAAAAGTAACGGAAACAGGGCGAGCAAAGCCACAGGCAGGTGCTAGTTAGTTATATAATCTAAGATCTGGTATTGGTTTTGCTTTGATTGGATTCAATTTCAATGGTACGAGTATATTAGCAAATCAAAACATGATACCATACGATAGAGTTATCAAACAAGACAAATTAATTAACGCTATTACAGAGTATATTGATTGTTTGGAAGAGATCAAAGATTAGTACGAGATAAGATAATAAGATAAGATAATTGCGTGTGGTGCAAATGTTGAATGTAAATGCCAAATTTCAAACTACCCTCAATATTTTAACAGCTATAAGACCTTAAAAGCTTAAAAATAAGAAAAATAATAAGAAGTTAAGAGCTTAATAGCGATAAGACCGCCCATTGTAAATTTAGATAATAGTATTCATGTGTTAAATTCTCTTTTTGTTAGTTTGTAAGGTGTACAATAAAGAATTTTCTATCTATCTATCTATTTTTATAATAAAAGTTAAGAGCCGAGCAGGATTTGACCCCGCGACCTTCTCCTTGGTACGGGGCTGCGCTGATGTGTAGTAATCACTATAAAATAAATAAAAAATACCCTCAATATGCAAAAAAACAATAGGAACCAAGCCATAGTTGCATGTTCTAAAGCTTGGTCGCGTGAAACTGGGACATAGACACGTAGATTTAAGATGTTTTAATGAGATCCTTGTAAAAATCTGAAAAAACAATTTTGAGATTTGATTTTTCTTTTGTCAATTCGAACCACCTTGACCACTATAGTCTGAATCATTTATGCAATAGTGAACATGTTAGGAGTAGAAAAGAATACCGTGTGACGAAAAGAGTGTTAGGCATGAATGTTAGATGGATATAAAGGTATACGTCGGCCTAGGAAAAGATGGATGGGTCGTGTAAGAGATATTATGTCCAAGAAAGGAGTGAGCACTGAGTTGACAAAACACCTTTTATGCTGGCCCCAAGCAGCGTGGGATAAGGGCAGAAAGATGATGACTTTACCTACCTAGAGGGTAAAACTACTAAATTAGACTTGAATTCTAGACTAATGGAGAAATGACGAATGAATAGAGAGAATGGAGGAAAAGTACATGTTGTGCCGATCTTACCTTGTAAGATAAGGGCAGGAAGAAGGAGTGAACAGGTGTCTGCTCCAACGTAAATCATTGCTTACGATCAATAAGATTGTAGTCTGGGACAATGACCTTCAAAAGATCAACACCAAATTAGCACATTTTTCAAACAAATCACCCATAACAATACAACGTTACAATTTATGAATTGTCGAACTTTCTCCCCATTATGGCATATTGTAGACTTAGCCAAATTACTGTTGCGAAGTAATGCCACAGATCATTCAACAGTAGCCACCGCACAGTATTATAGTAAACAGTAAGTATACTTTACTAGAGCTTGACGTGCGAGGTAGTAATGCTTTTTTTTTTATCATTAGTGCTTAGAATCAGGTGGACCATCTGCTTATTTTTTTTTACAACTATTTGATGGAACAAGCATAACATGTCCCATCTGATGTGAATTGGTTACCATCGCGTATAACAAAGCCTTGTAGACCACGCGCGCCAGTAACGTGCCCTACAATGCACTTCTCTACGTCCATTAACTAACTTATGTCACGATTTGCACGATCCCCATTTTCAAGGTTGACGGGTATTTACATAAGAACGCTTCTATGCTTCGCCGTTTTAGTCAAAGTCTTGCACGTAATTTTTGACGTGACAACGTATAATTCGATGCACGAAAAAACATGACTCATGCGGCGTTACCTCGCTCTGAGGCGTTCCATTTAAGGCTTGAAGTGCAAGCGAGAGCACGGAACGAGCGACAAAGAGGCACAATTGGCCTCCGCGTTCGGCACGGCAGCGTTCGACATCTGTCTCTCTCCTACTTGTGTGCGCGATGCGTCCGTGTGGACAGCTGTATGACGTTGTCACGTTCAACTATAGTCAGTAAACCGACTTTACAGACAACCGATTTTTTTATTGTTGAAACTTTGTTCTAAAGTTAATATTCTGTTTAGTATTTGTATTGTGACCCCGACTACACGAACAAAGAAAAGTTTTGAGCACTATAATTCTAATCAAGTTACTTTTATGCTCTGAAATTATGTTTTTCAGACTATGTTAATAAAAATGAAAATGGCGAGCGTAACACGATGAAAGAAAATTATTTTTTAGTAAAATTTTCTTGTAAATATCTAGTAATATTTAATTTTTAGCTGATTGGATGAAGATTCAAGGTTTTTTATTACTAACGTATTTTCTGAAAGATTATCTTCAATAATAGAGTAAGTAATTATTTAATAAAAACGAATAAGTTTTTGGCTACAAACTAGATTTAATTCATCATACTTGTAAGTATATAAAATAGTGGAAAGTTTTGTATGTTGGTAGCGAATAAACTCAAAAACTACTGGACTGATCTCTGTTTTCTTACAATCAGAGCCTATATTGCTCAAAAATAAATAATAAATAAATATTTTGGACATTCCACACAACACTATCTAGCTCCAAATTAAGCAGAACGTGTACTATATGAACCAGATAGCTGATAATTATAATACTGAAATATTTTTTTTAATACATAGGTACTCGGAATACAATATAACACCCAGACAGAGAACAAACATATATGTTCACCACACAAATATTTGTTCACGGTGGGAATCAAACCCACGACCTACAGAACAGAAGGCAGAGCCACTACCAACTGAGCTGAGAGACCAGTCAAGCGATCACTACATTTTTGCATGATGTAATTTAGAAAAAAAATCGGTTGTCTGTAAAGTCGGTTTACTGACGATAGTTAAACGTAACAACGTCTTAGAGCTGTCCACGCGGACGCATCGCTCACTCAAGTAGGAGAGAGACAGATGTCAAACGCTGCCGAACGCGGAGGCCGATTGTGTCTCTTTGTCGCTCGTTCCGCGCTCTGCTTGCACTTCAATCCTTAAATAGAACGCCTCAGAGCGCGGTAACGCCACATGAGTCATGTTTTTACGTGCATGCAACCGGCTCCATCGAATTATAAGACATTGTCACGCCAAAAAAGCGGTAAAAAATAGAAAGGCACGTATAAGTTGGTGTGTAAAAGCTTAACGAAGTCGCTAGTATTGTTCATAATTAAACTAAACTTAAGACGATAAGTGAAACTACAAAGCAAATAAATCCTTTGTGAATTCAGGAGCAAAGTTCTTGAGTGTGGAATAGTTTGAATAGTTACTTTGAACCCGTCTTCATGTGTGTACCTACAGTAAGGTCTTACTGTTGTCTTTGATGATGATGATGATGGTTTAATGGCTTTCATAGCTCAGTTGGCTACTGGGAAGACGTGGGTTCGATCCCCACCGAGAACAAATATAACTTGTGTGGTGAACGCAGATGTTTGTTCTCTGTCTGGATGTTATTATAGTATTCTAAGTATGTATTTACAAAAAAAAAGTATTTAAGTACTATAGCATTTATTTACAAAAAAATACTACAAGTATTATAACAGCTATCTGGTTGCCGTAATACAAGCTCTGCTAAGTTTGGGGCTAGATAGTGTTGTGTGGATTGTCCGCATTATTTATTTATTTATTTTAATAGTTACTTTGAACCCGTCTCCATGTGTGTACCTATACAGTAAAGTCTTAAAATGCCACGTCTTTGATGATGATGATGGTTTAATGACTGCTTTCATAGCTCAGTTAGTTGGTAGTAGTTCTGCCTTCTGCGTAGAAGGGCGTGGGTTCGATCCCCACAAAGAACAAATACTTGTTCGGTGAACACAGATGTTTGTTCTCTGTCTGGGTGTTATTATTGTAATAAATATTATATCGGCTATCTGGATCCCATAGAACAAGCTCTGCTTAGTTTGGGGCTAGATAGTGTTGTGTGAATTGTCCGCAAAGTTTATTTATTTTGTAGTCACGGATTTTACTATGTAGTCCCACGATATTAAAAAAAAAACAAAGCCCAGCCACGTATGCTGCTATGGTATCGCCTTGATGTGGCCGGGCCTTTACAAAAACAAAATTAAATTGAATTAATCCTATTTGCTAGCGAGCTATTGACAAAATAATTATAATAAACCACTTTTGGAGGGACTTATAGAACGCATGATTTAACATCATTAGCTACATGAAGAGTTCCAGATAAAACATCACTTAGCAAAAAGAGCAAAATATTCTAATTTAAATAAAAACTGAAAATGTTAGCTTTACTTTCATAGTTCTCATCTAACTAAAAGCAGCTTAGAAAAATATATTTCTACGCTATCTAACTTAAAAATGTTTAAATATTAAATGCATGGTAGTAGTCGTAAGTGCTGCAAAAAGTGGGAAAGCATTCAAAGTTAACGCTGAAAAATAAGTTCATAACTTCAACGAGGTAACCCTGCAACTTTTCACACAAACAAGCTTCGTCGGGCTCCGCGCTGCGGCTTCAAACGGGTTCAAGCTAGGGTTGTCATGCAGAAATATTACATTTTAAAACTTAATTTATTTCACTGTTTTAGCAGCTGTTAGTATTTGCTCATATCATACTTATGAAACTATCATGGGTTTAAGCACTATTTTTATGAACAAAGGGATATCACAAAGATTTTTATAATGGTCCAAAAGTTAAGATCCGAGCGGGATATTACTAAATTTTTTGTGGTATCGTTAAGTGAGTAGTAAGCTCTATAAAAGCAATAAAAGAACAACAAGATATTTACCATAATTTAATTTCGTCAGTATTGACTCCTGATATTTCGGAACAGCAGCATTTGCATGCATCATGATCACGGTTGAACTGAAGTCCAAGAGTAAAAAAAATGTTATTGGAAGGCAAATCGATCTACCCTTGTTTGCACTCGTATATTGGTTTCGACACTACTATTGGTTCCATGCACACTTTTTACACGATTTCAACAAAAAAACACTAGCGGTATCGGGACTCTAATATCTCATATGAATAATTTTACGATAAACTTTGATATCTACGTCACTTACCAGCTAAGAAGAAGATTGTTATGATGTGTGTTCTGAAATGAAACAAATATTTTCATAATGTAGTCACTGCTCCATGAATATTTTAAAGAAGAATCTGTAAGACGTTTTATTGATTATTGTTTATATGAAATTTTAAGAGCAAACAATTTAAAATGAGAATTGAGAGCTTTAACTAATTAAAACACCAATGGTTGCGCAACCAATTGCTCCACGAACAAAATGTACAAATACAACTTAGTGGGAAGTACTTCACCTGGTGTTTGGTTACGCAACCAATTTGGTGGCGGCAACCGAATCATCCGCTAGTGGCGCTACCATGATGCCCTGGTGTGATAAGGACCTAACGGTCTCGTGGCAGCCCTACGCTCTCAAATGGTAGGGTTGAACGTAAATTCAGTGTAAATTCAGGCTGAATAGGTGTCACTATCGAAACAATAGGAGTCATTAGTGTTAAATTCAATCGAAGTGTTATTAAAGTGAATACGTGTTCACTATGTTCATTAGGTGTATGTTTCTATTTGATTAAAAAATAAACTAAATTGAATTATACCATTTGACTACTAATCAAATAGTGCTTTTAGGTTAAAAAGAAAGGTTTTAGGTTAAAATAAACAGGCATTGCGGACAATCCACAGAACACTATCTAGCCCCAAATTAAGCAGAACTTATACTATGGGAACCAGATAGCTGCTATAATACTTTTAATAGGTATTTTTTTTTGTAAATACGATCTTAGAGATACAATATAACACCCAGACAGAGAACAAAACATCTGCGTTCACCACACAAATATGTTTTAGGTGGGGATAGAACCGTAGGATTGATTTAGCCAACACTCACACAGACTCAAAACCAGAGCCAGAGACAGAGCCAGACAAAGCTTGTGGTAGGCCTACTAGTAGGATAATAAAATGGGGTCTTTATATTTGTTTTTTCGAAACAAAAGCACAGAAAGCTTGTTGCTAACAGAACAATCGTAACAAGAAAAAGAAGCGACAATGAGTTTTATTAAAGGAAAGGTTCATACCGCACGATTACCTACTTTTATTTTCTGTCAAGCTGTGCACGTTCCTTTTTCTTAAAAAAACGTCGACCGTTTCATTGTGATCGTTTTTAGGGTTCCGTAGCCAAATGGCAAAAACTGAACCCTTATAGATTCGTCATGTCTGTCTGTCTGTCTGTCTGTCTGTCCGTCCGTGTCACAGCCATTTTACTCCGAAACCGTAAGAGCTAGACTGATGAAACTTGGCGAGTAGATTTATTCTGTAAACCGCATTAAGAGCGGGTCGTGCGAAAATTTGAGTTTTAAAAAAAAAAAATTCATAACTAAATAACTAAGTGACATTTAAAAAATCGCAAAAGGACTAATTGTAGACTATACATTTGAGATTAATTCGAATTTAAGTGTGTTAAAAAAATATACTATTTAACATGACATTCTATTTAACGCTAATGAAAATCGTATGTCAGGGATTTTTAAACTTTATGTTATGTTTGACACAACACGTTACATTGAAAAAACCATTTGTAGAATGGCGTAAACGAAATTTCAGGAAACAAAAGCTTCCACAGTCTCACAGCCGAGGTGTCGTAACGTGCTGAGAATCAAATAAAACCTAATTTTCATGTCGGGCTATCATCCCCCTGACAGTGTACGTGACCCAGTAGGGTAGGTTAGCTAGGGGTCGTGCCATTATCTCCGTTTTAGAAGTTTGAGATAATCTGAGTGCGCGTCTAAAATATGTAAAGTTGTTAGATAACAGGGATTTAATTGAATTTGAACATAAAATTTAAAATTTACTTTGTGCCATCTTATAATTTCAGTACCAAATTGTAAAATTATGTGCTCTAGTTATTTAATTACAGTTATTTGCAAAAAAGGACGAAAAAGTGTTTTATGATAGTAGTTAAAAAAAACTTGTTCGGGGACGTAATGCTATTTTTCTTTGCTCTGGTACACCACAATGACTGTCTTTTACAGAATAAGGAGTGAAAATTTTATTTCATATTATAACGCTAATAAATTATAATAATAAAAGGAACTAAAACAACTCATTTACGAGGTAGCTTTAGTGAGGGAGTAAATAAAACCGAGTTTTAATGGGTTTTTAGCACCGTGTCACACTCTACTTTTCACGATTGCGAGAAAATAAAATAGTACAATATGAAATAGTTGAGAAAAATTCTAAAGACTTCGTGCCAATGTCTTCTTTTTTCTTCTATAGCCGTTCATTTTAGTATGAATTCTACCAAAGAGATCGTCGACTTTAGTTCCATTTTCAAAAATAAAATGTTGTTATTTTGTATGACACAGTTATAGGTCGAGTCTTTCATGATTATTCTACTTATGACTAAATAGTTATTCGTTTTTGTAGACTCATTGTCATTTGACAGACATAAATAAAAAAAAAGTCGTGGCGACATGCTGTTTTTCTTCACGCTGGTACGCCACAATGATAGTATTTTAGAGCAAGAGGAGTGAACATTACGCTTAGATAACATGATTATAAAGTCTTTAAAAAACGACTATAGACTTTGATTTCAAATAAAAAAAACTGATTTCAAATATTAAAATCAGCAAAATACCTACATTTGCAGAAGACGGGTTTCAATACGTTGAAAGCCTATTGCCACACATCCAAAAGTTAAGTTTTAGTCAGTTAGTAAGAAAATGTTTAGAAAAGAAATCCAAAGTTTTCAGCCAGAGCGAGTATTAAAATGTTTAGAAAAAACCCAAAAGGTAATTATGACTTATTTATTTGTACGCAAATGTTCTGGAAATATCTTACTGTAATTGAGTGGAATAAGCCTCTTAAGGAACTTAAGCGTACTTTATAAAGAAGTACTGGCGTTCACTGATGTGAACCATCTTTATCTGAGAAGTAGATGCCAACGTAGGACGCCCACTCGATAGACCGACGACATTGGTAACATTTTGGGAAGTCGGTGGAAAGGGCTTAGAATCGCTCTTCCTGGAAATGTATAATTTAGACCTATAACCAGCAGTGGACTTCATTAGGCTGATGATGCGATCCCAGCCGTGCCTCCAGGTTACAGTCATGAAAAAAAACATGACAGGCAGATCACCGCTGATAGAATAATTACTGATATCCTCACGATGTTTTTCATAATGCTTTCATTTCGCACATTTAGTGTGCCACTACTGGGCAAAGGCCTCCCCCATATTCGTCAGTCACTACGATCTTCTGCCTTAAGTTGCCAGTCCCGCTCATAAGCATGCAGCTCGTCCCTCCATCTCATGCGAGGTCTGCCATACCGCCTTGCTGTGTCAGGGCACCACTTGGATGTTGCCGTTCTCTTTGACAGTTTTAATAAACAGGCCCCTACTTGCGGGATGCTATAATGCCTGGGACAAGATTTAAGATGGAATAGGCTTGCCCAGCACCCATATCCTGATAGCTTAGTCGGCTTAATCCACAGGAAAGACATGGTCAAAGACGTGCGGAGATGACTAAGCCACGGGTTTCCTCACGATGATTTTCCTTCTTCGTTTGAGAGCACTAGCATTGTGTGCATACATTTTTTGACAGAAAACTCGGCGGTACACGACTGGATTTGAACCCACGACCTTAGGATCAGAAGGCGGGGCCGCTACCACTAGAACACCAGTGCTCTCAAATGTACTTTTAGTTAACAACAATATTTATTAACAGTTAGTCGAGTCAACCACTCCAAGGTTTTACCAAGTGTACAGTTAAAATGAAAGTCGCCGCCCTAACTACATCATTAAGTGAGGTAATGAGTTGAAAATATTGTTGGAACCTTGGAACTTTGTAGGTCAGACGTGGTATTTTGGTCTGTTACTAAAAAGTAGGTCGTTTATTTATTTTAAGAGAGGAAATCCATATACCAAGGTTGCATGTTGCTTCAAAAATGGTATCTTGAGTTGAGTTTTGACTATCTACCCAAGCCGATGTATTAAAATTGGATCTCTCATTAAAATACATTTATATGTATAGTTCAGCGTTAAATGGTTATGAGACATGGACAGTGACGCAGTGGGATAGAGAACTTCTGGAAGCTTTCGAAATGTGGGGCAGGTGATAGAAAAATGTTGGCCCGGAAAAACTACGCACGAAAAGGTCTTAGAGCGAGTAAAAGAGAAGAGAGTTATACATAACGTATTGGCTGGCAGATGGGACAGCCCACTACAAAAGTACTGGGTGGCTGCCTTAATTAATCCCAATGCCAGTCAAGTATATTACATTAACTATATTATATACCGGCTGCCTTACAAACCTATTATTTGTGTGAACTCTTAAAGGCTATCTAAAGCCAAGAATAAGTTGCGTGTGCTAAATAAACAACTGAGTTAAGACCCTCCTCTTTTATTTAAAGTCGGTTAAAAAAAGAAGTTGTTACACGCTGCTGCTTCTTATACAGAGTCAGTAAAATATCATTTTTCATTGAAAATCCAATACAATTTATTATTTCTTTTTAAAAGTTCTACGGACTGCATTTAGTTCTCCCTCGAGGCACCACTGGATTCTGGACAACTTTTTATTTAGTTAGTACCACGTTATCTGCGCTACAAATTGTATTCATCAGTAGTTTATTCTTTGATTTGTTTTGTATTTTATTTTTTTGCGCCTATCTAAGTATTGGTCAGTATATTCGAAGCTCTTAGCGATAAGGCCGGCCATTGTCCCTTTATTTGTAATGTTTCTTTTAAATGTATTCTTTTGTGTACATTCAAGTATAAATCTATTTATGTTCATGTGTAAAAAAAAATATTGGCCCAAAAATTCTTCCTTCATTTTGACATGCCTACAATTAAATATTTTTTTTGTATTCTTGTTATTTATAAGTGTCAAGACACGATTTAAGCATTTTAACGAAATACCTAAACTTAAACTGTAGCCTTTCTGTGTATGTTATGATAAATAAATAAATTTTCCTTCTTTTGCTTCCTTTTTTTTTGTTGTTTTTTTTAGTTTTATCATTTTAACGCAAGTTTGTTTTTTTCTGACTTAGCTCATAGCGCATATCTCATAGCTCAGTAGCATTGCCTTGTAGCTCGAGGCTTAAGTATTAGATTCAATTCCTTACTCAAAGACGGAATTAAATTAATTGAAGTAAATGGTTAATTTCTCAGGGCTTTAAAGGTAACAAACAAACAAACCTATACAAGTCTATCAGATCATTGATTAGAAGTGTTGAACCTTCTTTTGAAGATAATCAAGTACCTTTAACAAAATAATCGAATTTCTTAATTACGGATTTTCATTGATCCTTTTTATTCGTTATGGGCTGTTGCGATCCTTTTAGGATAAGGGATCATCTGAATGGGTTACTAATGATGGGTCCTGACCAAACTTAGGGATTACGCTTTTGATCCAGTTTTTTGGGCGACTTCAAAAGAATTTGTGGAATGGAAATCTGCGAGAAGTTAAAAAAGTTAAGAAATTTAAGTTGCTGACTTGTTTGTAAATTATCTTTTAGATCAGTTCAGCTACATTTATTTATTTACAAATACCCTAACATTACAGATTAATCTAGAGCTTTGCGTACATGTAAGCATTGTGCGGTGGCGAGCAGATAACCGCTGTTAAATATGACAGTGATATTTGTCAGCCTTCTGTGGTGGTGATCAGTGAAACGCTGTTAAATATGACAGCAATATTTGACAGCGTTTCACTGATCGCCATCGCCTAGATGTGCGCAGGCCTTTAGATGTAGGTATGCAAGTCTTTAGCTGTAATTGTGTTGGTAGTTACATACATTTTATTTATTTTATTCCAAAGATTAAACAGATCTTTTTTCATATTTTACGATAATTGGTACCGAAAAAAGTTAAAAATTCAAATAAACAGTGTTATTTCTATGAAAATAACTTCAAAAAAACTTGTAAAATGTATAGAAAGCAGCATTCTAACTGTCATAAAACTAAACTTTCCAACGTTAGAACATACTCGACATGACTGTCAAAACTTGAGGCTTTCCAAACTTCATTCTTCGCTGCGCTAACCCTGTTCTGTTAAAAATCGGTACCATCATACTATTGTTACCAGTTCCTAAAACGAGTATAATGGCTCATGCGAGATCGTTCGCGTATATTTTTTTTTTGAAAAATTTAAAGCACCGAATTTACTAATGTTTTTCACATGTCAAAGTTGGCTGGTAGAAAATGCTGTCTAGCATTGAGCTCTTCTTTTGTACAAGCTTGTTTTGGGAGTACGAAAGAATTGAATACTGTGAATTTTGATGAAACATCTACATAGGCTGCTTCAAACTGGCAACATCTCTTTTAATTCCTGCGAGTTGTTGCGATCTTCCGATTGCGGTTTCGCTGTCAAATTTTGAAATGTCAAAGTTTGCATTGTAGTACCTTTTTGTGTACAAAATAACTTCTTTGCTATTAAAACGCTCCCAAGTGTGATTTCGTCCAAAAGGCGCAAAGTCCTTGAAACTTCTGATAAAATAAACAAACTTGGACAGAAATTGAAAGATGAAAGCAGGCGAGAAACTAGGCGTGACGTCATTTTCCTATAAATCCACTGATACGTAAGCAGTCAAAAATAAAAAAATCGGTTGTCTGTAAAGTCGGTTTACTGACGATAGTTGAACGAGACAGCGTCATACAGCTGTCCACGCGGACGCATCGCTCACTCAAGTAGGAGAGAGACAGATGTCGAACGCTGCCGAACGCGGAGGCCGTGCGTGCCTCTTTGTTGCTCGTTCCACGCTCTCAATTGCACTTCAAGCCTTAAATGGAACGCCTCAGAGTGAGGTAACGCCACATGAGTCATGTTTTTTCGTGCGTGCAGCCGGTTCCATCGAATTATAAGACGTTGTCACGTCAAAAACAAAGGTAGTCATGACGGTTACAGAATTTTACAAAATAACCTTTTATGTCTAAATAGAGTTTCAAAACGCTATGAATTATTAATATTATAGCTATTGTGGGTTCGTTTTTCGGTGCGTCTATTGTTGGGCATTGATGTCTGTTACTTCAATTTCTAAGCACCACTTTCTGACGCAATCAAATCAAATCTAAATATATAAAACTCTTACGTTACTGACTGACTGACAATCAACGCTCAGCCTAAACCGTAAGTCCTAGAAGCATGAAACTTGGAGGGTATGTTCCTTTTATAGCAAAGGGGTGCACTAAGAAAGGAAATTGGAAAATTATTTCCCTTAGCGGAGAAAATGAGGAAAAACTTTTAAAGGAAAAATCAACGGGGCGTAACGGAAACGGGCGAGCGAAGCCGTGGGCGGCCACTAGTCAATAATAAAACGCAAAAAGAAAAATATTTTGGGTATGCAGCAGGCCTACCATAAGCTCTCTCAGGCTCTGTCTCTGGCTCTGTGTGAGTGTTGACTAAATAAATCCTACGTCGCACACACATATATTACACTGGTGAGCAAACACAGACTCAAAACCAGAGACAGAGCCAGAGCCAGACAGAGCTTGTGGTAGGCCTTCAGCTCATTCTTGGAACTCACGCGATTTATTATTTAATACAAACTTCAGCGGTCTTATTACAAAAACATGACTTAGGCTAGGTTTAAACCGGAACTAAGTAGTCTTGGCCCTTTTATAAAACACGGACTAAAGATAAACCAAAGATGATACCTTAGTTAGACCATGGTTTAGACAAAACCTTATTACAAATCATAGCCTATCTCCAAAACCAGGTTTAATCTATGACTAAAAGATAAGCCCGAGGGACCCCTAGTTTAACTATGGTCTAACGTCAAACCGTCAAATTACATGTCATCAGTAGTGGATTGTTTAGAGCAGGGGTTCCCAAACTATTTTGGACAAGTGACCCCTTTTCCAAAATGAAACGTTACCTCAGACCCCCATGGCCAAATTACCTACTTTTAAGATCAACCCCCTTATTCATAATGGTCCGCTAACTTAAAACAGATGCTACAGTGTTATTAACCGACTTCCAATCAAAAAGGAGGAGGTTCTCAATTTGGTTGTATCTTTTTTTTTTAAATGTTTGTTACCGCATAACTTCGTCATTTGTGAGCCGATTTGAAAAATTATTTTTTTATCTAAAAGGTACTGCTTCCAGATTGGTTTCATTTTAATTTTATTAAAATCGGTGTTGCCATTTTTTTTTAATAATTTTTTTAATGTTTGTAACTGCATGCCTCCGTAATTGATGAACAGATTTAGAAAATTATTTTTTTATTTGGAAGGTTATTCTTACGTCCAGATTGTCCCAAACGAATTTCATTAAAATCGGTTTAGCCGTTTGGCAATGAAGTCGGTTTCTCTAGTTTTTTAAACTTATAATTATTTTTCATTCTGAATTAGGTCAATAGAAGAAGACAGAGTGAGAATTAGCAATGTTTTAAGTTAGCAGACTATTATAAATAAGGGGCCTATCTTTAGTTTTCTTTCTATTGATACAAAATACCTAAGTGCTAAGGTACAAATTGGAAAACTTTGCACTTGGTTAAGGGATTCGTAAATTCTGTTTCAGCCACTTTACTTCACTTAATTTAGCTATTTTATAACTTTGTGATCCCTTGAAATAAATGAGTACTTATATGAGTTATTATCGTTCAAGCTCCAACGAATTTCAAAACGCAAATGAACTTTCAACCTAAGTGCAAGCTCGTTAAATAGTAAAATATCAGGAACATGTTTGGATTTGCAATTTGATCATGAATTCGTTCGTGTTAAATCACGTATGAGTCAAATAGAGCAAAACGCGCCTGAAAGATGTACGCTCGAACTCATTCATCTTGCACAAACTTGTCCACACTGACTTGCCTAGTTTTTCATCTTGTACGAACTTGGTACTTTACATTAGGTACTACAATAATGCTATTTCCTACAAAAATATTAATTATTCTTAGTACACGTAACACAACATAAACAATACAGTACCTACCTACCTAAAGTTTTAAATAAGAACGTGTGGTAATTTAATAGGGGCTCGATTTTTAGACCTCGTCGACCCCCAAAATCAGTTTTCGTTTATATCGACCCCTAGGAAACCAATATCGACCCCAAGGGGTCGATATCGACCACTTTGGGAATCCCTGGTTTAGAGGTTAGGTATCATTGAAAATGAATAATATTAATATTATCGTGATGAGTTTTGAAGATTTAGATGTGCTGGAGATGTACCGGCCAGCGCCCTAGTAGACAGCGTGAACGAATCGATCCATTTGATCTATGTGACGAAGATTTTATATGTAATATCGATTTACAAAACGTTTCGGCGTCAAAAGTGTAGATTTATTGCGTGAAGAGTTGTCTCACGATTCTCGAGGAAGCCCCTTGAAAAAAAAAAAATATATATAAAAAAAAATATGACGAAAACCGAGGTAGTATGATCTTATGACTTTAGCTTTGTGTGAGAGGAGCGTAAAAGAAAGGTGTGGCACCAGAAGGAATGAACGATTTATACCCATTTGGCTATTTAATCTGTGGATATTATTTAGACCATGGTGTATGAAGTCCTTCACTAGTCATTGTTTTGTAATACAAACATAGTTTAAACCCTGGTTTTGGAGATAGACTATGATTTGTAATAAGGTTTTGTCTAAACCATGGTCTAACTAAGGTATCATCTTTGGTTTATCTTTAGTCCTTGTTTTATAATAAGGCCGCAGAAGTTTTACAGAGATTTTTGACTCAATAAAAACCAAAAGGGGAACCCAAGTCAAAAATATCTTTATTCAGTAATAACTCAAGCATCACTTTGCAACTTCTTATAGCTAGGTGAGTCTAGGTGCCAGTTCCACCGCCTATAACAAAAACAAAGCATTGCCAGGCCTCTTTCACTCCATGTACTTGCGCGCGATAAGTACCTACCGGCCGCCGGGCAGTCGACTGCTTATTTCTCAGTGGGTTGCCGACAGCCGCGCGGAGCGTTCGTACGCGAGGAAATATTTTGTGTTACCGGACTTGTAGCCCGACGTTCGTTGTTTGTTTTGTTACTTACTAATTTAACATATTCCTAATGTCGATGAATCCAGAATGTTCATTCATTTTAAAGCTTTCAACAAAACATCGTCTTTTTATGGAAGTTTAAAAGTACCTTCAGATTCCTTTTACGATTATGTAAAAAATCTAGAAATCACATTTGTTAAAAATTTTGAAATTAACATGAGACAAAAACCCGGTCGCAAGCTCCTTGATCTTTTAAAAAATATTCCTTTTAACTCCCCTTGCCCTTGTTTCCCACAAGAATACCTACTTAAATTATTTATACGATTCAGAATATTTTCCACAATTAAGTTTAATAACCGAGAATTTCGCCAAGGCAAAAAATTTATTAAACATTACATCAAAATAAAACATTTGTAAGTTATGTATAATTTCTTGATAATTAAAAAATAAAACATGTTAAAACAGAAGAAATTATTTTTCTTTAAATTATAAAGTTTACTGCAAATACCTACTGACATATATATCGAAAGAGGCAGCCCTGACAATCTACGCTGAGCACGTGGCGGCGCGCACCTACAGAGCAAAGTCAACTTTATGTTCGTAAGCTTTGGTTCATTTTGGCTTGCAACGTCTAGCTACTAGAGGGAGTAGGTTATTATAGCAGTAGGTATTGTCATTTTTCCTTGGAGTGATTTATCTGTTACGTAGTAACTTTATTAATCTGTGGCATTGCCTCGTTGGTCACCTACGTCAGGAACGTGCCCTACGATACATTGCTTTGTGTCCATCAATTTGAGGCATACAGATGTTCCGCACATGCCAGTAATAGGCATGAAGGCAGTAATCAAGTATCGCCAAAATATTTATCTGATCTAATGAAAAAGGATTCAAAGATTTTGATATATGTATTTATTCTCTTAATAATGTCGAGATTAATAATTTATTTGTTAAAATAAATCTACAAAATACAACAATCCGCCATGATGGCTCAAACACCGGTCAGAGCGAATTACGTCACGTTTTCGTAAACGTCATTCCGATTTAGTACAAAAGCACCAATGTTTTCTGTTGATATACTATAACCGTGACGTAATAACAGACGCCATGACACCAGCGAGCGTTTTGGCGTGAATTTAAAAATTTAAATTTAAATGTACTTTTATTGCACAAAAACCTTAATTTTCTACAGAATTATGATATATTTTAGACATAATAGATACTTCTGAATATGATAGAAGAGATTTTGAAAATTAGTCGTCAGGCCTATTACACCGGCACCCACACCCTTCAAACCGAAACACAGCAATGCTGCTTCACGGCAGAAATAGGCATGGTGGTAGTACTTCCCCGGACGAGCCACACACAAAAACCTCTACTACCTAAAAGTATCTAGCGTTATCGATTTATATAAGCAGTAACTTGTGCTAATGTTTTTGCAACAAGGCTTCCATTGTTACTCGGTATCTAGTTCAAAGCTAAGCTAAGCTAAGCCAGGGGTTACAGTTCAATCTACGTTTCAATATGGTTTCAATTGAGTTTCAGTTGGTTTCAATTGAGTTGGAATGTTACAGAGGGCTCACCACAAGCTTATAGCTATATAAAAATAATAATACATTGAATTGTAGTAAACGTTTCATTTAATGACAGGTAAAAAAAACAATAAAATTTTAAGGCCTACCACAAGCTCTGTCTAACTCTGTCTCTGGCTCTGGTTTTGAGTCTGTGTGAGTGTTGACTAAATAAATCCTACGCCGAAACGTCACACACACAGTATAATACACTGGTGAGTACTCACACTAACTCCAAACCACAGTCAGAAACAGAGCTAGACAGAGCTCGTGGTAGGCCTAGAGATGTTAGTTGTCTCTATGTGATGGTGACTACTTTCCATCAGGTGGCTCAGTTGCTTGTCTGCCAGCTGCAGCGTGGCATCAAAAAAAAAGTGGCGCTTATCCTTATGCTTGGCTGAATAACAAGAATAACATTAAAACTGAAATATTACTCTGTAAGACAGCTTCCTATTAAAATATCGTGTTCAAAAAAATAATAATTCAATTCCAGAAATCAAAGAAATTGCGGAAAAAAATACAAAAACCTTTGCTTGGAACAATAAACCTAAAATACGAAAGCAAAATGATAAACGAATTCAGGGAAAAATGTTATTCACTCGAATATGAACGGCCTTCTTCGCAATAGCTATTAAGTTCCGGATTTCAAATGAGTCAGTGGTTAGGGTTTCGCTAAAATCCTAACTGGATCTTTTACTAAATTTGAATATCGAACACACAATACAGACCGGCTACCCACCAACAGGATTGCTTATTTCAGCTAAGCAACGAAATGAAGCGTTCCCATTGGATGTTACACACATCCGTAGCTTAGCAACGTCACACATCTCTGGTGGAACGGCACTCAACGGAAAACAATTTGTAAAAAACCTGGTTTTAAAATTCGCACAGCTGGAATTCGATTTTCGAAAATAAAGACAAGGATTGTACAATATTTGGAAAAAAGACCCTGGCTGGAAAAGTCAAGTGAAAAAAAGTGAAATAGATTCAAATTTGGAACACATAAACGAAGAAACACGGCACGCCAGCGAACTAGGTGTGCGCAGGCCTTAAATCGGACTGGCTACGTCAATTACTACAATAAAATTATGTGTTATTTTAAGCCTTTTTTTAGTTTATAAAAAAAGACAAAATTATTGTTCCTTGGTCAAGTAAATTATCTTCTAATTATTGATGTCAATTAGAAATTCCCTAATAACAAAGTTATGGGAAAAATTTTGTTTGAAAAAAATCCGAATTTCGAACACACAACTGAAGAAAAATAAAAAACAAAGCTGAATGAATACAACTAGGTACACAGAAATATTTAGACCAAACAGATGAATTAAAAATAACTCCTGGTTGTTTTTTTTTAAACTTCGAGTTCCGAACACATCATCAGAAAGAAGGCCGAGCTTTCACTACACAAGTGTTTTATGCTTTTAATATCGTTCAACACAGCAATATTCAATTTCAGGGATCGAATACAATTTGTGAAACGGACACGCGCCAGCCGCATGTAATGGAGCGTGGAACACTTACCAAATACTAGTATTGTAAAATGAACCTTATTTTGACACTGTAGAGTACAAAGCATAATTCTGAGAATTTTATCTCATAATTGGTAGGGAAAGTGTTTTTGTATAATTATAGCTTTCACGCAATGAATACAATAAATAAATAAATATTTTGTATAATCCGCACTACACTATCTAGCCCGAAATTAAGCAGAGCTTGTAATATGGGAATCAGATAGCTGATACAATATTTGAATATATTTTGTAAATACATACTTATATCTTGTAAATACATTATTATATAGAATACAATAAAACACCCAGACAGAGAACACAAGTCTGCCTTCACGAGTTTTGTAACAAATATACTTTGAAGCGAACAAGTACCCGACAAAAAAATATATCACTCTCCTTCTTCTTCTTATCCTGTCACTACTACTACCTACTACATGCCAGTTTTCTTAATCGTGTTTGCATACTGGTATTTCTGGCGAAGTGTGTCAATCTGTATTTGCTCATATATTTTTAAGATCTAAAATATACCATGCTTCAAGCAAATAAATTATTACATTTCATTTCATTTCACTAGTTATTTCTAAACAGTGTTCTGAAACCCCTTCCTACAGAGGACCCAATTGAGCGATGAATAGTTTTGTTGGAGGTATGTAAATTGGGAGACACTCGCAAATATTAACATGTTTACATTGTAAAACTAGTTGTAACTATTTTTACGACTGACCGTAGCTTAAAATAACATGTAATTAGGCAAAGCATACATATTTTAGTTGTTTGTAATGTAATAATAAGCAGACAAATAACTATTTGGATAGGCAAGTAGATACATAGAAAATACTTTATTGCTCACAAAAACTTAGAAACAGGCAATGATTCTTCAAAAACTTAGAACCTTTTTAAAACTTCAACAATAACTTTTTTTGTGTTTTCATTTTAATGCCATTTGTTTATCATTTTTCATTGTAGATTATATAGAAATAAATACTATTGGTGGTCATTTCACACTCCGTAGGCGATCTAGTCTGTAACTACGCTTAGTTTCTACTATAGACTAGTATCCTATTAAGAACTAATTTTTCAATCTACAAATAAAGGGTTTCCGCCAAATCCCATAGAAAAAAAACCCCAGTCCCGGCGCAAAAGAATTGTATCTCAGATTTTAGATAATTATTAGTAGAAACAATATCAGGTGTCGCTATTTCATGATTTCGTGGCTAACATGTTTTTTTTACCCAGAGAAGTTTCATAGACGCTACATGCAAAAATTACACTTTTTAGGAAAAACTTCGTGTAACTGTGCTAGTTGACATTGAATTGGCAAAAAATGAATAAAACACATGATATAAATACATTATCACTTATGTAATATAATGTACCTATACCTATTATTTCATTTTTTGAAAAACTTTATTTTACTGATTAATTCACTCATTTACGACACACACGTGTAGATAATTGCAAAAAATGAATATAATAGGTAGATAATATGTATTGTCCGTATTATAAAAAAAAAAAAAAATGCGTACGCACTGATATGTATAGCCTGCATCATACTTATATACATTTTGTAGTTATATTTATTTTATAAGGAAAATAATCGCCTTTAAAAGCTGCCTTTAGTAATCGGGGTGACTATGTTTCTCCCTTTAACAAATTGAGTGGGAGCGAGAGCGCGCTCACTCACGTCACAAGCCCTTATTGAATTCTGAGAAACGATAAACACCTATTGTAATATTAATAATATAACAGAGAAAAGTTAAACCCCGATTACTTAAGGCAGTATTCTTTTTCTTATAAAATAAAGATAACTACAAAATGTATATAAGTATGATGCAGGCTATACATATCAGTGTGTACGCATATGTACCTATTATATTCATTTTTTGCAATTATCCACTCGTTTATGTTGTTAACGAGTGAATTAGTACAGTAAAATGAAGTTTTTCAAAAAACTGGCATAATAGGTATAGGTACATTATATTACATATGTGATAATGTGTTTATATTATGTGTTTTATTCATTTTTTGCCAATTCAATGTCAATTAGCAAAGTAACATGAAGTTTTTCCTAAAAAGTGTCATTTTTGCATGTAGCGCCTATGAAACTTCTCTGGGTAAAAAACACATGTTAGCCACGAAATCAGGAAATAGCGACAACTAATATTGTTTCTACTAATGATTATCTAAAATCTGAGATACAATTCTTTTGCGCCGGGACTGGGGCAATTTTGGCGGAAACCCTTTATCCGTCAGATAAAAATATGTCCATGTCATTTTTAGGCTTGTCAAAAAAAGGACTGTCATTATTTATTCAACGAATATCGTTAATTCGTAAATGAAATACGCATATTGTTTCTGTTATCAATCCTGCACATGTTTTTCTCCGGTATGAATCAAACACCAAACTGCCACCAAGCCACGCAAGTGTAAAGAATTCGGGTCACCCACACAAACCTCAATATCCCCAAAACTAAGACGCCCAGCTCATTGTAATATAGAAATACCACTGACAATCGCCCAAATAAAATAAAAAAACATGTATGTCTTCATCCCTTCCCCTTTGTTTGATGTCAAGGTTTATGCCAGTGACCTGAATTCTTGCTCTCGAGTATTTGGACTGGAATGCATGTTAGATATCTCCTTAGCTCACAGAAAACAGAACATACATACATATATACAATACACACATACATGTACTTAGTATACGGGTGACTATTTTATTTTTTCACGAGATGTCCGACATTTCTCGATTGAAGATTGCAATTTCTTTCTCACCTTAGAATTGAAAGGAGAATTTTAAATTAGGAGTCTAGGGTCCTAATAAACTAAAGGTCTGCGCACACTCAACTGCTGAGCTGGGAAGGACTGCCTTCCCAGCTCAGTTGGTAGTAGCTCTGCCTACTGCGCTGGAGGGCGTGGGTTCGATCCCCACCGAGAACAAATATTTGTGCTGTGAACACAGATGTTTGTTCTCTGTCTGGGTGTTATATTGTATTCTATGTATGTATTTACAAAAAAAAAAAAGTATTTAAGTATTATATCAGCTACCCGGTTCCCATAGTACAAGCTCTGCTTAGTTTGGGGCTAGATAGTGTTGTGTGGGTTGTCCGCATTATTTATTTATTTATTTATCTAGGATATAGCGATCAGCGAAACGCTATCAAATATCGTTGTCATATTTGACAGCGTTTCACTGATCACTAGAACGCTCAGATGTGCGGCCCAAGGCTAAATGCGTTCTTTGAGAGAATACTTAGAGCCTGTCCAGATGGAGCGTTTTACGCGCGAGTGCCCTCGCGCGTTTCAATTTATATTGCGTCCAGATGCCGCGTTTTACGCGCGCTCCTACGCGCGATGTATTTGGGAGGGACCCAGGGACAGTTATAAACATGGAGCCAGACAAAGCAGTCGTGTTGTGGCTTGCATACCGCAGATGGAAACGTCGTAAACAAAGAGAAAGTCGACGATTTAATGTGCATCCAATTCTACGTGACAGAATGACACATAGTATGTTTATGACATTATACCCAAAGCTCAGAGAACATAACGAAAAGCTTTTTAACTACTTTCGGATGTCAGTAACATCGTTTGATGATTTACTATAAATTATCAAAATTATCACTCTCCATTTTCGTTCCAAATACGTCCACTCGCGTCGGACTCGCGCATACCTCTGGACGCAGCAATGGCAACAGAGTATCTCGACTCGCGTGGCGCTCGCGCGTAACACGTGCGAGTCGAGAGTCCGGCGAGTTGCTCGCGTTTTACGCGCGATTGAGGAATCGCACGGCAGCGTCTGGACGGGATGTATAGCGCTCTAGTATCTGGAGAACGCGCGAATGTTTACGCGCGAGGACACTCGCGCGTAAAACGCCCCATCTGGACAGGCTCTTAGGCACACGCTTAGTTTTTTCATTCGCAACCAAAGTATTTGAAAAGGATTAATACTGATTGCTAGAACGCTTAGGTGTGCACAAGGCTTAATGCGTTCCTTGAGAGATTAAGTAGGCGCACGCTTAGTTGTTTTTGTTTTATTTGAAAAGGATATATTAAAGACAGTATAAAATTTGCTTCAACCAAACGCAGTCATCATCACGAGAGGGGTTTTTGCCCAGCAGTGGAACAGAGCAGGTTAAAAAATATATATTATCTAAATATATAAAACTCTTACGTTACTGACTGACAATCAACGCACAGCCTAAGCAGTAAGTTCTAGAAACATGAAACATAGAGGGAATAATCCTTTTATAGCATAGGGGTGCACTAAGAAAGGAAATTGGAAAATTATTTCCCTAAGCGGAGAAAAAGAGGAAAAACTTATAAAGGAAAAATCAACAGGGCGTAGGGGCAACGGGCGAGCGAAGCCACGGGTGGCCACTAATAATACAATATAATACCTTGCCCTCACAAATGCCTTACCCGTGATTTCTACTTGTCTCCATCATCTAAAAATAGTTTGATTAGGCAAACTATTCTTATATGACTTCTTTCGCTTCGCTCACTTGATACTGGCCGCTAAAATAAAAACTGCTGTGTACCAGCGACGGAAACTCAGAATTTCTCATTTCCGTTGACAAAGGCAAGCGTTTCTGTGATCCTCGCAACCTGACACTATTTAGTGCATAGTTGAGAATGTCAAGATGCTTAAGCTTGAGTCTCGCTATTTCAGAATGCTTTATGTAATGTAGAATAAAATAAAATGGCATTTACAGCGATATATCTTCCAAGAAACGATCTCTTTTGATATTAAACACTTTTTTGACGGTAAATCATTTCTATATTATTTTGGCTTTTTAAAGGATATTTTATATTTATTTATATTTTTATACAACTAGCCGATGGAACAAGCATTTATGGTCCACTTGATGTTAAGTGGTAACCATTGCCTATAACAAATCAATGCCTCGTAGGTCACGCACGTCAGGAACGTGCCATACGATGCACCTCTGCGTCCATCAACTTGAGGCATGCATATGTTCAGCCTCACGTGCCAGTCATTTCATCGGCATCCACGCCCTTTAAACCGAAACACAGCAATGCTACTTCACGGCAGAAATAGGGATGGTGGTAGTACTTCCCCGGGCGAGCCACACACAAAGAGCTCTACTACTACTAAATATAATGTGTAATCACACACAAAAAACGGTAGGAACCAAACCGTAGTTTGTTGCCTGTTTTTCTAGGCTTGGTCGTGTGGAACTGGCACTCAGACTTTTTGATGTAGGACGTTTCAAAGTAATCCTTGTGTTACCATAGTATAAATAAATTTATGACGAGATGTGACTTAACTTCTGAGCAAAAAATCAAGACTAATCCTGAGACCCTCTGAGCAATCTTTTGACAAAAGGGGGTAGTCAGAGGCACGTCCAATAATTACCTTTGGTTTGCACTCACATTTTGTATTAATTAGCCCATTACCGCTTTTTTTTATCGTGTCAGTATTTCTATTGAACCAGTGTGTTGAAAGGATTTTAAATGCACCTCAACAAAGCTTCTTATAATCATATGCTAGTATAACGACTAATTTCTTAACAAGCTGGCATTTTTCACACAAAAATTGACCTTTTACAAAAATATAATAAAATGTATTCAGTAAAAAGAAGTATAATCACTTAATTAAGTCCCAATTCTCTTGGCACTCACTTTAATTGCCATTTTATTATTTAAAAAGACCGTCAATATGATATCGAATTACGTTGTGTCACGAATAGGGCTCATTAGCTTATGTACAGTTAGCAACGGAAGTTGATTGATATTTGATGATTTGATAATGAAACCCTGCACAATTATGCATACACAACAGACAATAATAAACTCAATTCAAAATTTAAGCAGTCTAAAAAAAGTCTAAAGAACTTTTTAAATGTCTAACTGAAATCTAAAAGAAGTCTTAAATGAAGCCTAAAAGCAGCCTAAAATAAACCTTAAAAGAGTCTAAAATAAGTTTTAGACAACTTCTAGATTTTTTCTTTTAGAAGTCTAAATCTGTCAGTAAAATATCAGATTACCACACTTTTTTATCCTCAGTAAAGCAAAACAAGAGATAGTAGTCCCATATTTTTTATTACGTGGTACCCAGATAATCCCTCAAATATTTTAGTACCAAGCATCACTACCAACTCAAGATTCATGCATGATGTCATACCACCACCTCACTTCTACCATAGGACTAGCAGACGCACGGAAGTACCATCCATACTTGGTTAGCGTACCCAATCGCACTAAGCGGTTTGGCTCCACCTTTACTATGCGAACCTCCAGGGAATGGAACTCATTGCCTTTGTCTGTTTGTCCTGACCAGTACAATCTGGGCTTCTTCGGAGCTTCTGTGAACGCTGTAGCAGATCCACCTTCCAATCCTAAGGTCGTGGGTTTAAATTCAGTCGTGTATTAATGAGTTTTTGTATGTACACTAGGCCAGTGCTTTCAAACTGTGAAGGAAAACATCGTGAGGAAACCGACATATCGTATAACCTAACAAGTTTGAAAATATGTGTCAAGTGCACGAATGGAGCCTCTTGAGGCGCACTTAAAATCCTTTCACCACACTTGGTTCGAAAGAATCAGTGACACGATAAAAAGATAAAGAAGATGATGGATGGTCGGCTACATTCTTGCTTACCATTCGCTTACCACGAACCACGAACCGGAACACGAAAAGTACTCCCACCCACCAGATGAATCGACGACATTGTTAAGATCGCGGGAAGTCAGTGGATGGAAAGAGCACAGAATCGTTCTTCCTGGAAATGTAAAGGGGAGGTCTATGCCTGCAGTAGACTTCTTCAGGCTGATGATGATGATTCGCTTACCAATTTTGGTGCTTCTAAATACGACATGTGACACTTACCCCATTCTACAGTTCTCAGTTGTAGGTATTGCAAACATGACCGTGACAAACTAGACGCACAGACGAGACAGTCAATTAGTTTTGTATGTTTACCTTTATAGCAAGCAATCTTCTTTAATAACATAGATTGTATTCACATACCTTTACTCATAAAGTAACAGAATGTAATTATACGTATATGGCAGAGATATAAAAGTGAATGGCCTAATATGCTCTTCAGATATTGTCCGCCTACGCATGGTTGACCCATGGAGTAGGAATATACTACAGCGCACACATATTAAACATTTTTATTTTTTTCTGCCAAAAAATTTATGAGGTCAGTACTCTCAAACGTTGAAAGAAAACATCGAGAGGAAACTGGCATGTGGTAAAAACTAAAATAATTATAAGTTTAAAAAACTAGTGAAACCGACTTCATTGCCAAACGGCTAAACCGATTTTAATGAAATTTGTTTGGGACAATCTGGACGTAAGAATAACCTAGAATAAGTAAAACAATAACTTTCTAAATCGGTTCATAAATAACGGAGGCATGCAGTTACAAACATTAAAAAAAATGTTAAAAAAAATGATTTTAATAAAATTAAAGTAGTGGGGAATGCCAACAAAAGTTAAATCTTAAAAAATATAGAGCCAAAGCACGAAAAAAGAGCCACTTTGCAGTACAATTAAAATCCTTTCACCACACTACTGGTTCACATTAAGGAAAGAAAATCGTGATAAACCCAGTAAGTATTAAAGCCCACACGCACAGGCTGATCGCCACTGCGGACGCAGTTTGAACGCTTGTATGCTCAGAACCTAAGTACTATATTATTACTCCGAGATACGACCTCTTGTTCACAACTTGACTGGTATGTCAAGTGACGTCACAAGCTACGAGCTGCTACGCCGTAGAATGTGCTACGAAATTATGCTCATTTAAAATTCATGATATAATTTACGTTACACCATTTACATAGAAGATAGTGTTCTGCATAGTCATTTTGGTGTACCTACTATATTGTGGTACTATAAACAGTTGCGGCTTGTTTACATCTAGGGCCCCTGCGATGGCAATTAGTGTATCATTGTCAAACATAGCACTGTCAAAGCAGTATGGTTTTTTTACATACAATCAGTTGATGGAACAATCATATGGCCCACCTGATGTTGAGCGGATGTATGCGAAATTCTATGCTGAAACTGATCGCCATCGCTATCGCAGATCGCCTAGATGTGCTTAAGGCATGAGTCAAGTTTTTCACTATAACGATATTTGATCTAAAACATACATTTATTGAGTCTAGAATATAGATTCTAGAGTTTTTTGTATTATGAAAACTAGAAAGTTGACGAAAATTATTATTTTTTTATTTCAATAATTCTACCACAAGTCTCAGTCTAGTAATGTCATAGAAAAGCTCTGTCAAATGACAGAAAGGAGTTTTTTGTGATGCGCTTTAAATCCTTTAGCTACACTGGTTCAATACGAATGACATGAAACGTAAAAGTAATGTCGTAATACCAATGATCAAAACAAGCTAAAGGCAGCATCACACTACGACACCATGGTTGCTCCACCAGCAAGTGATTTGGTTGCGGCGACTAAATTGATTGCGCAATCAAACGAACACCAACTGCTTACCACCAAGTTTGGTGAAGTTCAGCAAGTATTGAGACCTCCCTTTTTTATAGACAATCCACACAACTCTATCTAGCTCCAAACTAAGCAGACTTGTACTATGGGAACCAGATATAATCCTGTTTTTTTTGTAAATACATAGGTACTTAGAATACAACACCCAGACAGAGAACAAACATCTTTGTTCACCACACAAATATTTTTTGTTCTCGGTGGGGATCGAACCCACGACCTACGGCTCAGAAGACAGAGCTACTACCAACTGAGCTGAGAGGCCAGTCTAGGCGATTTCAGCCAATTTGCCGCAAAAAAAAATATTTGAAGCTAGTGTGCACTTCACCAAACTTGGCAACCTTGAAGGTCTCTCCAGACTCTTGTATACATTTTCTTGGTGACGCGACTGGTTGCGCCGCTACTAATATCCTAATGAGATAGAGCCTTATTGCCGTTAAAATCAATGTGGCCTACGGACCGGATGCACATAAACCAATAAACTTCCCCTATAAACCTCCCCCATAAACTTCCCCATAGAAACATTGTGCGAGTATGAGCGAATAACCGTAAAAAGGTGATATTGTCTATTCTTTTATTGAGGTAATTTTGAGGTTTTTTGGGTGGTTGAGTTTACTTACTGAGATTGCGACAAATCAGAGAGAATATTTATGTTATGGCTTAATAAATTTAATGTTATAGAATGAATTACTTTTTGTTACGCTATAAATTCATGTGGATTCAGCAGAACAATATGATGCATTCCAGTTAACCCGCTTATTCCTTGCAGATAACTTCAGATAACCAGTAATCTACGAAGATTTTATTTCTTCAGAGACAATGAAAATTTTAAAATGCTCGCGACATATTGTAAACGAGGAAATAGACTTTATACCCACCTTCAAAGTTAGGTGATAGTTATTCTATGTCTTACGTCAAACGGAGAGGATTTTATCCACGTTTTCCCTAGTCCATGCTATGAAGCGGGAATAGCAATACATAATGTCCACGATAAACTTCAAGTGGAAACATTTTATCCCTGTTGCCGTGCTATGTGAGGTGCATCGATAGGAGAATTATTTCTACTGTCAAGTAGATACAAAAGGTGGAAAGACAACTTATCCTCCCCGTGTGCTAGCGCTGCTGGTTATTTAAAATCATTCATTTTCTTTGCAGAATACTCATCATCAGTCTGAAGGCACAGATCATTTTAAAATACCACGCATAGAACGGACACAATGGCCCCACCAATCGGGGCTTCCGTACCTCACCGCCATTTCATGATGAAGAAAATGACATTTGGTAACGGCTGTGTAAGAACCGCACACGCACGCGCATGTACAAAACGACATTTGTGTACGGCTGTGTAAGAACCGCACACGCACGCGCATGTACAAAACGACATTTGTGTACGGCTGTGTAATAGATAGTTAGAACGCGGCTGTGAAAATGCCCACAGCTGGACATAGGCCTCCTCCATACATTCGTCGAGAACAGTTCTGAGCTCTCTCCATCCACCGACTTCCCGCAATCCAGTGAATTAATGGAAATAAAAGATAAAAGCATGATTACGAACGAAATTGACGTGAAAAGTGGTACAAAACATTGCCTCTGAAACTTTGTACCAAATTAATGTTAGCACAGCTAAAATTCGTTCTTATTTCTAATAAGGCTTTGGTTTAAATTGCCATCCCAGCTTTTGGTCACTTAAGACACTACATTTCTGATACGTTCTTGTCACCTTGCTCAGATTTCGATATTGGCAAAGAAACAAGGGTTTTGCAGAAGCTTTTAGTAGGAACAGAAATACGAGCATCATAATCTGACATGAAAACTATGATACTTTTCTTGCAGTAAAGAGTTCTCGCTCACCATTCGAGAACCTTTTCTCAAACATGCTCGAAAATTTGAGCATTATTTTGACAACCTCTTCTTAATAAAATCGAAATAGCTGTACTGGCCAAATACATGTGAGCAGCGGCCGGCAAAAGTTCATTTCTGTCGTGTTGAGAGGCCAGATAAATTACATAGTAAACTCATATTTGTCATGTAATTTAAAAATAGAACGATCTTTTAAAGCCTGCGCACACCTAGTTCGCTGGCGGTAGCGATCAGTGAAACGCTGTCAAATATCGCTGCCAGATTTGAGATTTGACAGCGTTTCACTGATCGCTACCGCCAGCGAACTAGGTGTGCGCAGGCCTTTACTCCGACACATGGCAACCAAGGAGGTAACTTATCAAAGGTTTTATTTAAATTTTGAACTGGCTTCCAAAATTAAATTCAAGACGAGAAAAACAAATGAGCTTCGGTGTCGGTGTCGGTGATCTTTGTTCCCCGGTTCACAAATCTAAAGACGAAACGATGGACCAACAACATTGATAAGATCGTGGAAAGTTGATGGATGGAAAATGTTCAGAACTGATCTTCCTGGCAATGTGTAGGGGAGGCCTATGTCCAGCAGTGGACTTCTTCAGGATGATGAGTGTACACTGCACATAATATAGAGAACGAACATCTATGTTCACCACACAAATGTTTGTTCTAAGTCCCCAACCCACGGTCTAAAGCTCAGAAGGCAGAGCTACTACCAATTGAGCTGTGAAAGCTTATTTTCTCTTTATAAGGTTGTAATTTGTATAATATGTCAAGGAGGCCCTTAGACTTCCCTAAGGACCTTGAACATCCAAGAGATCTGTAGAAAGGTCTACAAGAGGAAGCAAATCGTAAGCATTATGAAGTAGGTATCATTTAATAATAAGTAATGATCCGTCCTGTGAACCTATGTTATGTTATATAAATAAATGTTCTTTCTTTCTATTTATAATTAATTATGTTATTATGTTAACACGGGTGGTCTACTAGTAGTATCCCCGCGATATGATCTTATATCCTATGCACACAATGCTCTTAAACGGTAAAGGAAAACATAGTGAGAAAAAACAAAAAAAAACGTTGCGTATTGAGTATTGAGTAACCGCGGCTTAGTCAGCTCCGAGATTAGGCTGATTAAGTTGTTAAGGAACAGTTTTACATTATTCTTGAACCTAAAAAATAAAAATATGCTACACAAAAAATTTCAAAACTGCAAAATGGATTTAAATAAAATTTGGTATGAATGTAGAAGAAACTCTTGATTAATACTTAAGCTACTTTACAAGTTTTCCCAAAAAAACTACATAACCGCAAGTGAAACCTCGGGGCAACCCAAAGCTTTAAATAATATAGGATGTTGAGTAATGTTACATCAAAAGGTTTTGACAACATTATATTTTCCCTGAAACATCCCTTACCAAATACCGGCAAAGCTGGCCACCGGATAACCACTGGTACCGCATTTTACGAACAACCCTTAACCCAAATATTTTGCTCCCCGCGCCCTCTTAGCGTCGGCAAGGGTGATTTATCTACTATTCAAGGTACATTATGTAAGAGTCCAAATCTGATACCGTGTGATGAAATTCATAGGTTTTCAGGAAAATAGGCTTTGGTAATGTGATAGGTGAAGGCCGCAATAATATTTCGAATCTATTTTTTTTCGTGTTTTGATATTTTATCCTTGGAAGCCCATGTGATTCTACTGAATACTGACTTCTCAGCTTAGTTAGTAGTAGCTCTACCTTCTGCCGTAGGTCGTGAGTTCGATCCCGACCGAGAAAAAATATTTGTGTGGGGAACGCAAATGTTTGTTCTCTATCTTGTTGTTATATTATATTCTGAGTATGTATTTATAAAAAATAAAATATAATTCACATACTAAAAAAATAAAAAACCTTAGACTTAAATTATTCTATAAAATGTTTGCGATTACAGGCATGCGCAGAATCAGTATCAAACCAAAAGTATGAAAAACTTAATTACAAAGAAAAATAGAAAACAAAAAGTTCAACACACTACGATTATCCTTTATTTTCTAGCCAAGTGCATATCGAACCAAGCATTGAGTGTTCCGTAGTCATTATTGCTAGCGAGTAGATAACATGATTTTGCATGGCTGTCCATTTTTGAAAACCAAACAATTCTCTATTATAAATTAGCAGGAAAGGTTAATTTTTTTTTTTTACCAGTAGCTAACTTTGTTGGTTGATGTTTTTTGTTAGTTAGTTTGGGTATTTTGCAAGCTGAATCTTGGTGCATATTTATTGCGATTCATTGATGTATTTATTCTTGGTTGCAATGCATCACTGAATGGAGACCACTAGTGGGCTAGTGGTAGCAACCTCGCCTTCCAATCCTAAAGTCACGGGTTCAAATCCGCTGTTGCACCTATGAGTTTTTTTTTTAATAATTTATAGGATAACGCTTGACCGCAATCTCACCTAATGTTAAGTGATGACGCGATCGACGGTGCAGCGCGCTCACCTAGATGATACCTATTCACTCTTTTTTTATTCTATTTTTTTATTTTTGTGCACATGGTTTTTTCTTCGAAAATTTATATTCGCAATGCTATTACTCTCAAACAGTGAAGGAAAACATCGTGAGGAAGCCCGTAATTTGATCAGCTCCACACATATTTACCATGCCTTTCCTGTGGATTAGGCTGACTAAGCTGACAGGTAATAGGTACTGGGCAAGCCTACTCCATCTAAAAATTCTGTCCCAGGCAAAACAAGTTGCCGCTGACGCTATTCAAATCATCTAGAATAGATGCAAAGGCCTGTTTACTTTTTAATGTATCACTATAAACCTAAAAAGTTCGAAAATATGTGTCAAGTGCACGAAAAGAACCTCTTTGAGGTGCACTTAAAATCCTTTCACCACACTTGGTTCGAAAGAATCAGTGACACGATAAGAAGAAGTCGAAGACTATAAATATTTAGTTCTATGATAATGTAAGACTGCGCTATCGTATCAGGTACTCCTGGAAATACAGGTTACAAATACATAAAATAAATATAGATAGTGCAATCCACGAAGGCGCGCCCCACTATTCCTCCTAACCGTTTATAGTATATGACATGTGTGCAAGCTTCCGTCAATGTTTGAGTGTTATCGGTACACACTAATTACCTATGAGTGCACACGCACACTACAATGAATAGACTGCGGTTCGCGACTGCCGCTCGGAGCAAACTCCCCGCACCCCGCGAGGGGCGCGTCTTCGTGAATTGCACTATCTTTAAATGAACTGTCAACACAGGCTCGAAATTTTTATTGAACAACAGAATCCTAAAAACACAGAATGACAATGTTTGGCCCAAAAACTTTTATTGTTTGTTTCATAAAAGAGTTTCGGACCCTTTTTAATGAAGGAGGCTCTTAGGTCGCAATGACCTAAGCCTTAAGGCCTTTACCGTTTTGTAATGTACAAACATTTGAACTTGAAATTACTTTAGGAAATCACAAATTTCTCTGCAAAGTCCTTCCGTCCTTGAAGGAGATTTCCTTAAATGTAGTAACACTATGAATAGGTACAGTATAATGAAATTACTTTTATGCTACTTTGTTCTTAACCAACTACAAATAAAACAGGAGGAGGTTTTCAAGATGGTTGTGTTTTTTATGTTTGTTATTTATGCGCCGGTTTAAAAAGAAATTTGAATCTGGAAGAAAAGTCAATTCAGCAGTTTTTTTATGTTTCCTATGGCCCTTCGCACACCTAGATCGCCGTCGGCGATCAGTGAAATGCTGTCAAATATCGCTGTCATATTTTACTTTACAGATAATTCATTCAACAATTATAAATAAAATGGACAATTTTATTCTGGAAAAATCTTCAAACCCAAGCTAGGTCAAGAGTATTAGAACGAGTGTTCTAAGTACTCTTGACCTAACTTTTTCCATAACCCACCTGTTCAAGGAATTCAATTGTAATACTCCCAAATAACTAGATCTAATAGTAGGTATCTGAGGATATAAAAGTTCTTATCGTTAAGCCTAGATCGATCCCGCCTACCCGGGTGCCGAACCGTGGTTTTCTAACAAACGGCCAACGCTATATTTATTTACTCACTTTACGCTGTATAAAAATCACTATGCAGTGTATCTACAGAAAACTCCGAATCGTTTTTGTACTATTCTTTCGACTAATAACAGAAATTATACATTTTAAATTTCAGTGTCAGGTTTAACTTTTGATTTCAGAGTTTTCATAGTCAGAGGAGTAGGGGGGGAGGGGGTCAAATATGGGAGTGACACGTTGTTTTTATCTAGATTTTTTTCGTATCTATTGACATTATTGTTACATAACCACTCAAGCGAGTATATTATGCAAGAATATTTTAAACGAAAATGTCAGTGTGTGTTTGTGGCCAATTTTAAATAATTAAACCTTTTCGGTTTAATCATTTAAAAATCCTTCGTAGGTGTCAAAATGTGTATAATTCAAGGCATATTCACACAAACAATCTCGCGTGGAATTTTACAAAGGTTATAATCGAAAGTCACGTAATATGACGGTTTCCAGTTTTCTAGCAAACTTGAAAATAAGCGATCGGATAATAGAAGATTCTTTTGTATTCACGTTCAATAGACGTTTGAGCTCTAGATTTTCTTTTTTCAAGTAATATACGTTATTTTGCTATTAAATTCTTGGAAACACTTATTGAAAGTAAGTACTCATGCCATTTTTATTTTTCACCAAACTTTTGTATTAGATAAGAAAAACAATTTTGTACATTCCACTCACCATTAACGCCCCAAATTAAGCAGAGCTTGTACTATGGGAACCAAGAGGCTCATATACATTATTTTGTAAATACATACTCAGAAAGCAATTCGAGTGATGTGATTTAAATTTTACGAGCTTACGGTATGAGTACTGATTATCCTAAACTGTACAATTTAGGTACGTTTTTAGTAAAATTAAACTCGTAACTCGTCCTGCGGCAAGATGGGACGATGTGGTGAACATCGCAGGCAAGAACTGGATGAGATTATCACAAGATCGGCAATAGTGGCACATGCAGAGAGAGGCCTATACCCAGCAGTGGGTGAAGTCGGGCTGTGGATTATAATGATTATAGTAAACTAGCCCCGTGGGACTATGATTTGGAGCCTTCAGCCTTCAGTCGCCATTCACCAATGTCTTGCAACCTTTAAAATCTTATCGATCCATTGGCCGTCCCACGCTTTGTCATCGTTCCTTCTAATTACACCAAAATAACCCTTGTTTTGACTGAGCACCTTTGACAATGTTTTTCTTTAAATATTTTGTAGAAATAAAGGTTATTTCTGGCTTGGTATAATCGCCTGAGAGACCAAATCGCCTTCCCAAAAATTATGCATTTCTAAAATATTTTTTACTTCTTTAGCTTTGGTTTCTTGATACAGCGGCGAATGCTAGAAGACAGTATTGCAGACGTGCTGCTTAGGACTGAATCTGTTATCAGCTATTAGCTGTTTAAACTGTATTACTATTAAGTCTGACTTTTGTGCAATTGTACCTAAAGCTAGCCCGTTTAACAAGCGTTTAAGTGTGAAAGCACAACAACACGTTTTAAAAGTTATCATGACTTTATACAAAACCACCTAGAAATCGGACTAGTATTTTACAAAAACGATTAGCTAACTAGTTGTGAAGGACACAGTGATGTGGTAGTAATAGTGACCTCCCCTTATTGAAAAGCATGCGGCTCAAATCTCTATAAAATAAGTTTAAAAAAATAGGTTGCTTTAGGGCTGCTGTCGAATTCCCCTCCCTCTTTTCGATGTCCCGTCCCTCTCAATCTCAACGAATGAGCAGCAGTGCGAGAGATCCCTCTCAACGATTGCGTCTGAAGAGCAGCCAGTGAGAGAAAAGTGGCGAAAATTATCAAGCGAACCACTGCTACGTCATAACGACCACGACTTCTTTGTCAAGAGTGTTGCGACTAAAAACAGAAATTCCAAGAACCTCATACTTAAACTTAGTTTAGAGAAGTACAAAAACGGGAAAACGCTCATAAAAATCAAGGCGCCCGTCACAAAAGGTAGCCGGAAGCCAGCGAATAAATCCCTTTGCTTCAAAAATCTCTTTTCTTCAAAAACTCGTAAGAATTGAAACAAAAGTAAATTATGGGAGAGACCACCGGCCGAGAATTATGAAAAATTGCGGTTTCTGCAAGGTTTTATTTTAATCTTGGCTTATACAAAAAGGACACTGGAGCCTGTGAGAATTTTGGTTAAACATAAAAAAGTGTTATATAAATCATACAAAAGATTAAGAAAGCGCCTGAAATGTTCGAAAAAAGTATAAGCACACAGTGATCAGTATCTCAAAATACAAATACAAAATTATTTATTTGAGAATTCAGTTTTACAAAAAACAAAACAAAAATGGATCCCGCACTAGACTATAGAGCCTGTATTGCTTGCGTCTTAAGTGTGTACAAAATCCGTTGAGTGGCGAACAAAAATACGTGATTCAAAAGGCTAAAGGTATTGAGCATACCGGCTTTAATCAACCATCTAACAGATATAGTTTGAAAGATTCCATTGGCCAGGGACGTGGAAGGTCTGACTAAACTTTTCTGGTCAGAAAATGTCCGTGTCCGCAAATTCGCAAGTTACTCGGAATTTTCGTCGTGACTTTGATATACGACCTAAATTCCCTGACGTGTTTTTGGATTTTCCTAAGGCAATTTATAACGTAATAACGATATTTTGAATATTGAAATACTAGGGCACCCCGTGGTTTCTCTTGCTGCTGAAGTTTTTAGTTTATTTCGAGATTTATAGTAACTAGCTTTTTTACAAATAATTTAATATAAGTTAAAATGAAATAAATAAAACAGACATACCATGAGTTTTAATTTTGAATTAATTTAATAATAATAATCATAGTGTTTACTGTCCCATCGACGGAAAAACACTATACCTATGTCAAATAACAATTTTCAGCCCTTATTTTTGAAAACGTAAAAATGACGGATATGTTTTTATTTGACGCATTTATCTGTAAATTGATAAATTAGCCCTTAAGGAATCCCACTCGGTTCATGACTTTTGAGACATTATAGAAATTTAAGAATGAATGTTATTTTAATAACAGGGCGGATTCCAAAAATGGTACATCACGGTGAGGCTCAAATAACTTGATAAAGTTTATCTTGCCCCTTCAAAATTTGTCAACACTAACTTAAATAATTGTGGCCCAAATAAAAGGAGTTCCTTAATTGAATGGAAATCACTCCCAAGTCTTTGGGTTCCGGTAAACTTTCTGAGATTAGAAACTCCGGAGTCTCATTTACAAGGACTTGGTAATCGCCGAATCTGCTGGGACGAGACAAACTTGAAAGATGTATCTGAGTCTGTCAGATTAAAACTGGAGTTTTGAGACGGAGCTCCGACTTGACTAAAGCCTTGCGTACACGACATTTTATGTGCAGTTTTTACACAATAACTTCAAGGACTATTTAATTTAGACATACATGTGGTATTGAAATGTTAGATGATTGTGTGCAACGAGACGTTAAGATGAATGAGAGAGTGGTCTAAAAGAATTGAGTGAACGGATAGACTGACTGGATGACTGGTATGAATGGCTTTTGAAACTATCATGGTTTTTAACACTATTTTTTGACGTGATAACGTCTTATAAATCGATGGAGCCGGCTGCACGCACGAAAAAACATGACTCATGCGTCGTTACGTCGTTTCGTCGTTCCATTTACCTGAGCCCGAGCCCGGGTCGGGTAAGGGTAAATGAGGGTAAGGGTAAATGAGGGTAAGGGTAAGGGTTCGGTCGGGTTCCGGGTCCGGGTCCGAGAGTTCGAGTCCGAGTCCGCGAGTATTTTCTTATGACGTTATCACGTTCAACTATCGTTAGTAAACCGACTTTACAGACAACCGATTTTTTATGAAACAAAAATCAAATCAAATTTAATCATGGTAAATATCCCGTTGTTTCATAAAAATAGTGTTATGAATTGCATTATGAAAGCGGTGAGCGTTAGAACCTAAAGTGTAAAAACTTAAGAATTTAAGTGTATCGAGGCAATCCAAGTTACAATATCCACCTACCCCGTCCCACATACGTTTTTGTCTACTAGTAATCATCATCAACACACACATAACAGTAAGCACAACAGATTTGTGTGACTGCATTAAAGTCTTGCGTATATCTAAACGTTCTGCGCCGGTAGCGAACAGTAAAACGTTGTCAAATATGACAGAGATATTTGACAGCGTTTCACTCACCTGTACGTACTCTTCTTTAACTTACTAGATGCGCAAGGCTTAATAAACAGAAAGATTAGTTTGTGTGTGTTTTTTTTATAAAGAAAGAGTGAGCGGGCTTTTACAATACTTCCACTTGCAAAACTTTGGATGTGTGTCAGATCCACCAATAAAATTGCTTCATTTTACTGCTTAGCTTGTAGTAGCTACTATGTTAGCTAAGCAAGGTAGTGTATCTCGGGTGCAAAGGTAACCTCTTCAGGCTCGATAGGCAAATGTTTTTTGTTACAAAGAAGAAAGTTATTGAGTGAAAAACAGGCACATAAAATGTATAAAAATACAAGATAAAAGAAACGACAAAGTGCTTATTCCAATTTCGTCAGAAAGGAATCTCTCAGTTAAATTTAAAATGAAGACTAGCAATTTATAAATGAAAGTACTTAATTCAGCTTCATTCATTGGAGCTACTATTAATTACAAACGTAAATTAAAAACAAAAATCTCCGTAGAGGAAAATAAAAATAAAACTTGGATTCTTATAGAACCTGATTACATCAATCGTTTTGAAAGCAGGTAACAAGAAAACAATAAAATAAAGTGAGGTCGGAGGTCAAATTAAAGTGGGTCGTAAAAGACAGTTGAAGGGAAACCGTTGTGTCTTGAGTCTTCGGGCGTTTCGATGGTTGGTGATTGAAGAATTTTTGGGTGCGGGACTAACGAGATCCCCCTGTAGAGATATACTTTTTAATTTGAAGTGTGACGTTGAATTGAGGAATTTCTCTTCATTGTCTAATGTTTTATCTTTTGAATAAATGGGTATTGGAAAATGGAAAGCGCGCGTCTAATAACTTGCAAAATGAAAATTATTAATACAAATTCAGTACACATTTGAATGTTTAATTAAGTAAATAAAACTCGAGAGAAATCTGGAATTCAACGTATATTTATTTTCGTCGAAGAAAATAGTTCAACGGGCTATACAGAGAGCTATGCGAGCTGAGAGTTTCACTGCGTGATAAAACCGAAATGAGGAAATCTTTATGGAGCTTATATCCAGAAATGAACTGGCTGGTGTAGGTCTTCTAGTCTAGAAAAGCTATTTACAGATCCCACCGAAATGTTTATTTTATGAGACAACCATAGCACTTGCTGTTAACTTTAATAGGTAGGGGGAAATTACGAATACCAACGGTTTTTGGGTACCATTTAAGGAACCAGGAATCATAACTGTAGATATAACATGGTATAAAATTAAAGATGATATGTTCATCTATAATGATAGCCAATAAAAAATGGGCAGTCCTATACAACATTTTCACATGAATACGTTTTTACCATAGCAAAAATCGCTAAAAATGGGGTCTGGATAGGTACATAAATAGCTAAATCCGCTGAATATTATAACGTGAAAATAGAACGAAATTGTGGCATACAGAGTCTTCTATTCGTCTTCGTTATTATTTTGTACCCAAATAAATTACTTTGAAAGAATAGACAATTTTAAAACGCACTAAAATTTCTCCATACATTTTTCCAAGGGTAGGTAGATAGTAGGTAGACTTCATTACATTTCGTTCGCCATTCCGCGCTCAGACGCGGTCCTGGAAGGACGGGTGTCACACATTTTTGTAAATAATTAGGATGAATACGACAAGGTTCTAAGGAAAGCACTGCGGCGCCTGCTTGAAGAACCTTGTCGTTCTCATCAGTACACAAGATGCGCCGTGCGTGTGTGTACTGTGCCTGGATAAAGTTGATACTTTCTTGGACCATAATAAAAGTCATCATTATCAGCCAGAAAAAGTCATGGAACGAACCTTCAAGTACGTCATGGCATTGGCTGGGAAAGGAAAATGAAAATGTTTATACATTGATTATGTATATAAATTTTCATTTTTTTCCTGGAAATGTATAGGGGAGGCCTATGTCCAGCAGTGAACTTTTCCAGGCTGATGAGGATGATATTACCTATATACCTACCTGTTAATGTCAGCGGTCAAATTTAAAACAGCCAATTAAAGGTTTCAAGACCTGCATTTTAAAATGACGGTTGTCAATCTTAAAATGGTCATATCTCGAAAGCTATTCGTCCCGGACTCCTCGTTCCAATCCCAAATGATAGGTATGACCAAGACCTTCATTTATGACAGCTGTCAAACTTGAAACGGTCATATCTCGGAAACTACTCGTCCCGGTCTTCTCGTTCTAATCCCAAATGATAGGCATGACCAAGACCTGCCTTTTTAATGACAGCTGTCAAACTTGAAATGGTCATATCTCGAAAACTACTCGTCCTGGACTCCTCGTTCCAATCCCAAATGATAGGTATGACCAAGACCTGCCTTTTTAATGACAGCTGTCAAACTTGAAATGGTCATATCTCAAAAACTGCTCGTCCTGGACTCCTCGTTCCAATCCCAAATGATAGGTATCACCAAGACCTGTATTTTTAATGACAGCTGTCAAACTTGAAACGGTCATATCTTGGAAACTAGTCGTCCTGGACTCCTCGTTCCAATCCCAAATGATAGGTATGACTAAGACCTGCATTTTTAATGACAGCTGTCAAACTGAAAATGGTCATATTTCGAAAACTTATAGTGCTTCCGGATTTAGAAAAGACGTTAAACGTTAATATTCAAGAATGTGGATTGCACATTGACAAAGAATTTCCATTTCTGGGAGCTACTCCGGACGGCAAATGCATACATGGCATTGTAGAAGTGAAATGCCCATCATCAGCTTACAAGTTAGAGCCCGAAGAAGCAATTAAACAGAAGAAAATTGACTTTTGGTTGTATAAATCTGATGTTTACACAGTGAATAAAAAAAGCAAGTGGTTCTAGCAGATTCAGGGCCAATTACGAGTTACTGACCAAAATATGTGTGTATTTGCCGTTTGGACTGGAGACGGCAAAATTAAATATGAATTCGTAAAAAGAGACGACCGGTTCTGGAAGGAAAACATGGAGGGGCATTTAGTAAAATTCTACAATAACTGTTTGATTCTTGAACTTGTTGACCCTCGTTATGCGAGGTCAATGGATCTTAGAGATCATTGCTCACACACAAGCTAAACAATATTAACAGAAAAAAATGCAAATAGCAAGTCGTAATAATTATATTTAGGACTAGTGGCTGCCAGCGGCTTCGCCCGCGTGGTAAGTATGATTAACCCGTTCCTGTTATTTTTTTGGGATAAAAAGTAACCTATATTCCAATCCAGGTTATTAACTGTATTCATTTCAAATTTCATCCAAATCTGTCCAGCAGTTTTTACGTGAAAGAGTAACAAACATCCATCCATACTTACAAACTATATATATATATATATATATATATATATATATATATATATATATATATTAATATATATTATATATAAATAAATAAATAAATAAACATATCAACTTATAATATAGTAGGATAGTAGGAAGTAGGACTTCCGCTTATGTAGCTTAGTTGCATTTTTGGAAGTTTATTGTCGGAGCGTACTCAGTTCCCCATTAATGTAATCCATCAGCCTTTTGCTTGGTTTTGGTGTGTTTTTTTCATTTTATTTAGTATTTAATAAAGTATTTATTTACACAAAAAACTTTCAATTAATACATGTGGGTATTTACAAAATGTACAAAATACACAAGAAACAGTTGAGCTATCTGCAGACCGTTACAAACGATATAGAGATAGCTCAACTGATCCAAATCAGTGCCAGACGGAAGCGTCCCCAAGACGCTGGCGTCTGAGTCACGCGTTGCTTCGATCGGTCGCCTAAACAAAATTTTGTATTTTTGTATTTTAATTCCTGAAAAAAAAAAATGATTTTGTTTTGATTTGATTTGTGAGTAAAACAATAGCTTATAGACACATTCGACTTATATTAAAAAAAGTAATTTCAATTAATTGCCTACCTAACCATCAAGTATCAAGATCATTTGAATAATGCAGAAATGGAGCGTAAATGGCTTGAATGTGTTCGTGGTCACTTTGCTGTTGTGTGCTGGCGCAGAAAGCCGAATTTGAGACAGGGAAAAATGTAATAGCGTCCTTAAGAAACTTACTAAGCATAGCATAATTAAAAAGATTCTTTGAAAAATTGAGGTAACTCATAATCTCATTTATTTCAATTATTATTAAAGTGAAGGCTTAAAGTTAAAAATGGTGAATACATAACAGGCCCTTAAGAGGCCAGTGGAGGGCGAATTTTCATACAAACGTAATACCAAAATTATTACTAGTTATGGCAGATTTTCACTATATTATTGTAATAACTGTATTCTTATAGTATTTATCTAGGTTCCCAAACAGTTTTTATTTTAAATTTCTTACCTCAAATGAAATAAACACCAATCGCATTTTACACATTTTTTTCATTGCAAAATGTGATTGGCGTTAATTTCATTTGAGGTAAGTAATTTAAAATAAAAACTGTTCAGGAACCTAGATAAGTATTATACACATACAATAATTACAATAATATAGTGAAAATCTGCTTAAATTAGTAATCATTTTGGTATTACGTTTGTATGAAAACTCGCCCTCCGCCGGCCCCTTAAATTTTGGGCATAGCAATATTTGGAGTGGAAGCGGGCTGAAGTTTGAACAAATAATAAATATAAAGCTAGCTGTAATACTATGAATTTAAATTAATTTTAACGGAGGCAGAAGTCTCATTGAAGAAGTCATTTAAATTTGTACCTACGAAAACATCCACATGATTGTAGTTCAAAAATGTATCAGCATCAAAAACTGATCAATCAAAGAACTTTACTGTTGAAAATTCATACATTTTTAATCAAAACACACGTGGAAATAACACTGTTTCCATTCCAATTTGTTATGTCTATTTACACGCGGAGTGGCCGCGCAAACAACGCGCGTAAAACGCTAAAAAACAATGGTAACCGTTTATTCGGTCGACAAACAATCCTCCCTGGAGAACAGGAATCCGACGTGGTACCGCGGTAACTGTCAGATTGCAATTAAAATGGCGACGGCAACATGGCGGACAAAATGGTGGACGTTAGCTTGAGAGAGTTTCAAAAATAAATACAGATGCTAGTCAAAGAGATGATAACAATATCCTATATATTTCACGTGTTTGAATTCAAAATATTAATGTTGAGTTAGAAAATACAAGCATTAATTTTGTATTAATACTAAGATGTCCGATTAATTTTTAATTTAATGAGAACTTTTTGTGATAATTAATTAATTATTTTTATCTGTGGGACAAAATCATAACCTTTAACTTAGTTAGACATGAAGATACAAGCTCTAAATGAGTAGGTAATCATGCGACATAGACCTTAACCTATTAGGGGCGTGTTTTTAAAAAGCCTTGAAAAATAGATCACGTTCGATACTGGGTATCATAATAATATGCCTATAATTTTACATAATCTTCAAACCTTCCAACCACGCTTTCTTATAAATGCGAACAAAACACGAACCAATAAAATGCTCCAAAATATTTCTTGCTAAGAATAAAAATGTTTCATCCTTTTGTAAGCATCAGTAAATAAGTCTCAGGCGGAAGAATTTTTCTTATTAAACACATTTTAAGAAGGAAAATGATTGGCTCTTAGGGAACATTGCTTTATTTTTGTCAGACAAAAAGACTCTTTATCATAAAAGCTGTCCCGGCTTCATACTTACAACCTCCTTGATGTCATTGTCACTCTAATGTCAGTGAAAGTGTTTTGTTTTTAATTTCCTCATCTTGACACTGACATGATTGTCTGTGAGCGTGATACTGACACAAGCAATTTAATAAAAGAAGATGTTTTTTTATAAGAGGAAGTAACTGAACGAGCACGTCTTGATTTTGAGGGGTTATGTAGGTACTATAGATATTCAAACAATGGGATTACACTACACAGATGTGGCCTACTATGAGATGATAATAAAATGGATAGCCCTCTCTCTTCCCCGACTTTTGACGAAGTTAATCGATTTTTACCGATCTGTCACGGGACGCATGACGAGTTCATTGGTTTTTTTTCTACCCTAAGGGTGCTTTATAGAAGTTTTCACATTAAAAATTAAACTATTTAAGGCTACAGACTAGTGAATTTTTTCTAGACTTGGTGGCGTGAAACTAGCAGCTCAGCGCCTAGATTTACTTCATCATCATCATCATCATCACCTCAGCCCGGTATCACCCACTGCTGGGTATAAGGCCTCGTTCATATTTACCAGCCTCCTCTGTCCTGCGCGTCTCTTGTCCAGGAGTTTCCTGCGACCTTTGCGATTAGATTTACTTAGCAAACCCAAGTAAATGAGAAAGACATCAAATTAATCCACATTATTATGATCTATACCTACGTAAGTAGGTATAGATCATTTCTTAAAATCAGATCAGTTCGGAAAAGTCCACTCACTTTAGATTAGGTCTGTAACTTGGCACAGGTACTGGATGAGGGGTGTTGGCGCTCACTAAAAACGATTACTGACAATTCGCACCCCAAGCAACCTTGAAATTTATCTTCACGCGAACGTCGTGCGGGATCCCACTAGTAGGTACAGTCAGCGTCAGTAGATAAGTACCTATATTAGTAGAATAAGTTAAATATACTTATTTAAAAAAAAAATAGTTTCATAAGTTAGGTACCTTAGGTCTTTTTTTATGATAATATTAATATATTACATTATATTAATATTATATTATTATATATATTACATTATATTAATATATTACATTATATTATTATTAGTAGGTCATGAGATATTATTAAAATTCATGATTTGATTTTTATTTTGAACAGAATGTATATTATTTACAAAAACGACTATTATGAAACATTATGTGAATAAAATAAAAACTACATTTTAAAAGAACAATGACCAAGAAAATTTATAATGGACTCTGTTTTCTGCCTGTATAATATTATATCAGTAGGTTAGCTATAAATCAGTTACTCAATGCCCTTTTTCTCTGGATTTGTCTTATTATTCAAAAAAAGTTCAGAACTTTAATCAAAACTGAGCTGGCATAAGAAATATTGAAACCCGATATGATATTTAACTTTTGACGCTGACTGTATCTACCTTGAATAAATGCTTTTTATATAACCTTGACTTGGAAAGTCTCACGTTTAAACACCTCAATAGACTGTTCAATATGTAATAATAAGATCTACTGATAATACATATAAGTATAAAAAACCTGAGAAACCAACTTCATAGTGAAACTACTGAACCGATTTTTATGAAATATATTTGGGACCAACCCTTCTTTTTTTAAATGGATAAGCGATGAGTAAATGCAGAGATGACGGCTAACAGAACTAACATAAAGTGGGATAAGGGGAGGAAAAAGAAGAAATGATACCACGCGACAGGTCTAGGGGCCGGCGGAGGGCGAATTTTCATACAAACGTAATACCAAAATGATTACTAATTTAAGCAGATTTTTACTATATTATTGTAATTATTGTATGTGTATACTATTTATCTAGGTTCCTGAACAGTTTTTATTTTAAATTACTTACCTCAAATGAAATTAACGCCAATCACATTTTGCAATGAAAAAAATATGTAAAATGCGATTGGTGTTTATTTCATTTGAGGTAAGAAATTTAAAATAAAAACTGTTTAGGAACCTAGATAAATACTATGAAAATACTGTTATTACAATAATATAGTGAAAATCTGCCTAAACTAGTAATAATTTTGGTATTACGTTTGTATGAAAATTCGCCCTTCGCCGGCCCCTTAATGCTACATTAGTTCTAGTAAGGACTAAAATAAAATATCAGGTGTGATTGAAACTAAATCCGGGATTCCATTGATGGATGAGTTCAATAATAAGACATAGCGTTACATTGCGCATAGATTTTGATTGATTTGACGCGCCATTTGTGGCTTGAGAGTTTTATGGATGGGATTTGTGTACGGATTGGCAGAATCCTTTGTTGAGATAAAATCTGATTTACTCTGGAAATACAATGCGATCCAGTCTTTGAATATTTGAGATGATTTATGCAGTATTTTTCTTATGGTGTCACTGATTCTTTTGAACCGGGTTCTTCTGATTTAAAAGCAATGCTTTTGTTGGCACAAATGCATTTTTCTCCAGGTATTTTTTTAGAAGGCAAATTATACGACATGACGACGATCTTCGCTTTTATTTAGCTCATTTCTTATCCTTGATCTTCCCTTTCCTCTCTTTCCTTCTACCTTTCCTATCAGGTCATACAAGATGGCCAATCATCTTTCCTCTCCTGTTCTCAACAGCAATAAAAAATGTTTATTTCTCTTTAATCGGACGTGGCATTGGGACTAGCCCAGCAAATTCCCAGCCATAAGTGCGAGTCACTGACGTCACAAACCGTGATTCGGCACAGTTTAGTGTTCGTTTCAGGTGGGTGCCTCGCGACCGTTTTTCTTAATACATTTTGCACACTATACATCACTGTCTACGCCGGTTGCGAAGTTTGACTTAAACATTGTATAAAATGGTATAATACGTTCAATCCTGATAAATAAATAAATAAATCATGGGTTTTGAACACGGCGTTGTCTAGCCTTACTAAACTTATCTATATTTATAAAAGAAAATCGTGTTAGTTACACTATTTATAACTCAAGAACGGCGGAACCGATTTGGCAGAAAATTTGTGGGGAGGTAGCTTAGAACCGGGAGAAAGACATAGAATACTTTTTATCCCGAAAAAGCAACGGAAACGGGGTGTTACGGGAACGGGCGAGCGAAGCCACGGGCGGCCACTAGTTGTTTATAAAAAAAAGAGTAAGTTTACAGTTGTATGAGCTAAATCTAATGTAAGAGTAAATCTCTTACATTAGTCACCGTCATGATTAAAGTCCAAAGAAAAAATCAGTTGTCTGTAAAGTCAGTTTACTGACTATAGTCGAACGTGACAACGTCATACAGCTGTCCACGCGGATGTATCGCTCTCCCAAGTAGGAGAGAGACAGATGTCGAACGCTGCCGAACGCGGAAGCCGATTATGCCTCTTTGTCACTCGTTCCGCGCTCTCGCTTGCACTTGAAGCCTTAAATGGAACGCCTCAGAGCGAGGTAACGCCGCATGAGTCATGTTTTTTCGTGCGTGCAGCCGGCTCCATCGAATTACAAGACGTTGTCACGTCAAAAATATTTTGAATCTGTGTTCGAATGCTTGTGCAATCACTACGTTTGCTCACACAGAAGGAGAAATGCTCGTCACTAATTGAAAGCCTTACACAGTTAGAAATATACAAAAAACTTGGTATAAAATGCCGAAAATACTCTGAAAAGACTGAAAAATTCAGGCGGCGTTCGCCCATGATTAATTGCTAACACGAAAATGTGTTTTTTACCAAAAAAGTGGAATATTTCAAATGACAGGTGTAGCTCTGACTCGAAAAGTTACTTCTAAAGGATTTTTCTTATGAATTATTTTATCATGTACAGTCGACTGCGTTAGAATGGTTATGCTACCCAGATTACCAACATCATCATCATTTTCAGCTTGTATACAACTGAGTATACGATACGCCCCTACCATTTCTTTTTCTCAATATGAATTGAACTCTATAATAAATTAACTTTGACATGCCTCTTACCCTATCGATATTATTATGCCTGACAACAACACAATATAAGTTTACTTATTATTATAACAATGCAATTATACTATCTATTATACCTACCTACTATTATCTAAAAACCTCGGCTTACCTCCATGTTGCTTTACCTTAAACAGGGTCCATGTGATACTGTCTTACACCTAAGCACTAAGTATGTACCTAAATTAATTGTGTAACCATTATGTGTATGTAATAAAATTAAATATTATGAGTATTGAGTAAATCGATAGATTTATCATGTCAGTTTTATTTTATTTAACAGCGTAGAAAGGGAAAAAATGCTTTGAAACAACTTTAAGTACCTATAATATGATGTCAATTAAATATCAATCTACCAAGAGTAAGTAAAAGACATTTATTTTTATAATAAGATTATACTCTGAACTGTGAACAACTACCTACAAATACAAATACAGATTTTTAGGCAAAACCACTTATTTCAGGCGACGACTGTACTACTATTGAAAATTGACATGGCTCAATAATAATAAAGAACCATTAATCTTCTGTTAGTACTGTGGTTAATAATTAGATAGATATAAAGATAAGCTTTTGATTGATCACAAATGAAGTAGTTATTGATGTTATAAAAGTACCTAAGTTATTTTGTACTCAAGTACTAACTTGTTTACTAATTTGGCCTTCACCATTTTCGAAATCGAGACACAACACAAATCGATGCAGATGTAAGCTTGCCACGCACACACACAATGCTCGTAAGTACGGCGTGTTCCAAATTCAAATTTACCATATACAATCATGATCTTAGGAAATAGAGCTCCTTGCTGAGTTCCAACCTCCTCACATAAAATGTTTGGCATAAATCATAGACTTCTTGGACTTCTTCAAACTCCTTGGTATAAATACAAACTGGAAACTGGTTTGAAAATAGGCGCGAAAACAGGTACTATGTTACTTGGCAGTATGAGAATATTATAATTTTTTTAGATGCACATAATTATTTACAAAGCTTAGGTCTCGATTAGCTATTAGACGAGTATGTTTTATGAAGCCTGTAGGGCGCTGCAAGTAAGTTCACTACTTATTAAAATTATGTGTATAGTATGATTTACATAACCAAAGTTAACGAAAATAGAATAAACATAGACAATCATTTAATTTAATTTGCTTCCTACACAACATACAAGACAGGAATGGATGAAAAGAGACGGAGTGGTTATTATCCTTCACCGAGTATTGCATTACCAAACCCTGAAATAATCCTTCAACACTTCCACTTAGTGATTTAAATATTTAAAAGAACACAATTACAAAAATCACGGAATGGCTGTTTTATACGAGGTAAGTAACTGGCGCCGAAATCGAGACAAGTCAGCGCTGACCTGCCACTGCCATCGTGTAAATCGATTTTGAAGACAGCGCAGTACTGTCGGACAGCGCTGTCTTCAATATTCCCGCTTCATATTTTTCGGCGCAAGTCCGCTCCCCCCGCGACCCGCGCCAGCGCCACTGTTCTCGTGTAAACGCCGAAGCCAGTCACTGTCGGTGTATTGTATGGTGACTACGCTGCATCGCTCCGCGATACGATGACGAAAAAACTGAACGAAGCCGAAAACATAAAGCTCGTACAACTATACAGGGAACATGAGTGCCTGTGGGATAACAAATCTATACATTATAGAAATAAGGATATGCGTGCAACCGCATTGCAGAGTATTGCACAAGAATTGAGTATAGAAGAGATTGGCCCTTCCGAGGTAAAAAATAAAATTAAAAGTTTGAGGGCATCACAAAGGTTATTTTTCTTAAACAATTATTCACTTTCGTTTTTTGTAGTTTTCGATTATTCATTTTACGAACGTGTGTGCACCAAACAAAATATCCTCGACGACTGGCCTCGTGTAAACGGTGGGCGACAGTTTTTGGCGCCAGCGCTGTCTCGGCACTGGCGTCAGTTACTTACCTCGTATAAAACAGCCTGAATGGATAACGAATACCAACGGAATGAATAATTATGAATAATTATGGATAAACAAATACTAGGTAGCGTGTCATGGTTTACTATAATAATAATTATTTTGGCCTGACTGACTGACTGAAATAGAGATATTGGACAAGCATTGGTTAGTAACGTATTTATGATGACTTTATTCTCCAGACACTGTAATTAGTTATTCTGTTCTATATTATTTTCTTTAGTCTCATCATCATCATCAGCCTGAAGAAGTCCACTGCTGGACATAGGCCTGCATGGCATGTGTAGGGGAACACATTTCCAGGAAGAACGATTCTGAGCTCTTTTCATCCACCGACTTCCCGCGATCTAAACAATGTTATCGGTTGATCTAGTGGGTTGGGCGCCCTAAGTTTTGTCTTCCGGTTCGTGGTCGCCATTCGAGAACCTTTATACTTTGGTCTACTAATCAATAATAATTTATTTGGTAAGCAAATACCTACCCATTTGATTGAGTGAGACATACCCATATATTTTTCAGTATTTGGTATATTATTCCTCACGATGTTTTCCTTCACCATTTTAGAGCAGTTGCACTGCGCACATTGCTGGTCATAGAGACAAAGTGTGGAAGTAAGTATATCTTGTCTTGATACATAGGGGCGTACTCATTCAACCCCTAAACACTGGGATGAAATGCATAAAGAACCGAATTTATATGAAAATAAATGAATGCAAACAAAGACACGCGTGATTCCAGTGGCAACTAATTATATAACCCATGTCACCACACAATTATTTTGCTACATAATGTTTAATATTTTTTTAATTTTTTTGTCCCCATTCACACTCATCATCACCATCAACTTGTAAGAACCCACTGCTGGATGTAAGTCTCTCCCAAGAGGTTTTTCTCTCTTCGGGTCATTCAGTTTCGACTGGCCTCTCAGCTCAGTTGGTAGTAGCTCTGCTTTCTGAGCTGTAGTTCGTAGATCTAATCCCCACCGAGAAATATGTGTGTGGTGAATGTAGATGTTTGTTCTCTGTCTCATATTGTATTCTAAATATGAATTTACAAAAATATCAAAATATAGGTAAGTATTATATGTACATATACATATACGTAGGTACATACCAGCTATCTGGTACCCATAGTATAACCTCTGCTTAATTTAGGGCTAGTTAGTGTTGTATGGATTGTCTACAATAGTATAAGTACCTATAAGGTATAATTAAAAAAGTCTTTGACAGCCACATTTGAGTCATTGTGTTCTGTGGCCACATTTGGCAGATCGTTGTACCGGTTGTGACAGCTGGTCTAACCATAAACTTTTTAAACTCCTTGCTGCGCGCTTCCAACCTCCTTGAGTCAGACTTATCTTGTAAGAGGTCGTATCTCCTGAGTGCGTTACATCAATATTGCGCTCAATAATCCACTGGCCAAATTATGTTTTGACTAAATTAAAGAGGCATTCAGGTGATGATGAAATATGACGCAATTTTTGGGTAGAAACGCCGACAAAATATTATTTATTTTGACTTGCTTTGAAACGCTAACCTTTTGGTATGAAACAGCAAAAAATAATTTGAGGTGAGGACCTGTGGTGTGAAACAGCGCGAACGATAAATAACTTAAAACGAAGTAAAGTATCCTTGTATTCTAATGGATTCGCCAAAAATACAAAACTTCGTTTAAAATTACGACCAAAAATGCTAAGAATTTTCCGTAAAACGACAGCTTTGAATAATAAAACAAAACCTTTATTAAAACATCTAGGAAAAAAACTTTAGGAGAATAAACTTTGTGACGATTTACATGTCCCTGTAGCAGGTTATCTGAGCTTCTAGCATCAGTTTCTTCTTCCTCATAACAGATGTTATTTCAAATGCTTCATTCGAGTTTCAAAAACATCTAAACCAAGCGTCACGCGAATAGAGCCTGTTATTGGCTGACTTGCGGAAACCAGTACAAGGAATCAAAGTCAGAGTCAAAAATGAATTTATTCAGTACCTATAGTATCACAAGGATCACTTTGAAACGTCTTAAAGCTAGGTGAGTCTAGGTGCCAGTTCCACGCAACCAAGCCTAGAAGAACAGGTAACAAACTACGGCTTGGTTCCTACAGTTATTTTGTATGATCATTTTACAAATAAAAATAATTAATAGCAGTGAAGTTCCAGTCTGGTGCATATAATTATGGTAAATATGCATAAGATTCTTTATGATCTTTAAAGTTTGACATACTCAGTCTTTATGCTTGACAAAACCACGCCGTCCGTCCTGGTTTTAGCGGTTGTTATGCTATGTTAGAGGCCTAAGAGTATAGTCGGCCATGTTGTGCCTTAAGGCATAAGTAGCATATGGGAAGGAAGAAGAAGAAGAGGCATAAGTGCAGCCTTATTTACGAAGACGACGTCATACTTACCAACAATCTGGTGCTTAAGGTACTGTAGCTTGTGACGAAATATGATAAGTGGCTGTATTTTTTATTCTTTCTTCAAGTTGGGCCCTGAAGGACCAAAATGTAGCGAAACACAGTTTATTCAACAGTCTAAACATACAGCGAAATTCACTATATTTCAGACAAAATGTATAAAAGAAAAACACAACGGAAATCTGAAGAGTCTGGAAAAATTGTACGTTGTTGAAAATTCTGGAACAGATACCCGTTTAATTTCTGCAACTGTTAAGTTTGCTTATTGACATGGTAATTACCAACAATTAATAATAGCTTATTTTAAAAAAAACTTTATTTGAGTATTATAACTAGAAACAGATGGAAAAACGATGAAATTCGCCGGAGTTAAAAATTATGTCGCGAACATCAACTCCCTCCTCCGTAGTACGTATTAAGTTTCAAGGTTTAAAAAGATTCAGAAAGAAGATAATAGGTAGGTACATAAATGAAGTAAAATAAATTTAGAAAAGTAAAATAGATACATAATGATGACAAAAATAAAAATAAAAGTTAGCAATCTAAATAATCAAGTTATGCGCATTTAAAGCGCACTCACACTTTTTACCAGACTGGTCTGAAATAACTAGTAAACAACAAATACACACACAAACAGTGTGACACAGGGCTATAAGCAAAGAAGGTAACAAAAATTTATAGCTATTCTGACGAAATATTTTGCAAGTGACATTTTTTACGTAGGTGTTTGAGAGTGGCAGAGATCGTGTTTACGATTGTTTAAGGTTATATTGACGGATACATAGGTAGGGGTATATATAGGTTTCGGGATAAAATATTTTGTGTTAACGTCACGCGAAAGCCTGTTCGTACGAAAGAATATTGATGGTGTATTTGGCTGTCGATAACCAAGCGAGTATGTTTTTTATGCTATTCATTTTGGTAACCGAGTTTAAACTATTTTAATAATTAGCCTTAGGAAAATGTGAATACTTTTTCACAAAGACATGTTTTGATTAGTGCATTCACGTGTGCTTTTGGTAATTCTATAAAAAACTTACTATGTTACTTCTTACTGAGCCAATTGTGAAATTTAACTAGGTACATAATAATCTCATTATCACAGCCTTTAGGTATTCACTACTTGAAATAGTCACGCCTATTCGTAGGTGTGTGTGTGTACCTAGCTTTAAGATGTTTCAAAGTGATCCCTGTAAATACTACTGAATAAATATTTATTTGACTTTGACCCTGAATGACTTCTTCATCTACCGACTTCCCACTTACTTCAGGATATCGTTGAGCCATCGCTTTGGAGGACATCCTTATAATTCTTCGTATTCTGGTTCGTGGAAAATCTAATATCATCAATCATCCAATTTGTACGACTACCCTGTAAAGTAACAATACCTTTTATTCTACACTACCAAAAATAAAACGATATCAATAACTTTTCAGTTAAATCTATAACCAGAAATAAAACAATCTATAACCCAAAATAAAACAATTATTAACTAATCGGCCGGTTCGTCGCGCTGGAACAATGTGACGGCGACAAAATCGACACATCCGTAATAAAATAAAATCCAATTTCAAATGAATATTTTATTAAATCCGTCGTTTTTGAGTACCGATCGGATGAAATTCAACACAAAAATTGAACAGACTTTTCTATGAACTAAAAGGTCGGTCGGTGATCTGAACTCTGTTTTATACCTGTAATTTCTACAGATGGAAAACAGAGTTCATTAGGTATATGACATTTTCTAGGCCATTTTGGCCGGTGTTTCAATGTTGTTATTTATTATATTTATTTAATGTTTTACTAAAAGGTTTTTGTATTATACTAATAAAACCTTTTTATGAACTTTTTTGTGAAATTTTATAGCTCTCAAATTATAAAAAAAAAACTTTTTTTTAATTTTAGCTAATTATTATCTTAAACCGACGTCACACATAACCATAAAAACACTTACATAGATAAAACGCTAAAACACAAATTCAACCCATCTCCAAGCAAAATAGCATTGCATTTTTAGTTAAAGCTAGCCTAAATTATGAGCTAAAACTCTTGCGAGCTATAGACACGCTAGCGGAATACCCAAGTGTCAAGACAAATTGTCTAGGTGAGAAACTTACATGTCATACTAATCTTGAAAAATGTTGCTCTCAAAAAACGTGTCGCGAAAACCAGCAAATACATTGAAAACAGGTTTCAAGAAACCGGTTCTCGGTGGGACTTACTGGTTCGCAACTCGTAAGTTTGGCTAAGAGAATCTTGCTAGATTGTTATACATGGTAAAATAGATTTATTTATGACTACACTACAGCTAGTGGGTCAAAGGGCAAGGATTATTACGACAAAAATAAATCTTGGGCTCTTGGTGGATGAAATTCGCACTTGCATTTGCAATTGGGACATCTGCTCGTTTCAAAACTCCTTGCACCATGCTCCATTTTTGCTCTGTCAGCCGTCATATCTTTATTCCAAAACATTTTTATAAAAAACATACATTGAAGAAGTAACATTTTCTTCATTGTTGCAACTCAGATTTTAAAGTTTAAAAATACCTTCTATACAATATTAAAAACGAATTAAACTGTTTTCCGTGTAAATGCGGCCAAAATCTCAACGCGCCTCCACTAACATCAACGTTAAATTGCCTCTCTCTTTCATCTGTCATCTTTGCTGTTCGGTACTCACGTGGGTACTCACTTAGTTGCTCACGTGGGCGCTCATGTAAGTTAGAAAATAAACTATAATAATCTTGGAGTCACTTTGCATTTCGTGCAATTTCACTAAGTGTCTTCTCCACTTATATTAAATTCTCGTTGAGAACGCCCGAAGCTTAGAAGCTCTGGTTTTGTTTGAAAAAATCTGGAAAAATAAAGTATTTTCTATCTTCTATCTATCTACTCCTTACTCACGCACGCTATTATAAACTGACACATCATTATCTTTAGCGTATAAGACTACATATACAATGCTACATAGCTATATTGATGTAGGTAAGTTTATTTGTTGATGTAGGTACCCCACATAAAATGGGATAGTAACAGGAAGAAGAAGAAGAAATACATTTTTTTTCAATTTTTCGAGAGAAAGATAAGTGGAAGTCTTTGGGGGAGACCTTTGCCCAGCAGTGGGACAATATAGGTTGAAAAAAAAGGAGTTCGTGTCGTTAACGGCCGTTATTTTAGAAGTTCTCTGGTTTACGAAAACGATCTAAGCTAGGGTGAATGCCCTTTGCAAAAGGCACAACATTCCTTTTACGAATACAAAATTTTCAGTTTTTAGTTAATTAGATGGGATTATAATAAAGTTTATTAATTTAGGTTTAATTTGCATGTATTTAATAATAAGATAAAAAATTTGATTGTAGTCTATCTTTGAAGAGGTTTAAGAGCAAAAGTGAAATGAAATGAGATTTTAATTAGTATGATGGTACTTTGCTAGGTTAGATCCTAAGGTCGTGGGTTCAAACGGTGTTTGACTTTCAATTATTATATTTACTAGCAGCCCGTCCCGGCTTCGCACGGGGTAGACAATATTGTTGTACATTATTTTGTCCTATCGCTAATAGTTTCGGCAGCGCATTCGACGAAAGACATTTTAAGACTCATTTTTCTACACCTTCGGTTACATTGTTCAAATTTTACCAAGGATCCCTAATTTTTTTCCAAATGAAATGTAGCCTGTGTCAAATTGGAAGAATGTAGCATTCTATTGGTGAAATATTTTTTTTAAATCGGCCCAGTACTTTATGAGCCTATTCATTACAAACATACAAAAATAGGTACAAATCTTTCCTCTTTATAATATTTATATTTATAAATGGATATTCCATTTATTTCCTGTATGAACTGTTAACCAGTTTTGGGAATAGGACATTTCTATTCGGATCAAGCAAGAAGTTACGTCTCTAGTAGAAAAATAAAGAAGAAGAGGAGGAAGGAGATATGGCGTCGTTACATAGAGTTGTATTATTTGCGGTGTAATAAAGTTAAACAGAATTGTAGCTATAATCAATGAAGAGTTTTCGTGCTAACAGTACCTACATCACTCATTATAGAATCGAACTACAAACTGCATGGTACATGTACTTACACTTAATTCAATTCAATTAATTTATTTCAGATTATATTATCTACTATTATTACTGGGCCATTATTTTTAAGGTCTTACGTACAGTTAGGATACAGCTCAGGTTATCTAAAAACAATTTAAAATGAACGACTAAAGTAGAATCGCAAGTATCGCTTTGAAACGTCTTAAAGCTAAGTGAGTCTAGGTGCCAGTTCCACACGACCAAGCCTTGATTAACAGACAAAAAACTACGGTTTGGTCACTACAGTTTTCATCGTTCTACTAGAATCGAATTTTACCGAAACTATGCCTACATCGGTTTTACAAAAAATGAAGAATTGATTCCACCCCAATTCAACCCAAAACAGTGCCAAAGCGAGGTCATCCGAGTAAATTTATGTCTTAACTCGGTCCACATAGGTTCTATAGTCAGATAACGTGGTCGGTTGCCCATGAAAGGCGCATTCACGCGTTAACCTTTCAATTCTGCAACATTTCTTCCGAATCTGAAGGATTTTTGGGGTTCTGTGCGAGTAAAACTCGAAATAACCTTTATTCCGAGTTTTATTTGCACTCGTTTCGATCATTTCTACGTAACGTACATGTTGTTGTCTCATTATGCGCATCTGCTATATTAGTAGTTAGGTATAAGTTTATATTTTTTTAAAGTCTTAAATAACGCATTGGATTGAATCTATAATGTTATTTTCAGGTAAATAAATAAATTGAAATAGAAATTTAAGAATATTGTGTTTTGCACGTACAATTTTCAAATCACATTATGTCAAATAAAATTGAGCGGTCATTGCTTGTTTTAAGCTGTAAAATTCCTTACTTGTGTACAATAGATTCTTGCCCATCGTCGTTTTTCACGTCCTAAGTTCCAACGCAAACCCTATGATGTATTCTGTGGCTCCGGTCTCACCCAAGGGGTTTCTTTATTGCAAAGGATGAAGGCTGTATTCAATGGAAGTTCTTAGACGATTTCAGATTCTTAGAAAACTCAAGCGAAAATATTTATTTCTCGTTTAAAGAATTTCAACAGTTTTATTTTGATATTATGTTTTATAAATGAGTTTTGAGAATGTTTATGATAAAATGCTTCTTCGAAATAAGTGTCTTATTAAATGTTTATGTTTATGTGCTTTTATTTTTAACTAGCTGCGTCATGCTATTTTATTCGAAGCTATGCAGTCACTCATTATACGACTAAAAATCTAGAATAGCGGAACCATAAAAGTGGTAACCCTCGTTTATCTTTACAATGCTTATACGTAACTACGTAGAAGTAATTTTTGTTTTTAGTTCATACTCAATACTCAATACATTTATTGCATAAACATGGTTTAGTTTAGGTACATACATAGTTCTTAGGTGTAAGTCAGTATCACATGGACCCTGTGAATAGGGTAAAGCAACATGGAGGTAGGCCGAGGCTTATACACAGTAGTTGGTACGTATTATATTATTATAGATTGAGAAATTCCAGGCATTATAATGTAGATAGTTTGTTACTTTATTTTAAATTAATAAGCTTGGTAAAACAGATTAAACGATAATGTCAAGGTCAAAAGTAGTCAAAGTTAGGTTTAGTGCGTAGTTATACATTTTTATTATATTTATTTAGTCATTAGTTATGTCAAATATTCGTTAATGTCATAGTAGGCTTTGTCAATTAGGAACAACTTTAATGTTTTAGTAAATAGGGAATCTTTTTCTATATTTTTTATTTCGGTTGGAAGTTTATTATAAATTTTTACTGACATTCCATACGGGCCGTCGCTGTGCATTTTTAGTTGAGATCGCGGTGTTATTAATTTGTTTCTTCCCGGTCTTAACACGTATCTTCGAGGCATGTCATTTAAGTTTTTATAAAGGTGGGGATATTTTCTTACAAATTTACACATTTCTAGAATATAAATACTGGGTAAAGTACCATAACCAGGTAACGAACTAAGAATAAAGTTCTGTCATTTAATTTTTAGTTTGTAACCAAGTAATGAACTTAGAAAAAAGTTCTGTCATATAGTTCTTACTACTTAACCGGATTACGAAGCAAGACAATAATAACGCCTACGTGTATCATGTCCTCATCCACCCAATTTCTATTGCTGACACTCTCAAAACACTGAAGTATTCAAAACATCAGCAGTCACTCATCTAAATGGTAAGCACGCAGAACGTTGCATAAATTAATCGCAAGTTACAGTAGTTTCAGAAAATACCCTAATTTTAAAGACGACTAATTTAGAGCCTTCCTTACTAACCTTCTAGCTACGCTATAAGAAGTCCAAATAGGCTTTTCCCTTATTTCCAGTACATAATTTATTATTTTAAGCCCTCATAGCTTGTTGTGATCCACTTGAATTTAATAACTCATCATCATCATCAGCCTGAAGAAGTCCACTGCTGGACATAAGCCTCCCCTACACATTTCCAGGAAGAACAATTCTGAGCTCTTTCCATTCACTGACTTCCCGTGATCTTAACAAAGTCGTCGGTCCATCTGGTGGGTCTCCTAATAACTAACATGTAAGAACCCAAAAGCACTAATAGTCTAGTGGTAGCGACTCCGGCTTCCGATCGTAAGATGAGTCAAATCCAGTCGCGCCACAGTATTTTTTTTCTGCCCAAAAGTGAAATAGACACTATGCCAGTACTTACACTCAATCGGTGAAGATAAACATTTTGAGGATCAGCATGTCGTAGAACCAAAAAAATCAAGAAACACTGCAAAGCGTCACGCAAAAGGGCTCGCCAGCGGCGTACTTGCAGAAACCAGTCCGCACACCAAGTGCTGATTTGCCAGTACTCATACAGTGAAGAGAAACATCTTGAGAGAACCGGCATGTTTTAGAACCAAAAAGTTCGAAAAACAGTGCCAAGTGTCACGCAAAAAGGCCCACCAGCAGATTTGCATGTTAGAAGCCGGAGATTAATAAAATATAATCTAGAAAATGTCTGCCATATCAAAAGTCTTATTAAATAATAAACCAGTAAAATGTAATTAAAGCTCACAAAACCCTCTAATATTTGCGGGTGATTCGTTTTCGATTACTGTCTCAGTCTCATTGTGAGGAGACAAAAAGTCGATGTGGAAAATTCAATTGTTCTCGATTTATCTTTGCTCCGGCCAAATGGAGGAGACGTTCACATAGCAATGGAGAATTTGGTATTTTTTGACATTTTTTTATGTGTGTTTGTTTTTTTATTTGGTTTCCGAAACAAAGCAGTTATAAATGTTAATATCACAAATATTGAAAAATTCTCGACTTAGTTAAGTTTTAGAAGATTTGGAACGACCTCAAGGATTTATATGCTATTCTAAGGAGTTTCACAACGTGATAATAGTAAAAATGAACATTTAGTAAAACAACCAAGGTCGCAGAACTAGCAAGTTGAAGTGGAAATAGGTCATAGCGTAATGAAAGTGCAACCTTTCACCACACTGGGTTTGAAAGAACCAGCGATAAGAAGAAACGCAAAAAACTAAAAGTTCACGAATTTCAAACGTGTCAAAATGAAAATAATAAAAAAGTAACTATTCTGGCCGTGTGAACGTCGCCAAACGAATCAAAGAGGCGAAAGAAGTATCTCCTTTCAAAAGAGTAATTTTCTAACATTTTTCTTGACGTTTGCGTTCGAAGGGAGTTCCTAGAGTTTTGTTTTGTGAATATTAAATGGCGTTGTTTTTCTTCAGAGTCTTTCAGAGTAAATTGTTCTCCCTCAATGTATGCTTTGTCAACATTAATCTTACTAATGTCAAAAAATCAGAGAGGAGACAAAAAAAATTGATTTGAACGGCTTCAAAGAATATAATGCTCATATTAACTAAGAAAAAAATGCCTTTAGGCCCCGTAAAAGCTCTGGATTTAGTAAATTATTATTTTGATTAAATTAATATACATTTTTATTCTTATAATTTAGGAATTTATAAATCAGTGCTAAAAAGCTCTTTTCTGTTTCTGTATTTGTTAATGTTCTTATTTTTATGAAGCCCGTACCTGTAGTGTTTGTTGTTCCTTTATTCTGTTGTTTTATATTTGCTGTTAAGTTTTGCTGTACTTGTGTATTTTTAGTCAATTAAAAAGTTATTTATGTAAATAGTGACCAACAAATGGCAATGACAATATCATAATAAAAAAACTAAAATTCTACACTGTGTGGCTTCGACACGAAAACTGCTCTTCTATAAATAAATTCTGATACCAATAATAATTCATTTAACGTTAGAAAAAAACATTTTTATCTGAACCCGGACATCTAAATCGTAAAACATACGAATTTATTTACATCCTACAAGCCAGAAACGATAAAAGCATCATCCATTTTTCAGTGAGACTTGTAAAAGCCTAAAAACAGATATTCTGACCGTACGTAGCATTGAAATACCTTGTGAGGTGGAAAGTAGGCCACGGTTCTAAGAGCATTGATACTATACAGCGCACAAAAAAACACGGCTTAAGACTATCAAGCAGATAGTTTGGTAAAAAACGGCCGCTAATTTATTTCCACTCAAAAAATGCTAAGCAACACTTTATTTTTTACCTTTAAGACTTCTTAAAAATCGAGATAGCTCTCACATTCAGTGGATTTTTTTGAACGTATTTTACCTACCTTTCTTTGAAGTTGGATGAAAAACAGGCAAAAAAACAAGCAGCTGTAGTAGTGATGACGGTAGGAGATAACAGTCGCTCATCGCTAAAAATATTGGAATACAAGCAGCTTTCGCTTATCGCTTACTTGTTACCAGTTTGTTACACCAATACACAAAAATTGTGTCTGTTCAGACTTATAGAACTCCAGATAATGTTCCCAAGCACTACTGAGTTGCAAATACCTAAGTGACACTGTGAAAATCATCAACACTTAAAAATACACATATTACATTCTACTTGTTTTTACAAATCTAGTTCGTACTCCTGCATGGAGTTTTGTTCTTCATACCTAGAAATTAGGCTTCTGCGTGCCCAGGGAGAAATATTTCAAGAATAAAACCGATAAAAAAAATAGCGATTGCGGGGAATTCACCAATTTCCCGCAATCTTCAATGTTGTTTGCCCGTTGGTTAGAACTTTATTCATCATCCGAGAATCGCTTATTGTTCATACTTGCATACAAATTGAAACCGCGTTGCTTATGCTAACTCTTATGATGACAGCATCGTATAGTATGTTTGTATGTATATAAAGCGCTTTGTCGCGAGAAATTTACAGGTAGATGTGTGTATGTTTAACTTTTTCATGAAGGCTGTGTCTACAATAGCGTTGTTTGTGTAGTTTTCAGATGGTAAAGTGCAAAGGTTAGTGCTGAAACACATTAATTGACCTTTGCTGGTATTGCTTTATAAACTTGAGATTAAATTTGTACGTATTTCTTTTTATTTTAATTTAAATCATATTTAATTAGGGCCCTTTTTTGTTTTGAATAGCTTACAATTTTGAATATATGAAATAAAAAGAAAATTCATAATATAACTTACCATACCTACTTTATTTTAATTAAATTTTATTTTGAATTTCGTAAAGTACAAAGTAATATAAATTCTTTGTTTTTTATAACTCGCTCAGCCTTTTTGTTGACTATTTATTATGCATTGTTATGTTACAAAAAATAAAATTTACATTACAAATAAATAGTTACCTTATTATTTATCCACAAACAATTGCAAAACAATAATCTAGAACGTTTATTGATTTTATAGTGTTTACTACACTTAAGAAAATCACAAAGATTTTTATAATGTCCCAAAAGTTAAGAGCCGTAAAAATCTTTGTGATTTTCTTAAGTGTAGTAAACACTATAAAATCAATAAACAATTATGAAAACGCAAGGTGACATCTCTCGTCGATTCAACTGAATGCAACTTCGGTTATCGAGCAGGTTAGTTGACTTTATCGTCAAAACTGTAGATGGAGCCACGGTCGCGTTAGTGCCGAACAGTCCCTAAGAGTTATTCGTCGAGTGTGATTAGGATCCGATGGCGCAGTGGTCAGCGCAGCCCCGTACCGAGGGGAAGGTCGCGGGTTCAAATCCCGCTCGGCTCTTAACTTTTGGGACATTATAAAAATCTTTGTAATAATCTAGAACTCTCGTTCATCCTAATAATAATAGGTATAACAGGAAAGTTTGTAAGTTTGTTTGTTCCCACTTATCAACGGAACGGTAGAATTGATTTCAATGGAATTTTGTATGAATGTATACAGAGTATTAGTTGGAGATGTTGAATAGGCAATATTATAATATATAATTCAGTTTGTAAGGTAGATAGTTATGCTATGTGTCTTGTATTTTTAAGATCTATGTAGGTACTATGTTTCCTGAAAGTTAATCTGAAGTATTATTATTTAAGCTAGTTTTTATCTAGAAAAAAAAGAACATGATTAAAATTGTGAGTGTGTGTATCAATTTATTTGTTTTCTGAATGTCTGATTGTTTCTTTCAAATGATGTAACTGCGAGTGAAAACGCGGGCCGCAGCTAGTGTTTTACAACTTTGGGACCAAAGCGATCAAGTCTCTTTGGAACGGCGCAGTATAAAATGAGTTTTATTACGGTCAACTTTAGATTTAATATAGCTAACCTCATGAGGGGTGGAAATCTTGTCTGCGTGATACAAGAATTGGTATATCTTGAGTTTTTACGCAACAACGGGTAAGTAAAGAAGGTTCAAAAAGAATAGTGTGCGCACCGGATTTTTGTCCTATAAAGTCACGCGCTAGAAGCAATTTTTGTTGTAAAAAAAATCTCAACCGGTTGTCCGGACTAAAAAAGAGGACTAAAAAGAGGAACTACGCAATTACTAGCAGCTAACTTCAAAGGGACAAAGCTCCGATGCACGTACTGTAAAGTTATAATCATATTTTTCCTACTCTCATCACTACGTCTTCTTTCACACCGCATTTTTTTTACACCACGCATACGCTTATTAGAGACGTTTTATAAAAATAAAATTTTTGTTCGATTTGATAAAGATATTAGAATAAATAAATACTTAATAAATAAATAAATAATGTGGACAATCCACACAACACTATCTAGCCCCAAACTAAGCAGAGCTTGTACTATGTAAACCAGAATCTTTTAGTGACACATCTGTGTAAGTTTTCGTCTGTGCCCTTATTACATAACATAGATTATTGTTTAGATATGACAAGGATAAGAGAAAATATGTAGGGGCCAAAAGACCCTTATTATGGATATATCGGGGTCTCTATCTGGGAGATACAGGCGTGGTATAATGGTTTTACGGGTACTGGAACCTTGGAGTTTTTGGGTTCACTTTGAGAGGTAATTGCAATTTTTATAGAGATTATCTGAGGGAAAGTTTTCAAACGATAATATTAGACTGATAAAATAAACGAAATTGCCAAGCAGGTCACGCATGTTTAAAACGTGCCCTACGATGAAGGGGCCTGCGTTTAAAATATAAAAGCAGACCTGTAACAATGTAGCCTAGCAGCATTATTCTTACAAACGTTAGTTACCTGTTATTAATAGTTAGTTTATATATCTATTCTATCTATATACAGGGTTATTCATAATTAGCTGCAAATACTCAGGAATTAGGTTCAACAAATAAAATAAAAAATATTTATGAAATGATTTTTTTTAAGTTTTGTTATGAAAATCCCGAGAAAATCGATAAAGAATATCCTTTGGAATCATTGGCGCCTGACCTATTTTGACCTTTGATCCGCGCCCGCGTGCCGTGAGCGACACTCTGCGTTCAGTCACCGCCTGGGTGGGTCATCGTCCTGTTCTCCATGGCTATCATTATGCAATAGCCGTAAAAAAATTTATAAAAATAAAATTTTGATACAAAAACTAAAATCAAAATTTAAATAAAATAATTTCATAAATATGTTTTATTTTATTTGTTGAACCTAATTCCTGAGTATTTGCAGCTAATTATGAATAACCCTGTATATGTATAAAAGAAAGTCGTGTTAGTTACTCCACTTATAACTCGAGAACGGCTGAACCGATTTGGCTGAAAATTGGTTGGAAGGTAGCTTAGAACCAGGAAAAGGACATAGAATACTTTTTATCCCGAAAAAGTAACGGGAACGGGGTGTTACAGGAACGGGCGAGCGAAGCCGCGGGCGGCCACTAGTTATTTATAAAAGAAAGTCGTGTTAGTTACACCATTTATAACTCAAGAACGGCTGAACCGATTTGGCAGAAAATTTGTGGGGAGGTAGCTTAGAACCGGGAAAAGGACATAGAATACTTTTATCCCGAAAAAGCAACGGGAACGGGGTATTACGGGAACGGGCGAACGAAGCCGCGGGCGGCCACTAGTTATTTATAAAAGAAAGTCGTGTTAGTTACACCATTTATAACTCAAGAACGGCTGAACCGATTTGGCAGAAAATTTGTGGGGAGGTAGCTTAGAACCGGGAAAAGGACATAGGATACTTTTTATCACGAAAAAGCAACGGGAACGGGGTATTACGGGAACGGGCGAGCGAAGCCGCGGGCGGCCACTAGTAAATAATAAAAAAAACTTTTATTTTATTAGCATTATCAAGTTTAAGCTTATTGCTTAACTTGGAAAGATTTGGAAACCTTTGCCCAGCAGTGGGGCTATATTGGTTTATTTGATGTTATAATATCTAATAATAATTTAAACATTCGTAGAAAACATACTTTTCCTTGATACATTTACTTCAAAGAAAAAGATTCTAATGTTACATTAATGTAATAAAATTATGTTATTTTCCTCTCTTATCTATATAATTAAAAAATATGAATACAAGATGAGATATTTTTCCTCAACATGATATTGAAATAATCAATTTACGTTATCTAAAAGGAAGCAAAAAACAGAAACTGCCACCAGACTTTTATTCTCAGGCTCGGTTATACGTATATTAGATAGTCCAAATAAATAAATAAAAAAAGTCCAAATTATGTAATTTATGGCACCTATCCAAATTAAGTCCGTAATAATAAAGTCAAATAAGTAATAGTAAAGTCAGTAGTAATTGGTATTGGTACCCATTACAAATGGCAAAATAATACAAAGGTTAACTGAAAGAGAATGCTCTTTTCCATTATGTTCGCCTATGCACGATGCCATTTTTGTTTTAGTACAATAAATCATTTTCTATCTTCCGAAGACATGACAAGTTGCAAGCCCCCTCGCTGATAAAATACTAACTAGTTTCCTAACAATGTTTTCCTTCACCGATTGAGAGCACTAACATCACCAAAAAACCTACTACCAAGTTTAAACAGTATCTGCCATAATAAGAAATATTAATCCAAGAAAATAAATTTAATTTTCCTTGAAATGCCTTCCAAGTTAAAGCGACCCAAATAGAGTAAAATTAGTCGATTCTAGAAATTCTATGTTGATTTCTCAAAACTGCTCGAAAGTGCTCTGTAATTTCTCGTCAGCAACGTTGAAACTTACTCAAATAGTTTCAATTAGGTTTTTATCGGCTCTCCAGGGAAACCTGAAGTGGTACTAAGGGAATTAGCAAAAGAGGAGCACCCTTGACTGAGTACTCAATTAAGCAGCAGTTTTGTACTCAACGAAGAACCTGGAGGGTTACTCTGGAAAACAATTAACAGTTTTTTATTCACAATTTACATTTTTTTTATGCCGTAGCTGGCAGACGAGCATACGAGCCACCTGATGGAAAGCAGTCACCGTCGCCCATAAACACCTGCACCACCAGAGGTGGTGCTGATGCGCTGCCGGCCTTTTACAGATAGACCCACCTTTTGAAGTCTTTTTTTATAGGCTTACGCTTGACCGAAATCTCAATGTTAAGTGATGATACAGTCAACTTTGTAGCACGCTCACCTAGAAGATACCTATTTTTGACCACTCCTTTTTTGAAAACGTCTAAATTAGAGGTATTCGAGGGGTGAGAGCACTGGTGGTCTAGTGGTAGTGGCCCCGCCTTCCGATCCGAAGGTCGTGGGTTCAAATCCACTCGTGTACCAATGAGTTTTTCTGTCGAAAAAATTATGTGTACTATGCCAGTACTCTCAAAACGGTGAAGGAAAACATCGTGAGGAAACCGGCGTGTTGTAGAACCTAAAAAAGTTCGAGCAACACGTATCAAGGGTCACGCAAAAAGGGCCCTCCAGCGGCCTACTTGCGGAAAAATCTGCCCGCACATCAAGTGCGCATGATAAAAACTTGCCGAAAAAAAACTTGCCGAGGTATTCGGGAAAAAGGCGCCGGCAACGAGTTCCACTCTTTGGCTGTCCGCATTATTAATGTGGAGGCAAAGCGCTTAGTAGAATCTTCGTATTGACTTTTTGAAAGGTCTTCTTATCGTGTCACTGGTTCACTCAAAACAGTGTGGTGAAAGAAATTAAGTGCGCCTCAGTGAAGCTCATAAGATAACTTTACTGCGGAGCTTGTTTTATCGTTGTCGCTTAGTCACAAAATTTCAATACAAAACTTTTTTTAACTTTACAGAGTAGACCCCCAGGGTAGGACACGAGAACAACTCAATCGGATTGTGGCGATGGATCTTCGTACTTTTCCGATTATTCCCGAAGCTTCTATGCTTATTTGTTTGTGTATTGGATTGGGTTTTTATTACCTCACAGTGTTTGAACAGCTCAGTGGATTTTGACGAATCAAAGGCTCATCTGTAAAGATACGCAATGACCCGCGTATATTTTGTTGTATTAAACAGAATTATGTTAGATTAAACTATTTAATACTCTTAAATTATGTACACATTAACTGCCACTTTTTGTTAAATAAAGTTATGGCTGTATTTCCTTGTATAACGTCATCTGGAAGGGATACCTACAGCACAAGTCTGCATAGACTTAGTGTAGGGTCTTGAATAATGTTAATCTGTTTCTTACAAGCCATATTAACTATGATTACATATGTTATGGCGTATCTATCAAATTGATATATATTTATGTGTGCTTATTGCTAAATAAATTTATTTATTATTATTATAATCAAAACCTAGTCGTATCTGTCAGTTATGACATTATTTTGAGCTTCGATTGCAATAAAACCCGAATTGCAACAAAATGTATCTTTGACAAGGAACGATTGCAACAAGACTGAATGTTGACCTATTTATTTTATTTATTTAAGGCATCCAACAGAGAAATCAAATATAAATAAACAATCTTAATTGTAATCAGTGCGTTGTGTCTCTCTAAAGGACGCCACAACGCAAAACATGAGATACTCTTTCCAAATCGTTTTTATTCTATGTTTTTCCTGTTTTGTTTTTCAGAATAAATAAATATATATATTATGGGCAATCGAGCTTGCTGTTCAATTCCAGCTGAGCTGAGAGACCAGAATGTAAAACTTTATAAATTTCAAGCCAGTGTTTCAGTATTTCAATTAGATTGACAGGCAAATACTCAAAACATAAGAGCACTTATCACCTTATTGTAAAAGGATCATACAAAAAAAGTAGAGCTACTAACAACTGAGCTAAGAGGCTAGTCAAAAAAATAAAACCATGAAATAGTTTTTCACAAAAAATGAAAACTAATTTCCCAAGCATAGTTATATAAGTTACACAAAGTTTTTCCCGGCAGTTTTCCGAGAAATCGGACAAGTATTTATTTGAAGGCTTCGTCAGGGGAGCTTTGGAAGGGACTTCGAAATCACTGATACTTTTGCAATTGATTTAGGTCTTTATAAATAAGATCGGAGTATTTGTTCTTTTTCCGTGAGTACGTAGTTTTATATACACAATTTAGTTGCTGCTAAGTTATGTTTTTAAAAATGTGCATTTGTTTTCACAATTTTCTAAGCTAACTAGGTATTACTTTATAAGATAAAAAAAAATTGTTAAAAAAATGATAAAAAAATCGGATGCTGTAAAGTCGGTTTACTGACGATAGTTGAACGTGACAACGTCATAAGAAAATACACAGATGTCGAACGCTTTGTGCCTCTTTGTCGCTCGTTCCGCGCTCTCGCTCGCACTTCAAGCCTTAAATGGAACGCCTCAGAGCGAGGTAACGCCGCATTAGTCGTGCGTGCAGCCAGCCCCATCGAATTATAAGACGTTATCAAAAAAAGTCTTATAGGTTACCATTTTCATTTCACCAGTTCACCCTTCCATTGCTGCCTGTACATAAAGTGTTTTACATCAATTAATTCATTTCTTTTAAACTAAGGAAGTAGGTCAGTAACTGCATTAACTTAAACTGGTTTGAGCGTTTATAACGGCTGCCTCTGAAAAAGGCAATTGAAACGAAAACGTCTTAATTAGTTTCCCTAATCTTTACTACAGTATTCCATTTTGTTTGAGAAATTTTAGTACAATTGAGTCTTGAATAAAGTGGAATGGAAAATAAAAGATTAAAAAGTCTTATTTTGGTATTCTTAACGGTAATTAAAAGTTAATTTAACAAAAATTAAATATCTCCAAAGGACGTGGTGAATATTTTTAGAAAGTGAAAACATTGCTAAGAGCAATTTCAAAACGATAGGTTTCTAAATAATATAGGTTTAAAAGCCTTGAGAAAACTGTCTTTATGGCTAAACTGCTTACCAATTTTGATGAAATTTCTACTAAATGTACAATAAGTAATTCTGTTTCCACTATTGTTTATCATAGAATGTTTACAAAATAACTTGGGATAGCAAAGTAAATGTTCTTAATTAATAAATACAATCAGGCCCGGCGTGCACCTGACATGATAATTAGGTCACCCTTTTCCAGGCTGTCATGTGACTGGTTTTAGTCCGGGAGCTACAGATGATTTGTACACATCATGCTTCTGAAAGCTTTTAGTAAATGAAGCTTGATTTTCAAACAGTTCAAATAGAAACTTAGCTGTTTAGAACCACTATAAAATAACAAATATAATACACGTTTCGTGGTTAGTAAGTAATTATAAGTTTTTCACGTTTCAAATTTCTTTGTATTGATAATTCAATGCATACGCAATCACACCCTTTAAATATCTGCATGGTATTATAATCAAGAGTTCAACGTCTTCTTCTTATCGTGCCACTGATTCTTTCAAACCAAGTGTGGTGAAAGGATTTTACATTTCATTTCATTTCATTTCATTTATTCATTAACAATCCTTTTATAAATCGTGTCTGAATGAATCGTTTTATGAATCGTGTATTAACATAAGATTATGTAAGTAGCAGTTAGCAATATTATGGGCAATTTGATTCTTTTTTTGCATAAAACTGACCATAAGCATGAAGTGGGTAAACCACCTCGAGCTCCCGGCTTCCTCTGATGAGAAACAGGTCATAGAGTATTCAGTGAGAAAACAACCACAAGCTGGGAGAAACTTTGATAAATGTTTGCATCTTAGTGGAGTTGTTCTGCTCAATAAATTTTCACCTCGTTTCCTTGAGCAATTGAGCAGTAATAGTGCTTAATCATTGTGAAATAGAATACGATAATTTAATTTTGATCATACTAACTTTTTTGGCAGTGATTCATTCACCCTGGGAAAAAATATATACTATGTTTTTACTATATTATTTAATAGAGTAAAAATAATTTATGTAAAAATTTAATATAGTTAATATACCGCTAGTGTTTTTGGAGAATTTTAGTTTTACATCGTTTTATATTTTTTATCTTTGTTTGAGAGTGGTTTTTATTAATGTAGTTTTTGTGAATAAGTTTGTTTGGGGAATTAATTGATTCTGGCATCAAATCGTGATATTCATATTGTTTTTTCCCTGAAAGAGTGAAAAAACACACACAAATACAAAGACAGATAAATAAAGTATACGAAATTTCACCTAGGTGAATTATCCCAGGTGAACTAAGTCCACGTGGACTTAGTTATAGTCTATAATTATATTTATAGTTTATATAAATATTATTTATATAATTATTATTATGTATTATATAAATATATGCATATTATTTTAAGGGATATTGTGGGTATGTATGTATTAAGTATTTTATTATGTAAGTATAATATTGTGTGTATACATTAGGTAATACTTATTGTTTTTTTCTACACCACCGTCTTCTATCGTTCTTTTCAAGTCCATTCCATCCCAAGGTTGGAAGAGATAGCTTTTAGTGATAAGACCGCCCGTTATATTCCACTTTGATGTTTTTCTGTATTCATTTATTTGTTTTATGTGGTGTGCAATAATAGTACATTGTTACCTGAGTGTTGAAAGTCACGTTTTTTGAGTCCCGAAACGGGTTTGGCGCCAGAGCGTAAGCGAGGGCGCCAATGGAGCTTGAGGGACTTAAAAGACTTTCACCCGAGGTAAACATTGTGCTTTTCATTACGAATACAAGGAAAGTAAAAATAAAAACATGAAGGAAAAATTAGTGAAAATGAAGATTGAATTGCCGCCTTTCCGGGTTTTTTTTTTCTTTTTCTCTGGCGGGCCTTCGGCTACGGCTCGCCAGCATTATTCAGCCATTGTTTTCATTCTCATAATTTAAAAAATTGGTAAATTGTTTGCTCAAATCTATGTTATTTTAAATAAATAGTTGAAGCTATATATTGAGCAAGTAATTTAGAAGATATATTATTTATTTAATACTATCTTTATGTTATTTAAATTTAAATTTTACATTGCGCTCTAATTAGACTTTTTAAACTTCTTACCGTTGTAATGGGTTTCCAACCTACTTGCTGAATAAAAAGTTGGAATTTGGTTCAACGACCTCTTTGCAGTCAGAAAGACTTTAGAAAGTTGGAACATGGTTGAATAAAATAGAACTTGTTTTTTTTTATAATTTGACAGCTGTCAGTAGAAAGCGATTCTCCCTAGGGCTGAAAGTTTTACTTTCAATTAGGCCCCTCAGGCAACTTCAGACCTATTTTCAGAGTATGAGTAATGAAAAGTATTTTATATTTTCTATCTATCTACGGCGCCCATTTTTTACTTCTCAAAGTGATAGACGCAATGCAGTAACAGGCTACGTCTTCAGTAAGTATTATGTGAGCAATATCTTCTTGTTTCGTCGCATGTTTTCATAATAAATGAATATTCTTTTAAGTACCTAATACATCTTGTTTTGTGAGGCTCAGAAAATACCTCGTCTCTAATGGTAGACCGACCGTGCCGGATTAGTAGGATAAAGGAGTTTAATTTGTTTTTGGGACTGATTGAAAATCCATTAAAAGGTTTTGAGTGACGGTCTAAGGTCGCATTTAAAATTCCAAGGCGCGCCGCGGAACGTGATGAAGAAAAGCCTTAGGTCCTTTATTTTTTGACTAGTGGAATATCGTGCGACTTCGTTCGTGTATACAAACTTCAAACTTCGCAAAGTAACTCCAAAAAAGAAGCACATTTTGGAAGTTTATTAAAAAAAATCCCTGTTTTTGACATGACAACGTCTTATGATTCGATGGAGCCAGCTGTACACACGAAAAAACATGACTCATGCGGCGTTACCTTTCTCTGAGGCGTTCCATTTAAGGCTTCAAGTGCAAGCGAGAACGCGGAATGAGCGACAAACAGTCTGCCTCCGCGTTCAGCAGCGTTCGACATCTGTGTATTTTCTTATGGCGTTGTCACAATCAACTATCGTCAGTAAACCGACTTTACAGACATCCGATTTTAATAGGTACATCCCTCGTATTAATACAGATATCTTAAAGGGCTTAGGGGCTGTATTGTAGGTTTGTATTAATGTAGGTTTTTTTTACAATCTTCAAGCCCCGCAAAGTAACCCCAAATAGGGAGCACTTTTAGGAAGTTCATTTCAAAAATTCCCTTCTTTTAATAGATACATCCCTCGTTTTATACCTTTAAAGTAAGATTATCTTGAAAAATCAAGTCTGTATGATCAACGGCTTATGATAATAATCTGTAGTTTTTAAGTCAGAAAAAAAAACCTAGGTTACGTTTTATTATCAAGTCGAAAAAGCACATTACTTACGTATAAGGACAATTTTACACATTGTTCTGAATTCAGCGCACTGCAAAAAATAAATACATCTTTTTAGAGTTTTTACCTCAGCCCTAACTCGAATAATTTACGCACTGTAAAAAATAAACAACTCTTTTTGGTTACCACCATTTATTTAACAACAAAACGCGATGGAAAACCCTGACATTGACGTATAATGAATACCTCATGCCCGTCAGGGGTGAACTATTTAATATTTATGGTGTTGTATCGTGTTTACTGCGCATCGACTTTTACATTCTCACGAGGCACTTGTCATGTCACTATTTAGTTCTATGGAACAAATGGGCCATGGTTCATTTGACTGGCCTCTGAGCTCAGTTGGCAGTAGTTCTGCCTACTGCGCCGTAGGTCGTGGGTTCGATCCCCACCGAGAACAAATACTTATATAATAATACTTATATAATAATACTTAATAATACTTGTGTGGTGAACACGGATGTTCTCTTTCTGGGTGTTATATTGTATTCTAAGTATGTATTTACAAAAAAAATATGTAAGTATTATATAAGCTAATATCTGGTTCCCATAACACAAGCTCTGCTTAATTTGGGGCTAGATAGTGCTGTGTGGATTGTCCAAAATATTATTGTTAATTGTTCATTTGGAACAACATTTCTAAACTAATGAAAGTTCTAATTCTTAGGGCGCCTCTCCACTACTGAAGGTTGACAGTCATCTTTTTAAACTTTCTTTTATCTAGGGCAAGCCTAAATAGGTCTTCTACTTTCTTAATCCTAGTCCATTCCCTGATTTTGCGAAGCCATGATGTTCTTCTTTTAACTACTCCTCTCTTGCCCAACAGCAAGTCATGAAAGTTACTAGGTATTAATAGTTCTATAACAAATAGGCCAGTTTTCGTTTTATTCATTCTGCCAAGGTAACTCTACCTTTTGCTCCGTATTATGTCGTGGATTCGATACCCATGCACTGAGAACAAATATTTGTATGGTGGTATTTACAAAAAAAGTATCTTATTATTAGGTATATCAGTTATCTGGTTTCCATAGTAAAAGCTCTGCTAATTTTGGGGCTAGACAGTGTTGTGTAGATTGTCCATAATATTTATTTTATTTTTTATTTTATTCTAGAACATCCGACTGTACGGTTTTCTGGTATTTTCCCCGCGTATATAAATGAATAATGTATGTAATGCTTTTGTCCTGCAGTGGGACTGAATCAATCGAAATAAATGATAAATGACTCAACTATTACGTGCATCACAGTAACGCCGTGATCGTGCTCTGGTTTTTGTGAATAAAATACTTTTTTTATGTAAAAGGCACGCAATTTTTCGTATAATGAACTTTTATAAGGCCCGTATCATGATGGAAAAATATTATTAATAAATATTTATTTGTTGTTTTTGTACAAATGCGTAAATGGTCATGTATGTTTTTGACGTGACAACGACTTAAAATTCGATGGGGCCGGCTGCACGCATGAAAAACATGACGTCATGCGGCGTTACCTCGCTCTGAGGCGTTCCATTTATGGCTTGAAGTGCAAGTGAGAGCGCGGAACGAGCGACAAAGAGGCACATTCGGCCTCCGCGCTCGGCAGAGTTCGACATCTGTATCTCTCCTACTTGAGTGAGTGATGCGTCCGCGTGGACAGCTGTATGACGTTGTCACGTTCAACTATCGTTTGTAAACCGACTTTACAGACAAACGATTTTTTGGTTTGAAAGGTGGCAGTGAAATTACTGGCACTTGAGGCTTTTATGCTGGACGCTGTGTAAATCTTTTGTAATTTTGATTGTACTAGCAAGTTAATGATAGGTACTAACAAGGGCCAGTAGGCCTACAAGCTCTGTCTGGCTCTATCTTAAGTCATCTTCTAATCAGGCTCTGGTTTTGAGTCTGTCTCGGTCTCATTAAGGATGTTCTAATTCCCAAAACTGGCTAACACTACCGAAGCCAGACGTCACCAGCTGATGATGATGTACGCGCATTGCAGTCAGGGCTGTCACACGCGACGTTTTATCGCGTGCATTACTGAGCGATTACGCCTTGTTTACTTTGAAGAATTGATCAATTTCAGTTCGTTTTCGTCGAAGAAATTATTGCTGGAATGCAGCACGAGTTTTTTTAATGATTCATGCAAAACAGTTCGTTGCGCTGTTAAAGGTGTTGAGCAAGTTTATTCTAACTAAAATCTAGTCTCAGGCACTATTAGGCGTAATTAGGGACATGAGTAAAACAGTAGGCCTACCACAAGCTCTGTCTGGCTCTGGTTTTGAGTCTGTGTAAGTGCTCACCAGTGTGTTATACTGTGTGTGTGTGTGACGTTTCGACGTAGTATTTATTTAGTCAACACTCGCACAGACTCAATACCAAAGCCAGAGACAGAGCCAGACACAGCCTTACGGCCCCTGATAGTATTAAATCATCTACAACAAATTTAAAGGCCTCTATAATATATAACACTATTTTTATCATGTTAGATATCTCGTTATTCAAAAAAATAGTGAAAAAAATATATTTCTAATACAAAATTCTCGCATGTCGATAAACGAATTCCAAAACGAACATAATTAATTTACAATCATCAATTATTACCATCAAGGCTATTTATCATCATTATGAATTCACATTTTCCGAGAAAATCTGATTATTACAACAAAATTTTAAGATTTCACCTCGGAATTTCCCCGAAAAGGTGAAATAATTTTGGTGGCCATTTTGTGTACCGGTGGGAGTACAAATTACGACTATAATAATAATCATTACGCAAAAGTGATATTTTGTATGCATTGCTGTGCCACTTCAGATGAATTCTAAGAAGGATGTGGTTTAATTATTGATGTGAGAGCACTGGTGGTCTAGTGGTAGTGGGCCCGCCTTCCGATCCGAAGGTCGTGGGTTAAAATCCACTCGTGTACCAATGAGTTTTTCTGTCGAAAAATTTATGTGCACTATGCCAGTACTCTCAAAACGGTGAAGGAAAACATCGTGAGGAAACCGGCGTGTTGTAGAACCTAAAAAAGTTCGAGCAACACGTGTCAAGGGTCACGCAAAAAGGGCCCACCAGCGGCCTACTTGCGGAAAAATCTGCCCGCACATCAAGTGCGCATGATAAACTTGCCGAACTTATCATATTTATGTATTATACTTATACTTATAGAATGGTATTGATAAGGGTTGCATGTTTTTTTTCTAAAAAAAAAACAACGGCAACACCCCTATGTTAGTGTCTATAAACTACAGTACCACATACCATTAGAACTGTCAGATTATTTAGCTTTTTGATAAAAATATATGATTGTGATAAAAATCTAGAATAACCGACTTCTTAATTAAAATCTGGGGGCTAATTCTCGGGCAAAACTCGATCACTTTGCAATTTTATTTTATTGCTTCTTTTCACAACCCCGCACTTTTTCTACGTTTTCCGTATATCGTAGCTGTCGTGGCTTTTACGAAGAGGTCGTTGAAGAATTACTCATGGAAATCATCCATTCTCTCTTCGAAAAGAAGCAATAAAATAAAATTGCAAAATGATCGAGATCGGCCCGAGAATTAGCCCCCTGTTATTTTAAAATTTAAACAATAATTATTAACTAACTTTAATGAAATTTTCAAAGATCTTATCTAAAAATACATAATATAAAGTAAATATTTAAGGGGGCTCCCATACAGCCCCTTTTAATTATTTATGTTTTAAATGAATATAATTCTAATACCTACTCATCGTTTTTTTTTCTAAACTGAATAGTTTGCGCGAGAGACAACCAAAGTGATAAAATTGTGTATCCCCCCCTTCCCCTTTGTAACTTATAAAATAGGAGAATGATTAAACAAAAAATATAATAGGTATATAATAAATATAATAGGGGAAGGTCGCGGGTTCAAATCCCGCTCGGCTCTTAACTTTTGGGACATTATAAAAATCTTTGCGATTTCCCTATAAAATCAATAAAAAATTAAAAAATATAATTATGATGTAAAAAACCACCACTGAAAATTACAATTAAAATTACAATTTCCCTTTCATTCAATCAACTCAAATATAAAAAAAAACAACGAACTACAAGAAATTTTATAACTTGCTGTTTCGGAACCTTTCATGGGCGAGTCTGACTTGCACTTGGCCGCTTTTTTTAGAAGTTGGTTTAAAAAGCTTAGGCAGGTACTTTATCAAAGGTGTGACACTGGCGCTTGGACCATTTATCATAAAGATATCTACCTAATGTTAACCCTGCAGTAAAGTGTACAAGAGGTGATAAAATGAAAATGGGTTGGGCTATTTTCACGTTTTAATGTTTTCCTTGTAAGCTTTGAGTTGCAAACTAAATAATACGAAAAAAATATTTTTTTTTACTTTTTGTTATTGTATTAGCAGTAGAAGGTTGTGCCGTCTTACCCAACTGATGTTGAGCGGTTACTAATAAGGTAATTTTAAGCATCTGTCTCACCATATCTCAGTACCTATCGATGTTTTTTTGTTTACGCTCATTTGTTCAATTAGTTCTCACTTCTTATTTAGATAGAGCGCAACTAAAAGTGTCCGGTTTCTAGATCGCGCTATCGTTGCGTTCTGAGGATTTAGTGTAGGTAAAATTAATGTTTTGAATTTGCAGACGGTGTTTTCGTTATATCATACCTACCTAGTTAGTAGTCCATATTAATACACTATATAAGAATTTATTTAAACACTCAAACTTTCATTATTATTAGTCTTATAGTGTATGCTGTTTTATTTCCGACATCCTTAGTTTTACGGTGACCAGTAGGCATAGAAATAAAAAACAAAATTTGTTGGTATTTTAACACACTTTTTGTATCCCTTCAACGGTTTAAATTAACCCATCCGTTAAACCAAATGCCTATACCAATATAGATGAAACCGTAACCCAGTTTACGCAGTATCCTTATTCAACCCGGACATTTGGACACCCTGTATAGAACCTCATCTTCATTACATTTAACGGCCAATCGATTACCAAAAGTGTGATTGACCCGCCATCCGGCTCTTAAACCCTTGTCTTCGTGAAGCGGCTAACGTTATAAGGCGGTGATTATTTTGGAAACTTACTCCAGTACCCCTTGTCGGGAACCAATCGTACACCAGCTGACGTGGACACGTCACCGTCTCGCAATCGCTATTCATGCTTCTTGAAGAATCCGCTAGGGGCGCTTTTGGTTTCTACATGCAAAATGGTGGCAAAGGTGGGCGATACGATCGGCGATAGGCGTCAGGCACCGCACACCGATTTCATACGATTGGTTCCCGGTCGACACACTGGTAGGACATGATTGACCATCACTTCCCGTGGATGTCGTAAGAGGTGACTGAAGAACGCATCAGTATAGTATGGGGCACTTAAAATGTTCTTCTTTTATATTAAGAGCATTACTCCTTGCCGGTGTAATGTATGCATTCTAACAAACTTAACATCAGGTTATAATCCTGCTCCATCAGGTTTGAAAAAAAAAATCGGAACTTGTTCGGAATCGGAAATGTGAAAATTTAGTAGTTTTTATTTTCATATTACGATTAAATCAATATACCTACTACAAGCTCTTAATTTTAAGAATGATTTTTTAGTTCTAAAAACTATGATTCTCCAATTCGGCTAAGGGTTCTTAGAAATGCAAATATCTATCAAGCCAATAACCCCATTCCATAAAATCTTATATTAATAAACGTACCTAGTTTTGTCTGAACTTGGGCAATTACTTCAATCCATTGCAGCCGTTCATTAAGCAGTTTAATTTAACTATGTTGCAATTGCCAGGCCATTTTGAACTCTATGCTGTTCATATAATGCATATAATAAGACTGAATATTGACACAATTGATTTGTTTGTAGGTTTTTGATTGGTTTTCGTTACGAGGGTAGTTTTAGTTCGAATTTCAAATATTTTAGCTTTAAATTGGCCATTCATGGTGCTTTTGTTTGGAAAACTTGCAAATATTGACTACCACGTACTAAATACAAATAAATTAGTAAACTGATATTTCGATGGTGGGGTTCAAATCCAAATCTTGTAGTGCCCAAAAGGAGCCTCTTTGAGGCGCACTTAAAACCCTTCCACCACACTTGTTTTGAGACATCTATCTCCTTAGCGTAACGGTCAACTAATCATGAGATATAGACGACTACTTGGCGTAGCGGTCAATTAACCAGGAGGTCTAGACAACCTCTTAGCGTGGCAGTCGACTCATCATGAGATATAGACGACCTCTTGGCGTAGCGGTCAACTAACCAGGAGGTCTGGACGACCTCTTGACGTAGCGGTCGACTCATCATGAGATTTAGACGACATTTTGGCATAGCGGTCAACAAACTAGGCCTGGACGACTAGGTCTGGACGACCTCTTAGCGTAAAGGTCAACTAATCATGAGATGTAGATAACCTCTTGGCATAGCAATCAACATACCAGAAGGTCTGGACGACCTCTTAGCGTAACAGTCAACTAATCATGAGATATAGACGACCTCTTGGCGTAGCGGTCGACCAACTAGGAGGCCTGGATGACCTCTTGACGTAGCGGCCGACTCACCATGAGTTATAGACGACCTAGTTGGTTTGATTTGATCTATCCTAAAAGCTATAATCATAAAATAAAAAAGCTTTCTTTCCAACTCTATTTAAAAACAAAAAAATATATACAATAATAAAACATGATATTAAAACGAATTGCAATAGATAACTGCGCATAAGATACTAGTCTAGCTAGACTACGGGCTGAAGACTGAACAAAACGGTTCGATTTTCATAAAAAAACAAACAACTTTGAGCTTGGCTTGCACGCTGAAATGAGTTTTCGTCGCGTTGATATAGCGTGGGAACGGTAGCCGCTGTTTGAGACCCAGCCACAGTTTCTAATAATAAAAGCGTGCCTCTTACTAAAGAAAGAAAGAAAAATATAGCACCCAAAAATAAAAGATTGAAAAATAATAAAACACACTGCCTAATATAACTTATACGCACACTCTCATAACAAGTCGCTTCACAGCCGGGCGGCCGGTTAAAAATTGATGAAAATATATATATTTTCTTTAATTTTTTTACGGCATGGTTTTTTGGTGATGGCCAAGTCTGAAACCACGAGAGTTAGGGAAAAGTCGTGAAGGAGTCGTGCCCTCGATTTATAAGAAAGCAATAACTGACTTTTAATAATTGTGGTTTTTGTTTATTAAATCTAATAAAATAACTGCATATTTATTTTGTTCAAAAATCTTTTAATGCTAAAAGTATTTCTTTTTTTACATAGTTTATACGAATAACAAAGTAATTTATCAGATATCTGGCTTCCACTGTTCAAGTTTTGCTTAGTTTGGAGCTAGATAGCTCTGTGTTATTATTATATTTGCCAATATTTTATTTAGTCATGTAATTCCAAATTCATCTAGCATGTTTGGCTCACAAATATCCAAGATGTACACACAAACATCTATTATTACTAGCGTTTGCTGGCAACTTAGTTCGTGATCTTGGATTAAAAGTATCCTTTGTATTATTCCAGGTCACGAGTTTCAGGTCACGAACTACTAACTTCACGTTCAAGTTTCCAAATCAGTTCAGTTGTTAAATTGTAGTTGAATTACAAACATGTATACTTTTGCATCCTTCTTCACTGATTCTTTTAAAAGGTCTTCAAAGCACCTCAAGGGGCTATATGCCCCATTTGATGTTAAGTGGTAACATATTGGTGGTAAAACATATTTGCGTTTCTTTTTTTTCACACTACACTATCTAGCCCCAAACTAAGGAGAGCTTGTACTATGGGAACCAGATAGCTGATATAATACTTAAATACTTTTTTTTCTGTAAATACGTATTTAGAATACAATATAACACTCAGACAGGGAACAAACATCTATGTTCACCACACAAATATTTGTTCTCGGTGGGGATCGAACCCAACCTACGGCTCAGAAGGCAGAGCTACTACCAACTGAGCTGAGAGGCAGTCAACATTATAACAAAGCATTGGTCACGCACGTCAGAGACGTGTCTGCATTCATCAAATTGAGGCATACAGATGTTCAGCCTCACGTGCCAGTTTTCGTGCACTCGACACTTTGTTTTCTAACTTTTTATCGCATCTATATCATAATAAATGAGTACTCTGGTTCACTTAATACGAGCTTTGCTTACTTTGGGGCCGAATGGTGCTGTAAACTTAAGTGTATTTAAAAAGGAACTATTTTAGTTACACACAATACATCTACCAACCTTTAGGTCACCCAAGTTTCTCAGGAAATTGAATCTGATTCCGTGAATTTTGCGACCAAAATGGACCCCAGTAAATTTCCCTTAACTATGTACCTGCAAGTATATTATGTACTGTAAAGACGAAAGTTCAGTAGACCTACCATGAGCTCTGTCTGGCTCTGTTTCTGGTTCTGGTTTTAAGTCTGTGTGAGTTTTGTCTAAATAAATCCTACGTTAAAACGTCACACACACCGGTGAGCACCGGTATAATGCACCGGTGAGCACTCACACAGATTCAAAACCAGAGCCAGACAGAGCTCATGGTAGGCCTACAGACTCCAAAAGTTTTCCCGGAGTTGCGTGTTTATCTGATGGCAGCTGACCCTAGGGAGAGCGCTGGTGGTCTTGCGGTAGATATTTTTGGTTTGTAAGCAAATAATATAGTATTCCAGAAGGAATACGTATTAAAAAAACAAGTCTAACTACTCTGTAGAGAACTACACAGTAGTTAGACTTGTTTTTTAAATACAACTTGCTGATCTAACATGCAATATGGCCCGCAAAACATTGTCTCGTAGGCCACGTACGTCAGGAACGTGCCCTACGATAAATAAAATAAAATAAAATATTTATATTGAAAGGATTTATTATCAATAATTCTGAAGTAACAAACCTTTATAAAAACTAACTTTTTATTTATTTTATAGTGTTTACTTACTACACATATATTGTATATATATTTTTTTACATGATATAGACCAGCCTTTAGCTACAATCTCACCTGGTGGTAAGTGACGATGTAGCCGGCGATGGAGCAGGATACGTGTTTTCCATATGGAAATCACAAAGATTTTAGTTTGTCAGTGCCGAACAGTCCCTAAGAGTTATTCGTCGAGTGTGATTAGGATCCGATGGCGCAGCGGTCAGCGCAGCCCTGTACCAAGGGACGGTCGCGGGTTTTTCCGCAAGTAGGCCGCTGGCGGGCCCTTTTTGCATGACCCTTAACACGTGTTGCTCGAACTTTATTAGGTTCTACGACACGCCGGTTTCCTCACGATGTTTTTCTTCACCGTTTTGAGAGTACTGGCATAGTGCACATAAATTTTTCAACAGAAAAACTCATTGGTACACGTCTGGATTTTAACCCACGACCTTCGGATCGGAAAGCGGGGCTGCTACCACTGGACCACCAGTGCTCTCCATTTTGGGACAATAAAGAAATCTTATAAAAACTGTTCGATATTGAAATTCCATAGCTACATGTCGTGGGACTCCAATTATAGACAATGCTACTGCAGCTGTGTGTACCAAGCTGTAATTCCGACCAGCGGGCGTCGCTCCGCAAACAAACTCGAACCCCAGAAGAGGTAATAGAACGTTCAAACTTAGTTACCCCGTGCACTAAGTTGGACCCGAATCAAATTTAGCTTTGACGAATTCAAAGCGAGTTTCTCTTTGACTGTTTTCAAGTTGGATACTGGTTCAGAATCTTTGATTTAGGTGGATTAGTTTTAATTATGGGAGCATTATGCGAAGTGAAGTTTATTGGGATTTGAATGGACTTGATTAAGTATTAGAAAGTTATTGGCAAACTGTCGAATGGGCCGCCTTTTAATTACGTTAAAATCATAAGCAAAATTTATTTACATAAAAATCCATTAGGCCTACCACGAGCTCTGTCTCTGGTTTTAAGTCTGTGTGAGTGTTGACTAAATAAATTCTACGTCAAAACGTCATACACACATAATAAACTGGTGAAGACTCACATAGACTCAAAACCAGAGCCAGAGATAGAATCAGATCGAGCTCGTTGTAGAAACCTACGTAATTAGAAACATTAATACCTATTTTCCGTCTGCTCAACCCCGTCAGTATGTCATTTGCTCATTTCTTTAGAGTTAGTACATAATGAAATGAGGAATGAAGCGTGGTTTTATGTATGTATGTCTTAGATGTATGTATGTATGAAGTACATAATGTAATAATTACAAAACTTTTTATGTAATGGGAAGTGCCTTGCGCCAGGGAGGGGAGGGATTCATAAAATTATTCTAATGATTATGTCTACATTAGAACTATTTCATCCCGATGATGATGATGATACAATAACAAGCTTCCAGAAACATGACTGCACCGAAAAAACCAGTTAAAGTTAGTCCAACTAAACTTTTAATTAAAATTGACAAAAACATTATACCTACCCCTTTTTGCATTAGGGTAGAAAGCACACATACAGGGTGCGTGCCTAAAAACTGCATGTCATGGCAATGTTAAAGTTTCGAACACGCTACTAGTCTGAAAGTTAGATAACCTGACGTGTTGGATTTCAGACGGCGGCGGCGAAAATATAGCACTAAAAGGTTTCCAACTTTATTATTGTATAACTTTTCCGGAACTAAATAATATTTTTGTACAATATTTTTCTTATAAATTCATAATACATAATACCAAATAGTCAGTAAAAAGTAAGTTCTAATGTAATGATATCTCTAAGTAGATAAAGCCTTGCGTACATCTAGGCGATCTGCGATGGCGATAGCGATCAGCATTATGGTTTTGCATATATCCGCATACAATGCCGCGATCTTTGACAGTAATACACTGATCGCCATCCCAGGCTATCTAGATATGCAAAATGCTGCCTTCCTACGGTGCGTGGTTCTGCAGATCATCACGCACAACCGACGACGACGCCGACGCACGGCAACGCACACAGAATGGGCTCCTGTGCTACCGCGCACCTCGGCGCACGAGACCGTTCCCATGGTGTGTCGTGCGAGCTGATCCGCCTCCGTGCGCGATATCACACAAATGTGGAAAGGGGCTATTAGACTTTACGCCTATCCTATTCTTCAGATAAATACGTATTTCCTTCTTTGTTTTTGACAAGTTTATAGAAGAGACGGAGATATTGTATCCAAAAGATAGCGTCACATAAACAATAAATATAAATGTAAATTATATTAAATTGTACCAAAAGAAAATACTAAAGCTACTTCACTATGTACTTAATACCAATTTGTTTATACAAAGATTTTTTTCATAAAGTATAACTTATAATTAACTAACTTTATTCACAGTTTTTATATGATAGAATTCTTCTTACACGAAAATTTACACAATTCGTATAGAATGTAAATTTACTTTTACATGGCACATAAATACTTAAATAAGCTTTGGAATCTACGATTGCTTTCTTGATGGTATGAACAACGTTAGAAACGTAACACCTGAAAAATAAGATGATTGTTATTATAAGAAAAAAAACATTTCACTTTGGCAAAGATTATTACGACGTTGGGTAAACCAACCCAACCAACTACATCATTCCGATTCCGATTCCGATTTGCAATACACTCGGAACTAGCTTAAAAACTGTAAATAGGCAAGAGATGAATTATCCCTTCAATTCTTTGGTATCAAAAACCTGATATAAATTTTTTAAGGGTGTCTAAAAGAGATTTTAGAAGAGAAAGTAAAAACATAAAATTGAGAATTTTTTTAAAGGTAGAAATTTCTAAAAGGGACCCTACAAAGGGTTAACCCAAACTAGAATTCGTACATAAAACTGTAAAAATCTAAATTCACATTTTTGGGGTCGAATACTAGTTTCATAAGAGGCCGGCGGAGGGCGAATTTTCATACAAACGTAATACCAAAATTATTACTTGTTTAGGCAGATTTTCACTGTATTATTGTAATAACTGTATTCGTATAGTATTAATGTAGGTTCCTGAACAGTTTTTATTTTAAATTTCTTACCTCAAATGAAATAAACACCAATCGCATTTTGCACATTTTTTTCATTGCAAAATGTTATTGGCGTTAATTTCATTTGAGGTAAGTAATTTAAAATAAAAACTGTTCAGGAACCTAGATAAGTACTATACACATACAATAATTACAATAATAAGTGAAAATCTGCTTAAATTAGTAATCATTTTGGTATTACGTTTGTATGAAAACTCGCCCTCCGCCGGCCCCTTAACGGCAGGAAGAAAAAATTAGAAAAAGTTCTACCACTAGTTTAGACCATAATGCTATTTTTGCTGAACTGTTCTCTTGTTATTCATCACAATAAAAATTATTAGTACTCACCAATCATCATCCCGCTCAAAGTGAAGAAGGGTATAACACAGGCCATGTCCAGAAGTATAGGGAAGGTGACATTTCCAACTAGGGTTCCAATACGACCACATACCATAACTAGAGATATCGCTAACGTTCTGAAATATAACAGAATGTTTAATGAACAAGTTTAGACAAGTTTACATTTTTTAAACAAGTTTGGGATTAGAGCAGGAAGAAGAAGTTGCCTGACTGACTGGCCTGGTAGTAGTCTCAGCGCAGTTGGTATTAGCTTTGCCTTTTGCGCCTTAGGTCATGGGTTTGATCCCAAAGAACAAATAATTGTGTGTTGAACAAAAGGTTTGCTCCAGGAACCAGAAAGCTGATACCTTACTTAAATGCTTTTTTTTGTAAATACATTTTAGAATACAATATAACACCCAGACAGAGAACAAACATCTGTATTCACCACACAACTAATTGTTCTCGGTGGGGATCGAACCCACGACCTACGGCTCAGAAGGCAGAGCTACTACCAACTGAGCTGAAAGGTCAGGCATAGGCGAAACTTAAAAAAATATTTTTTGAAAATGTACACTCCAACCAAAAAAAATCTTCACGCAAGCCAAGTCACGTGAGATTCGACTAGTTTAAAAGATAAAAGCCCTAAACCACGTAATAGCTTATTATATTGTTTCCAAACAAAGGTACACAATAGTACAATTATACTGCTAAGCGGCGGATTAAGGCCAGGCGCACACTATGAGAAAATAATTAAATTGCTCGCCGGATCACTTTGTAGAAGCTCTTTGTGAAAAATTCCGCCCGAAGACATGAATATTCGTATTACTGTGGGTGTGTGTGTGTGTGTTGTGTGTGTAGTTTGAAGAGTATGGGTGCTACTAAGTATTTTAAGTAATACCTATATAGATAACACTTTATTGTACAGTCGCGGTATGAAAATGTTCGTCACCTTAAGGTCGGTTTTCGCTTGCACCAGTGCCTTGATCATGAACACATTTTGACATAATTTGTGACGTTAACTTATCGGTGTATTCTGTCTATTTAGTTTTAAAAGGTAAGTATGTGATCGTGATACGTTGAACAAATCAAGTTGAAAATCGACGAACATTTTCATTCCGCCACGACACGACAAGAATAGGACATTGCACATTTTACGAAAACACTAAAGCTAACCACAAACCGAAAAACGAAACCTATGGCCCACCAGATGGACCGACAACATTGTTAAGATCGCGGGAAGTCGGTGGATGGAAAGGGCTCAGAATCGTTCTTCCAGGAAATGTGTATGTGTATAATATGTGTGTATGTGTATAATGTGTATCTGTGTATAGTAGAGGAGCTACGTCCAGCAGTTGACTTCTTCAGGCTGATGATGATGATGACTAAAACTATAGAGAAGTACAAAAGCGGTATTTTCGCTATGAGCGATCTCTTCCACACCAGTTTATGTATGAGTACGCATTGTCTCATCGTGTTATCTTTTATTATAAAATAGCTTTGCTATTATTTTTATACCAACTTTAGCACAGAACGTCCCACACACTTTCTACTAGACTAGGTATAGTGGCGGAATGAAAATGTTCGTCGATTTTCAACTTGATTTGTTCAACGTATCACGATCACATACTACCTTTTGAAACTGTATAGACAGAATACACCGATAAGTTAACGTCACAAATTATGTCAAAATGTGTTCATGATCAAGGCACTGGTGCAAGGGAAAACCGACTCTAAGGTGACGAACATTTTCACTGTACAAAGTACCGTTCAGTGTGCGTACACCATGTTCGGATAAAGTGGAAACAATAACACAGCTTACCTGACTATTGAATGAGTCTTTTGTAAGTTACGAGTAATCCACTGTTTAGTAAATACTTAATCATCTTATTTTGTTACAGGTGTGTTCCGGTTCCTGCGTTGGTTAGATCTTGTAGAAGAATACGAAGGTGAGTCTTTATTTGTGTAGTTCTTTCTTTAGTTTAGTTTGTTGTTACCTCGGTAGGTAGGTAACATAAGAACAACAAACTAATTTGAATAATGTGTGTGTCAAATAAACAAGTATGCTTTCTTTCTTTTTTTATAATTGATCAAGAATGCGGTCCCAAATTGAAGACCAGCGTAAGTCATTTTAAATTGCTTATGAGTTGGGACCAATTTGCAACCTCCTATTTTGAAGAGTTTTTTTATGAAAATTTGACAGGGATCGTCAAAAAGGGTTAGAGCGGGTTCGATTTAGAGTTAAGCTGGGAACAAATTATCGGACGTGGCTGACGGACGCGGCTGACAGCCGCGACTGATAGCTATCTAGATAATGAATATACACTGAATTGTGCAAACTATCGGATGTCAGCCGCGGACGTAACCTTGTGCTGATCTTGAGCGTTCGGACGTCCGACAGAAATCTGGCTCGCTGGATGTTTTTGACTGAGCACACTTATCAGTCGCGGCTGTCAGCCGCGTCCGTCAGCCGCGTCCGAGAATTTGTTCCCAGCTTTAGAATCTGATAAAATACATACCGTGTCGTAGTAGGAAAGATCTCCAGAATGAGAGCCAGACTGAGGCTCATCAGCACTTGGGCGATGGCTATGCTCACAGAGAAGAGAGCCACGATAGCTACCTTGGTGTTAGCCCAGCGGATCCCGAGCACTGATCCGAAGCAGATGAGTCCTAGACCTGTAAAAAAAAAATTAAAACATGCGTCAAGTCCACGAAAAGAGCCTCTTTGAGGTGAACTTAAAATCCTTTCACCACAGTTCGCAAGAACTAGTCACACGACAAAAAGAAGAAGAATAAAAAAAATAAGTGAACCATAAAGACTGGCCTCTTTTCGAAATAAGTGTGGTGAAAGGATTTTAAATGCGCTTCAAAGGGGCTCCTTTGGTGCACTTGACTTTCGAACTTTTTAGGTTCTATGACATGCCGGTTTTCTCACGATGTTTTCCTTCACTGTTTGAGAGCACTGGCATTGTGCACATACTTTTTTTGCCAATAACTCATTAGTACAAGACTGGATTTGAACCCACGATTTGAACCCACGATCTGAAGACGGGGCCGCTACCATTAGCCCACCAGAGCGCTCTAAGCTACTATGAGAAGCTATGTGCTAGACTTAGACCTACCAGAAGCTCTGTCTGGCTCTGTCTCTGGTTCTGGTTTTGTGTTTGTGTGAGTGTTGACTAAATAAATCCTACGTCAAAACGTCACACACGCAGTATAATGCACTGGTGAGCACTCGCACAAGCCAAGTAGGGCCGACTCGACTTCGACTGACTCGACTTGACGGAAAAGTATTTTATTTATGTAATATATCATCATTAATTTCATTCTCACCAAACTAGTCGACACTGGCAAAATTGATCCGAAAAGGACATATGCCATTCATTAAGAAGAAGAAGAAGAAAAAGACTCAAAACTAGAGCCAGAGACGAGAGAGATATAGAGTGAGAGATGGTAGGCCTACTGGTGATTCTAGAAAAATGTCAAGTTACCTATGAATAGAGGTTTCTTCCCCACCCTATTGACAAGGACCCCAGTCACGCAGTAAGGCAGCAGACACACGCAGCCGAGGATAATGCTGTTGACGTATGTCTCTGCGCCGCTTTTTGTCTGAAATGTAAATTTGAAGAGATTATGCGATTAGTTAGCGAGGTTACTTGAGGGGTTGAGCTTCGACCGCATTTGTAGACATATCGACATGTACACAAAATATCACACAACATCGAAATATAAAAATTGGTTTATACAAGAATTCGAAAAAGCCTAATAAATTATTATTTTCTTGGAGACTCTGGAGACTCAATGTCAGAGCCAGAGACAGAACCAGACAGAGCTTGTGATAGGCCTACAGGTTTCCCTGAAAGTTGCGTATTTCTTTTTAACTTTGCATACCTTGTTAAGAATGAGAACTAATGTAAAGACATTCGTAAGAATATGGGGTCGAAGCCTCAAGGATAATAGTAGGGATTTACTTGCAGTTCTGAAAGGTTTCACTAAGTTGAGGAGAAGGCACGCTAAGCCGTCAGTCATCGCAGACACTAAGCCTTAAGGCCTTTAAAACAGATTAAGGAAATCGTCGCTTCAGTCACTAAAACATTTTGACCGTCTACGATGAAGTACACTAAAAATATGAATATTGAGAACAATGAAAACTGACCATCCCAAACTACTAACTAAAATTCAAATAAAAGAGATGTTTCACAACGCGCAGTTTTATGAAAAATGTGGTAAATAATAAAGATTACCACAAAACTACTAAATTCACAAATTTTTAGACTAACGTTGTACAAAAATGTCTAACAGTAGTTAACTTTTGGTAGTGGTTAATACCAAAAGGCGCCGCCGCTTATTTTTTACCTATAAAACATAAATTTAAATTTACAAAATTTGCTGAACTTTATGCATCTCAGGGTATGCTACGTTTTTAATTACAAAATTCGAATAGAATAGTAAACAATTTATTATCCCATGAGTAGTGTACGCGTAAGATAACTCTGCACGAGAGAGAAGGTGGAAAATATGAAAACAAAAAAAACGCAATGCAAGTTCAAACTTGTGACAGGGATTTTCAGTCAATTTTATTTTTTAATTTTCCGCTTTTTGCACGCACATAGCTATTTTGTGCAGACTTGTATAAGGATACAATGATGATGATTATGATTTTTGTAAATTATTATGAAGTGACGCCATTTTACAGATGGGAAAATCCACACAGACAAAGTCGCAAGTAGCCGCTAGTTAGTAAGTAATTATGTGCTAAAGTATTTATGGGCACGTACAAATATTTGGCTTTGTGAAATTCCAGACTCATAACCACGACCTTAGGTTAGCTTAACCCTGTAAGTTCGCAACAATGTAAGTAAATATGGTGGTCACTTCAAGTTCAACCTTGCGGTTGTGGGCGCCTAGTTTCGAGATATTTCGAAAGTTTTACGCATATTAAAGTTAAAGTTACTGACTGACTGACAATTATTATAACCGTCTGGCTCTGATTTGGATCAGTTGAGCTATCTCTAGATCGTTTGTAACGATCTGCAGATAGCTTAACTGTTTCTTGTGTATTTTGTACATTTTGTAAATATTTGTTTAATTGTAAGTTTCTTTGTGTAACCAATAAAATAGAATCAACCATTATTATAACCTGCCAAGAAGACCTACTACAAGCTCTGACTCTGGCTCTGGTTTTGAGTCTGTGTTGAGTGTTGACTAAATAAATTCGTTCGTCGAAACGTCACACACACAGTATAATATACTGGTGAGCACTCACGCAGACTCAAAACCAGAGCCAGACAGAGCTTATGGTAGGCCTAAAGGAGGAGGTTCTCAAATCGGTTGTGTTATTTTTTAGTGTTTTTATCGCTTAAATTCGTAATTCGTTTCGAAAAGTAGGAATATAGATATTGTTGTACCTTCCTTTTTTTTTTTTTAATATATTTATTTACCATTTTCACCTATACATATTACATTAGTTTGTTAAAAATAGCATCTAAAAAACCACTAAGGTTTGTGCTGATGCCATAACCTATATTATCAACCTGTCTTCTTCTGCTGTCCACTCTGTTTTTATGTATTTGTCTTACGTGTACGCTTTTCTGTCACATAAATGTACTTATTTTATTTCTTTCTTTCTTATTTACGAGTCGACATTTCATGTTCCATGATATTTTTTTGAGATTTTTAAACTTTCACTTTTATGCGCTTTTATCAGTTCCGTGCATAAATGCCTTATCCATACTTTTAAGTTGGTAAAAACCACTTGAACAAACCCAAAGGCGTTTCACTAGCTCACAACTAACAAGTGGCGATTTAGTTCCAAGGCTATATCCGGGTTTCTGGCGATATTTAGTTTGACGTCACTCAGTACACATCTCGATTACATCACGGGACGGTTTGGCGCCACCCGAAAAAGCATTAAAATGATGACGTCATAGTCGTAGAGCTATGCACTACGCGCCCAGTGCGGTGTTGGCAATCAGGCCAATTTCACTGCAACTATTGTAAAAATAAGCTCATTTTTGATTTAAATATGAGTTTAAAAAACTTGAGCAAGACTTCATACTCAAACCGTTGAACTAATTTTAATGAAATTTATATAGAACTAATCTCAAAGTATTAAGCAAGACTTCATACTCAAACTGTTGAACGGATTTTTATGAAATTTATATATTGTGTAGAACTAATCTCAAAGTATTAATCTACTTAAATAAAAACCAAAACGAGCCATAAATTACGATGTTATGGTGATAACAACACATTTAAAAAATACAACTGAATTGAGAACCTCGTCCATTTTATTTGAAGTTGGTTAAAAAAGAGGTCGTTTTTAAGAACGTACCTAAAAAGAAAAACATCAAAGCACATCCTTAGAACCACCGAATGAAACTTTTCCTTTGATATTCCTTTCATGACGGACGTAAGAAAACGGTCATTTTGAGAGCATGAGATTGTCAAACGAAGTTTATGTAAAATCTTTTTTTAGGCCGCTAGTTAGTGTTAGAAAAAAAAAGTTCCTGTTTTTGATGTCTAAAAAGTGATCTAATACTCTGAGTGGGACAAACTTCTATTTTAGAGCCCAATTCAATAAATTTACTGTCGGAAAGTCAAGAAGAGAAATAATATCCCAAAATAACAGCAATGTGTGTGTTAAACAAATAAATGAATCTTGATCATAAGAACTACATTGAGTCGTACTTAAAAACCTTTCACCACACTACACTGACTGGTTCATAAAAATAATAGTAGCACGACAAGAAGAATAATTTATTTAAACTCAAGGTTTGCCAACGGGCAATGGAGCGCAGCATCTTTGAAATTAAACGGACAGATCGCATCCGAAACACTATCCTGCGCTCCAAAACAAAAATTACTGACGTGGGTAATAAAGCCGCTAAACTAAAATGGGACTGGGCCGGCCACGTCTGTCGCATGCCGGATGACCTGTGGGCCAAAACCTACCGAGCACTACCGAGTGGTGCCCTGACACAGTGAGGCGGCGTCGCGGCAGGCCTCGCATGAGATGGAGGGACGAGCTGGACGCTTTTGAGCGGGACTGGCAATTTAAAGCAGAAGATCGGGAGGCCTTTGCCCAACAGGCTAGTAGTAATAGTAAGACTCACTGGTGTGCATACGTCAGTGACATTGTAGTTCCTCGCCTTGTCTCTCAGATCTTGTGTGTAGGTGTCCAGCATTTCGCACAGGTCCTGGCTATCATCCACTTTGTAGTGCTCCACGATGGTGGAGAGCTGAGGAAACCATAGCCTGACGATGTTGTATCTGAAATTGCATAAAATGTGCCAGTCTGGTTTAAGAGGCGGAAGGTCATGCCTATTTCTGCCGTGAAGCAGCATCGCTGTGTTTCGGTTTGAAGGGCATGGGTGCCGGTGTAATTACTGGCACGTGAGGCGAAACATCTGTAAGCCTCAAGTTGATGGACGCAGGGCAGTGCATCGTAGGGCACGTTCAAGACGTGCGTGACCTACGAGGCAATGCTTTGTTATAGGCGATAGTTACCGCTTAAGATAAGGTGGGCCATATGCTTGATTCCAGGGTCTGGTGCGAGACGTAAAAAGTGTAAAATTTAAATATTATTTTACTTTATTAAAAAACATTTTGGCAAATTTGTCAATTTATATTGATTCCAGAGTCAGGTGCGTGACGCAAAAAGTTCAAAATTAATAATTATGTAATCTTGCTCAAACAAAAATCATTGTTTGTAACGATCTGCAAATGACTCAACTGTTTCTTGAGTATTTTGTAAATATATGTTTATAAGTCGGTTCTTTTTGAAAATAAATACAGTTTAAGGCCTGCTCACACCTAGGTTGCTGGCGTCGGCGATCAGTGAAACGCTATCAAATTTGACAGCAATATTAAGACAGCGTTTTACTGATCGCCATCGCCAGCAACCTAGGTGTGCGCAGGCCTTTATGTTTAACAGAAAATAAATCTATAGTTCATTGTTTTAATTCTAAAGAAAGAAGTTTATTTGTTTATTGACCAATCTTTTACCTTTTTGCTTTGCAAAACTTGCAACAATTTTTTTTGCAATCATATTTAATCTATACTTCTATACTAACATTATAATGAGGAAAGATATGAATTTTTGTATGTTTGTAATGAATTAACTCAAAAACTAATGTGTCGATTTCAAAAATTACTTCACCATTGGAAAGCTAGGTTCACCTTGAGTAACATAGGCTATATTTATGTGTTTAAAAAATCATATTCCGCTAGTTTCATATAATTATGAGAAGTAGTCTACCCCTGAGTAATCACTGCTTACTTTACCCAAATAAAGCTAACCTGATTGAATTGAATATACCTCCAGGCTTTAATTATCTAAGAGTGAATATAATTAGTTTAATTAACAATTAAGATAGTTAATTGGAACAAGCACAAGGCTTGTATCTAATTTAGTTTGACTATGATGAATTGAGTGGCTTAAACAACTTTGTACATGCATATTATATACATACTTTGATTACAAAATATTTGCTTACATGCGATTTGTATTAATTCCATCCACCCACACTACACACGACCTGGTTTGCTTTTTTATAGCTTTTGGGAGAAGGCACACTAGGACACATTAGAGGGTAAAACAATGAAACCCTCAAACAATAAAAAAATAACATGTTCATCCATTTACAGCTGCCTTAGCCGAGAACGGCTAGGAAAATCATCATCATCATTAATTCCATCAGTTGAACTCTAGATTAGTTGCAACTGCCTGTAGGTACTTAGAACATAAATCGTCAGAAGTTGTGTACGCCAAACGGTAAGGTATAAAATGATGAAGGAAAAACATAAAAATCTTATTGAGCGTAGCACTTCTACGGAGCTACGAGGTTTGCTACGTACCATCTACGAAGCTCTACGCAACATTTATCTGGTTTATTATTATTAGACTATTGAAGCCCGGCCACTTCAAGGCGATGTATAGCGATCGCTGTCATGTTATCGCGGTTTTATCGCAGATCGCTGTGCCTTGATGGTTCCGTATCCTTAGTGGTGTTGGTTTTGGATTTACTTTAAAAGGTCCTAGAATTGAATACTCCTAAACCCAGCAACCCGGACAATGTCAGGGTTCACTGCTAGTCATTCTGGGAAAGCCATAAGCCGATTAAATTTTATAATAATAGGGAGCACAACAAAGCTAAGCTGTTTACTACACTATCACCAAAATGAGATAATGGCCACCACATTTTGGCTGCGAGCATCGAAATATGAAACAAAAGGTCTATTCAAAACTAGTCAATGTGCTAATTTAATTAATATTCAACTTCACAGTAACTGATTTTAGCAAATTATACCTATTGAAAAGATAGGTAACGCCAAATTGTAAATTCAGATAATTATTGGAGGACTATTATTTAGTAGTCAGGACAAATATCACGTAAAAATACTCAAATACCTAAATTGGTATTTGAATATTATAACATAATATTTGTGCTAAAAAGTTGTTCTCGGTGGGAATCGAAATCAAGATCTACGGCGCAGAAGGCAGAGCTACCAACTGAGCTGAGAGGCCAGTCAGAAATAAATAAATAAGTATAATAAATATAAGTAAAAAATAATAAATAATGGTAGTTCCCATACTACAAGCTCTGCTTAGTTTGGGGTTAGATAATGTCGTGTGGATGGTCCAAAATATTTAATAATCTTCTTAATATATAAAAAAAAAAATCGGTTGTCTGTAAAGTCGGTTTACTGACGATAGTTGAACGTGATAACGTCATGAGAAAATACTCGCGGACTCGCGGACTCGGACTCGGACTCGGACTCGGACTCGGACTCGGACTCGGACTCGGACTCGGACTCGGACTCGGACTCGGACTCGGACTCGGACTCGGACTCGGACTCGGACTCGGACTCGGACTCGGACTCGGACTCGGACTCGGACTCGGACTCGGACTCGGACTCGGACTCGGACTCGGACTCGGACTCGGACTCGGACTCGGACTCGGACTCGGACTCGGACTCGGACTCGGACTCGGACTCGGACTCGGACTCGGACTCGGACTCGGACTCGGACTCGGACTCGGACTCGGACTCGGACTCGGACTCGGACTCGGACTCGGACTCGGACTCGGACTCGGACTCGGACTCGGACTCGGACTCGGACTCGGACTCGGACTCGGACTCGGACTCGGACTCGGACTCGGACTCGGACTCGGACTCGGACTCGGACTCGGACTCGGACTCGGACTCGGACTCGGACTCGGACTCGGACTCGGACTCGGACTCGGACTCGGACTCGGACTCGGACTCGGACTCGGACTCGGACTCGGACTCGGACTCGGACTCGGACTCGGACTCGGACTCGGACTCGGACTCAAACTCTCGGACCCGGACCCGGAACCCGACCGAACCCTTACCCTTACCCTCATTTACCCTTACCCATTACCCGACCCGGGCTCGGGCTCAGGTAAATGGAACGACGAAACGACGTAACGACGCATGAGTCATGTTTTTTCGTGCGTGCAGCCGGCTCCATCGATTTATAAGACGTTATCACGTCAAAATGAATTGCTGTTCGTAAGTCTCACTAAAACTCGAGAACGGCTGATTTTGGTCTTGAATGATTTGTGAAGGTCCAGAGAAGGTTTAAAAGGTGAATAAATATGTTTTTTTTTTCAACGGGAACGGTAACGGGGCACGCCGCGGGCGGCCGCTAGTTTGTTTATAAATAAAACAATACTTACAGTGCCATAATAAGGAAGTTCATCAAGCAGATCAGTGCCAGATACCTGCCCATCGGCTTCTGGAACATAGGCTTGATGTTGTGGAGACCAGCTACGATGTGGTGGCGGAAAGTCATCTTTACATCCTCAGGCAGCTCGTGGATGGTTTGTTTTACTGTGTCTTTCCAAATGTTTATGTACTGAAAAAAACATGCATAAATTCTAAATTATAATTACTATAAAAATTATAATTCTGATAACGAAAGGCAAAGAAAATCTTAGAAAGGTACTCTAAGGATAGGGCAATGATTATAAATAAATAAAAAATTAACGCTTATGTCCTGAAAAAGATAAAAATAGCACGCTGTCTTTTCAAATGATCAGATACAAAAAAAACAGTTTGCAAGATTTTTACATGGTAATGATGAAGGGCTGGTTTTGCGGATGACTGCTTACGCAATCAAATATTTGACAGTTGTTTAACTTAAATTTTACAAGCAAGTACCTAAGGTAAACAACTGTCGAATATTTAATTAGCTGATTTAACATCCGTGAAATCAGCCCTTACTAAATATAGTTCACATACTGAAAAAAGGGTTTCAATCGTTTTAAGGTTTATAAACGGCCTTTAAAATTTAGCGCCATTTCTTATTGCAAGGGTACAAATTTAAAATAAAAGTTTGAAGAAAACCAAAACTTTAACTTGAAATCAAATTATTCTCACTACCTTAGTCCACATACCAACTTTAACATAAAATTTGTAGAATAAGATATTTTCCAACACTCCAGACTAAAAGCTTCCTTACGTAAAAGCTAATAAAGTTGATAATATAACGTAAACCTAACACTTTTGAGGTCAACCAGTCATCTCAAGTTATATTTACAAAGAATATAGTACAGGCTACTGTTATCATAAATTTTCCACGTTGTTCACGCAAAACTGACTCCTATTTCAACTTGTCAAAGGTTATAATCCCAGTGGCTGTGTAGCAAGTTGCTAATTGCATTTTGTACGAACAAAACAACATGAGTTGCTTGTTTATTAGTTTAGTGCGGGCGTTGTTTGTCTTACGCGTTGATGCACCGGGGACTCGTGGGTAACTCGTGGACGTCCATAAAGATGGATGGTTCATTACTTTATACATACACGCCTGCCTATGATTATACTACACGCCTCCACTGGTGACTAGATTAACCCTAGATCGGGGATTTGTTTTCTGTCATTTTGGGAAGTCACATAGCTTTTTAGGGTAGTCAAATGGCAAAAACGGAACCCTTATAGATTCGTCATGTCTGTCTGTCTGTCCGTCGCACTTGGCCTTATTCTAATTGTTTTTCTGGTGTTATTTTGAATTCTGTTGTGTAATTTCAGTGGTATTTTATCCAACATTACTTGAGATCTTAGCATAAAGTGTGATAAGTTGGAATGAAAGTGTATAATATGTGATAACCTTATTTGAACGAAAGTGTTTCTGATGGTTTCGAAGAAAAACGCCATCCCTTATTATGTGCGCAGACCATAACGCTGGAAATCTTTTTACAAAAACAAATCACTTTAGACTCATTATAATAATTGGTTCTTCTATTCTCTTACTAAACAATTTACTGTGCCTTTTGTGGTTGAATTCCTATTAAAAGTGGTGTTAAAGCTTACCATTTGGGTTGTGGGCGACGTTTTTACGGCAACGCCGTTGGCTTTGGCGACGTTTTTAGTAAATTAGTGGAAAAGGCAGCTAAATAGCTAGTGGTATTTAATGGAGGCATAAATCTAGGCAATGAAGTTTAAAGCCAGTTCTCAATAATTTATCTACAGTTGGCCTACCACAAGCTCTGTCTGGCTCTGGTTTTGAGTCTGGGTGAGTGTTGAATCAATAAATTCTACGTCGAAACGACACCCACAGTATAATACACTGGTGATCACTCACACAGACTCAAAACCCGAGCCAGAGCCAGAAGCAGAGGCCTACAGATATGTACAAAATTAAATACTTATTTTAGACTTTACTGCACACAGTGGGCAAAAAAATCTAATTTGAAAACTGGTAAACATTTTTAGACCCCTATTGTACATAATCACATAACTTCATCATTTTATAATCCAATTTGAAACTTTATTTTATAAAGTTTATACTCACATAATGGACTCGTATAAATTGCAGTTTGGTTAAAAAGTCGTTTTTTCCAAGTTTTATTTCATATTACTTTTATTTAGACGGTAAAATGTATACATACCGGATAAGTTTCGGCTGATTTTCCAGTATTCGTCTTGTAAATTTGGATTAGGATGTCCCTCGCTTCATCGTAGCGGTTCTGCGTGATCAGGAACTTGGGACTCTCGGGCAGGAAGAAATTGTACAGCAAACACGAAGTCAAAGACCAAAGTGACATTATGTAGAGGTAGAAATTCCACTCCTTTAGCACTTAAACAGAATTATTAATATCAAAAGTTGTAAATATTGAAAAGTGATCTAGTAACTTCAAGAAAATGAAATAATCGAACAGCTTTGAAAAATCTTGTACACGCCGTGACTAAGGTGTTTGAAGACAAGCACGACCTTCAGTAATTCAAGAAAAATTACCATACGGCTTTGCTTTATCCTAACGGCTGCGCCAGTTTGACTTGGCTTGCGTGACGTCACACTTGTGAAGAAATTTCCTGCTTGGCTTCAAACATGGCTGAATGACAACTAGAGCCTGCACCAATTGCTTTACATTTTTTTAATACAACTAGTTGATGGAACGAGCATATGGCTCACCTGATGTAAAGTGGTAACCATCGCCAATAACATATCATTGCCCCGTAGGTCTACCACTTCAGGAACGTGCTTTCAAAACACGAAAACAAGAGCCAGAAAGCCTTACCAATTGCTCCACCGAACAGCTCAACCTTCCAATCATTAGTGAGCACCGCCCAAGACATGGCTGGCACCAGAATCTGACAGATGGCTGCGAACGAAGACTGAGCTAGCATCACTCTGTCTCTGATCTCGTTGTGACAGAACTCTGACGTCAGAGTTATAACAGCACTGAAGGCTGCTGCGAACCTGAAAAAAAAAACGATCAAACTTCCTGATTCAATGATAAACCTGTAGGCCTGCCACAAGCTCTGTCTGGCTTTGTCTCTGGCTCTAGTTTTGAGTCTGTGTGAGTGCTGACTACATAAATCATACGTTGAAACGTCAAACACACAGTATAATACACTGGGGAGCACACACACAGACTCAAAACCAGAGCCAGAGATAGAGCCAGGCAAAGCTTGTGGTAAGCCTACTGATGTTAGTAGTTTGCTCTGACTAAAACAATAGCATAAATTCACAGAGCACGTCCAAAGACGTGCCCTTTAATAATGGCTTACGTGACGCACTACCTAAACCTCGAACCAACATAAATTACGTATATTCAAGGACATGGTACTTACAAGAGTCCTTCAAAGAATTTTGCAGTTATAAGAACTTCATAGGACTGGCTCGTGCCTGCTATGAGAGTGAACACGAAGATTCCTGCATTTCCAAATACCACGAATATCTTTCTTCCAAACGCATCTGTCAGGAAACCAGCCAGGACTGATGATAAAAGCATTCCTGAAAAAAAAACTGCATTTAGTTCCGCTAGAAAGTAGTAGAGAATGTATATTTTAATTGGCGTAGCCGGTAGGATTATGGCATCTTACAACAAGATTTCGACACAATATATATTGATGATTTCACGATATGATTGATGATATATTTTTTCGTCTAAATCGCCGCGTTCTATGGTACTAAAATGTACCTAATTATCAACTGACGTCACTAGGCATACATATATACCCTATAGTACAGTGGTGTGCTTAATGGCGAATAAAAAACAACGAGATATGAAATCGTTACTATTTTATACCTCGTTGTTTTTATTTTATAACTTGACGAATTATGTATCAATATCATAATTTTAGTACATCAAAACATCTTATTGATTCAAGTTTACATCATGAAACACTAAAGATACTACTCGTTGATCAGCAAATGTGCTCGTTCGACCGATTTAGATTTCCGAAACCATCGCAATCGATTGCAATCAAATTATCGAGTCAAGGTCTAGCAAAGCCCACCTTAACCGACTGGTAATTACTATCGGAATCGGCTCAAATCGAGTTGAAGTCTCGATTCACTGCGTTCAGCAGTTTAATTACTAACCAAACCAATAGCTTTTAAGAAGGTTACTGGCTTTTAAATTAACCAAAGTGTGTGCTTCAAAAAAAGATTTAAGCTTCGGTGCTCCTTTCAAAAATGAAGGTTTTTTACTATTGGTATATTTTTGGCATATTTTTTTATGTTACTTTTAGAATTAGTAGACTCTATAATATACTTCTTGGCTTTGCAATCAATATGTCACAATACAGCTTCTTCGTAATGTTAAAATGAAAGTTCTTTATTATTTGTTTTGTTTTTTATTGTTAACTAGCAGGCGCCCGCGGCGTCGCTCGCCCCGTTCCCCTTATTTTTTCGGGATAAAAAGTAATTTATGTTTGTCTCCTTGTTTTAAGCTACCTTCCCACCTATTTTCAGCTAAATCGGTTTAGCCGTTTTTGAGTTATAATTATTGTTACTAACACGACTTTCTTTTAGATGTATAGATAGATTTTAACTTTTTTGTAAATTCTCAGAGTTAAGTATTTTGCTTTTCTTTCGAGTTTCACTATAACAGTTAACTAATTACGAAGATATTGTATTTGTTAGTTCTCAAAGCCTTGAGGTAACAGTTTAAATCGTTCAATTTATGTTGCCAACTGTACGAATATTAAGGCTTTATACGTGAATGCAGCTAAGCTAGCGACCTAGCCAAGTTTCTGTAGATTAATATTAAGTTTATTGGGCTGCTGGCTATTGAAATTAGTTGTAGTTGAGGTTAACTTGAGTGTACTCGAGGTTATATGCATAGGAATCTTCATTACGTTGGGGAGCTTGGGACTTCTGAACCATTTAAGGGGCTGGTGGCCGACAAATAATTCACTTATATTAAATTAAATAATTATTTTTGGACATTCCTCACAACACTATCTAGCCTTAAACTAAGCAGGGCTTTTACCATGGGAACCAAGTAATGCAATTTTTTTGTTGTACTTCGATAACAATATAGCACCCAGACAGAAAGCAAACAGCTATGATCACAACACAAATATTGGTTCTCGATGGGTTTGAAATCACCAAAAATATTATGTACGAAAAATCTACTTTAGTAGATAGGCAACTTTGCTAGAAGACTTTTTAGTCCACCGAAAAGCCACTATCATTATACCAAAATAAACAATAACAGGTGAAAATATGAATTACTTATTCATGAAACAAAATAGATTAAAACTCTACAAACAAATCAATCAATTCAGGTGCGCTCCAATGGAAGCTAATTTAATAGTATCTAGTTTAATATGTACCAAATATTCATAATTACACATTCAACTGAATAATTTGACGATATTGGCATGTCACCGGCAAATCCCCGTTTAGTCATAAAGGAACATAGTTTTGTTGATTCAAAGATATTTTAAGCGATGGTATAATACAGGGTTATTCATTATTAGCTACACAAACTGACAGGGCCTCATTTTTGAGTCGTGAATATTTGTTTGGCCGAATTAATTTAATTCCTAAAATGATTTTAGTTTTTGTATCAAAATTGTATTCTCATTAATTTATTTACGACATATTTCATAAATATTGGCACGGAGAACAAGACAATGACCTATCGTCACCACCTAACATTTGTCGAACCTAATTCCTGAGTGACCCAAGTGAATTAATGAATAACCCTGTATAAATTTGACGTAGTTTATTGTAACATCAACCAGAGAGAGGCAACAGAACAGAGTACGCGGTTACAGGAAATGTCCCGATGGTTGAACAGCGAAGAACCACTTCTCGTGCCGTACGTCAGGGTCCGAGAGCCGGTCCGCAAAACGCACAAAGGAGGGTAGTACTCGAAAATCTCGAAATCTAACTGGTCTGGAGAATCCGTATCCGCATTAGATTTCGCTAGTTGAGAAAGTTTGATACAATAAAATATTCGTCCAGAGTTCATTCCGATGGCAAAACGCAACGATAGCGCGTTATTGCATAGAAAAATCTCTGCACTTAAAATCCTTTCACCTCACTGATTTGAAAGAACTAGCGACACGACAAAAAGAAGGTAGAAATTTCCATTTCCAAGGTCCTGAGATGATTTTTATAGTTCTTTTAGATAAAGTCTGAAGTGACAACGTTCCAGTAACATATCGAATCATTAAGCAACTAAGTGAATTGCACTCATTTATCATCTAAAGCTCGCTATGACGGATGAACAGATAATTCGCATCAATAGCTCGAACATTAGTAATAGTTTGAATAGTTGTAGTGCACGAAAAGAGCCCCTTTGAGGCGCACTTAAAATTATTTCACCAAGCTTGGTTTGAAAGAATTACTGACACTATAAGAAGAAGAAGAATAGTTTGAAGGCCTGCGCTCATCTATGCAATGGCGATGGTGATCAGTGAAATGCTGTTAAATATCGCTGTCATATTTGCCACCGTTTCATTGATCGTCATCGCAGATAGCTTACCTATTTACCTAAGATTTGTAACCCGTCACACATAGAAAACCAACTTCTTAAAAGTTGCCTGGAATAGATTGCGATAAGACTGCACATTGTTCTTCGCTATCGCGTATATCCCCCAGCGCTTGTCAGTTCTTCAAGCTTTGAGTACATGACCTGCACATTGCCACTTTAACTTAGGTAAAAATCTCCAGGAAGGAAATCATATTTCCAGGAAGAACGATTCTGAGCCCTTTCCATCAATCGACTTCCCGCGATTTTAACAATGTCGTTGGTCCATCTGGTGGGTGGGTGGGCGCCCCACGTTTCGTCTTCCGGTTCGTGGTTGCTATTCGAGAACCTTTATTTCCCAACGGTTGTCGGTTCTTCGAGCTATATGACCTGCCCATTGCCACTTCAATTTACTAATGCTACTAGCTATGTCGGTGACCTTGATTCTTCTACGGATATCCTCATTTCTGATTCTATCACGTAGTGAAACTCCCAGCATAGCTCTCCAACGATCTAGCTCTTGAACTTACCTAAATAAGGTATAGCGTTCAGCAGTCCTTTCTGCACTAGGCTCATTTCTAGGTCACATTCCGCACTGGGGAGTAGATAGGACGTTGTGTTGCTGACCAGCACTCCTGCGACAACGCTGGTGAAAGCTATGGCGAGAAGCTTTATGTGGAAGAGGCCGAAGTTACAAGCTTTGTAGGCAGCGTTGATGTCTTGCATTGGCGGGCGGGATTTAGCTGGAACATCATCGTCTGAAATTCAAAAAGTCCTCATCAAAAAAAAGTAAACAGGCGGTTGCAATGGCAAAGCTTTGTTAACGGCGATGGTTACCACTTAACTTCAGGTAGGCCTTGCTTGTTCCATCAGTTAGTTTTGCTAAAAAAAATGCATTTAATAATAATTAGATGATTTATACAACATCAGGAGTAACTGGTGTTTACTCCTGCCGTACTTGTGGGACGCTATAATGCCTGGAAAAGGATTGTAGACTTGCCCAGCACCTATACCACAAAACAGATAAGTACCTATACTATCCAGCTTAGTTGGCTTAATCCACAGGAAAGACATGGTCAATACCTACAGAAGCTGTATAAGCCGCGGGTTTCCTCACGATGTTTTCCATCACCGTTTGAAAGCACTATCATAAAAGGTCTAATTATAATCCGTAACAATGATGTTTAAATAAAATCCCATTCCAAAAATGGTAAACAAATTATGATAAAATCTTTTTGATAAAATTAATAAATTATTTTCTGTGTAACTCAAAAAAACAAAACAAATTTTGTGAGCCAAATAAAATATTTCTATGCGTAAGTTAGATGGTTTTGATGGTTTTGGCATGATTAGTCGAATAAATATATTTTATTCTTTTTTTTTCATTCTTTTTGATATGATGGTGAAGACCAAGGCTTATGATGTGGGCGCCATGTTTTAAAAGATTTTCCACGATGTTTGCGCGTGACGGATTAGCGTGAAATATAGAGATTTACGGAACCCTAAGCACTGGTCTCTGACGTCATACTATTCCTAGGTCAAATCCATAACTAAACTACAAAATACATAAACATTGTGAGCATACTATTTTTATGAACAACGAGGTACCATGGTTATATTTTATGAGTTTTGACTTCCGATATTTCGGAAATATGTATAATTGTATAAGGAAGGTAATATCCTGTTGTTCATATAAGGAAGGTAATATCAAGTTATATTTTAAACAAAGTTTTTTTATTTACAACTTACTGATGGAACAAGCATATGGTCCACCTGATATTAAGTAGATACCATTGTGCATTGTCTCGATCACGCACGTCAGGAACGTGTCTCACGATGCACTGTTATGCGTCTAAAAAGGTATAATATCTTCTCCTTAATTTATATACAAAAATAAAAATAATATTATAGGCAATCCACACAACACTATCTAGCCCCAAACTAAGCAGAGCGTGTACTATGGAAACTTACGTACTTAGGTTGTATAGAAGTAGGCTAGGCTGTTTAGGCGGATACAGCCTATAATAACAAAGGATGGGGCATGTCTATTTTAGATTTTTGACGTGACAACGTCTTATAATTCGATGGAGCTGGCTGCACGCACGAAAAAACATGAGTCATGCGGCGTTGCCTCGCTCTGAGGCGTCCCATTTAAGGCTTGCAGCGCAAGCGAGAGCGCGGAACGAGCGACAAAGAGGCACAATCGGCCTCCGCGTTCGGCAGCGTTCGACATCTGTCTCTCTCCTACTTGAGTGAGCGATGCGTCCGCGTGGACAGCTGTATGACGTTGTCATGCTCAACTATCGTCAGTAAACCGACTTTACAGACAACCGATATTTTTTTTACTTAAAAATTACAACAGTCTAGGTCAAGCAACAGTGGTGGTTTCAAAACATACGATAACAATGAAAACTAGTGCTAGCGGTACAACAAAATGAGATTCCAGTAGGTTAAGCCTCAGTGCTTTCAGCTTATGTTTTTTGAAGGTAAACTTTCCAAAAGTTATGATATTTCACGCAATCCATATTTGTTTTTGAGCCAATTTACAAGGTAAGTAAATTTTGTTGGAGTATGTTTAATTTTAATACATTTTCTTTGCTGAAGATTTGGAGTTCAAGGAAAATTTCATCTTGTTACAGATCGGAAATTTGAGGTTTGGATATACAGTGTAAATATAACTAAATTATAATTAATACAGCCAGGAAGAGAAATTGTTAATTAAATTTCGATACTTTTATAAACACAAAAAATATTAAAACTATACAAAGGCTTGCGAAATAATAATAATATGTAGTAAATAACTTATATAATTAGTTATACAAATCTCTCTCGAGTTTTGGGTATAAAAAATTGTTTCCAGGACTATCCGGGAGTGCCGACGAAAGTGAAAATAAAATTGACTAATTTTAAAATGGTATTTCAGTCGTATTATCACCCCTTTCGCTTCATTCACTCTCATAACATTCTTCATACATGATCGTCGGTTTAGGGTACTCCTAACCTGGCCTTTCTCTTAAACATCTTTGATCTGATCGAGATACATGCGCCTAGATCTTCCCCTTCCAGCAGTTCCATTCACACTCGCCTGATGCAATTGTTTTGTTAATCTCCTTTCATCCATTCTCTCTACATGTCGAAACCATCTTAGCATACCTTTCTCTACTTTCATTACTACGTCTTCTTTCACACCGCATTTCTCTCTTATCACACTGTTTTTCACTCTATCACTCAACTAAAATTATATAAGCCTTTACTCTCAGTTTTCTAAATGGAAGCCAGTGGTATTCACTAGTTGGTATTCATTTTGATTAATTTCGCAAGTTGCACGGCATACCCGTCCAATTTCCTTTCGTGCTCAGATTCCCTCAGATTAATATTGGCAAGCTTTTCAGCTTTCAATTTACAAATAGCTCTGATTAGTTTTCATCCATCTTGGTTTTGTATTTAATATTATTAGAACTAGAAAATATTTATTTTACAAATACGACAACAAATATTAAAAAAAAATGCAACTTCCTCTTTTTTATTACTAGAGATAGTTCAACTGATCCAAGTGCCAAGCGCAAGCATCCCGATGACGCTAGCGGCATGTTTGTGTGGGCAACTCAGATGTTTATCTATCTGGGTGTCTTATTGTATTCTAAGTATGTATTTACTAAAAATGTATTTAAGTATAATAATCAGCTATTTTTTTTCTATTTTTGTGTAAAAATCTTAATGTGGTTCACAGAATACATCTACTCACCAAGTTTCATCAGTCTAGCTCTTACGGTTTCGGAGAAAAATGGCTGTGACATACGGATGGACAGACAGACAGACAGACAGACATGACGAATCTATAAGGGTTCCGTTTTTGCCATTTGGCTACGGAACCCTAAAAATGGTGACCCCGACGTGGTACCCAGAAACTGTAAATTTGTTACTTTGATGAAATGCTTGGGTTTATTTACTTGTTATCACCAAAAATTACGTCGTAAAACAGATGAATAAGTCGTGCAAATATAAGATAGCGTATTACCGGTAGCAGTTACAAATATTAAAACATTATGAAATATTCTAAACAAGAGACAATGTACATAATTTGATATTTGTTCAGTCTTAAAAGACAAACTGATAAAACATGTTAGTATTCTAGCTACGATGGGCTTTGAAACTTTCATGTATGGAATACAAATTACTGCATTATGTTTTGTAATGCTAAATGTAGTATTCGGTCATATTATATACTACTACTACTACTACTATATATACAGGGTTATTCATTATTAGCTGCAAATACTCAGGAATTAGGTTCAACAAATAAAATAAAAAATATTTATGAAATGATTTTTTTTAAGTTTTGTTATGAAAATCCCGAGAAAATCGATAAAGAAATTATTGGCGCCTGACCTATTTTGACCTTTGATCCGCGCCCGCGCGCCGTGAGCGACACTCTGCGTTCAGTCACCGCCTAGGTGGGTCATCGTCCTGTTCTCCATGTCAATCATTATGCAATAGCCGTAAAGAAATTAATAAAAATAAAAATTTGATACAAAAACTTAAAAATCATTTCATAAATATTTTTTATTTTATTTGTTGAACCTAATTCCTGAGTATTTGCAGCTAATAATGAATAACCCTGTATACTGACTACCCTCTTTGACAGTCATCTTAAAAAAAAACTCGATAGTGTAGGTACTGTAAACTAAAATTGTGAACGCATAATCTTATACCTTAACGAGAAAATCTTGTATATATATACCTATATATATTTAGGATCTCGGAAACTGAGCCAACGATTTTCATGAAATTAAGTATACAGGGGTTTTCGGGGACGATAAAACGATCTAGCTAGGATTCATTTTTAGAAAATGCCCCCTTAACCGTAAAGTAAATAATCAACTTTATCATAAAATTATAACTCCTAGCGCCATCTGTTGATTAAGTCATGAGTTAGTGGGACAGAGAACGCCATCTATTGACGAGTAGTGGAGTTTATTATTATGTCGGTAAGATCGAAAAATATTAATATTTAATCAGTATGTAAGTAATTCGTATTTAAATATAATTCACAACAACAGTTTACCAAAAAAAAAATACCGAGCGAAGCTCGGGCACCAACTGCTAGTGTCAATAATGTATTCCATGGCTGGGGATTATTTTTTTAATTATTTTATACTATTAGCTAATATTAAAATATTAATACCAATGAATCTCTGGTGACTTCGTTCGCGTTGAGTTTTTGCCATACAAACTTACAAACTTCAACCCCCGCTGCACCCCTTTATTGGTTGAATTTGTAAAATTATGACTTAGTGTACCAACACTTTCGTAAAGAACACATTCTCCAAATTTAAAGCCACTACGACTACTGGTTTAGACATTGCGTTGTATGTCAGCCACAAAAAAAAACTTGCGAAGTGCTAGCGGCCGCTCGCGGCTTTGCTCGCCCCGTTTCCGTTACTTTTTCGGGATACTAAGCTACCTCCCCACCAATTTTCAGCCAAAAGAAATCTTTCAAACTCCTCAATTTAGCAAGAGACAAAGAACGCTGAAAAAAGAAGGCCTTGGCCCTGTTAAATATTCTAAAAATAAATAAAGCCCCAATTAATTTTAAGCCTATATGCAACTGCGTGTAATATAAAGTTATTCTTCCTACACGAGTTTCCACTTTTAATTAAACGCAATATCTAATATGATCCGCAATACACAGTACAAGAGAAAGCAATTTAAACTCGTAACAGGGCGTACAATGTCTTTGTATGAAGCGGATGTGAATTCAGCTAGTTCACTCCATACTAACACATCGCACATCTAGGTGGACTGTGATGGTGATCAGTGGTGTTGCGTATCTTTTGTTACAATCAAAACGTAGTCGCATCTGTCAGTTTTGACATTCTTTTGAGCAGCGGTTTCAATAAGAAACGAATTGAAACAAAATTAATGTCAAGGAACGATTGGAAAAAGCCTGATTGTTGACGTAATAAATATGAGATAGCGAATATGAACTTCGCTTTGTAAAATGGTTGCTGTGCATTGTTAGTATCAAACATTTGATTTGCAGTCACTTTTATGTCAACAAATAAAGATGGCCATAGACTTAGCGGCCTGCTTAAATAAATGACTACTACATAATGAATAAAACAAAATAAAAAAAAATATTGTGGACAATCCAATCCACACAACATTATCTAACGCTTGTACTATGGGAGACAGATAGTTGATATAGTACTTGTGTACATTTTTTTTTGTTAATTTTAGTTAACACTCACACAGTTAGTTCTAGTCAACACTCACACAGACTCAAAACAGAGCCAGAGACATAGCCAAACAGAGCTTGTGATAGGCTTCTGAGAACTTAATATTTTTTATACCAAATAACGTGAGTGAGCTAGCTGTTTACACTCTCTCTTGTACAGCTACTGCTGTATTATGTAAAACAGCTTAACATCACATTATGTAGAAGGAAGATACGAAAGGAATTAAATCGTGTAATTTTGTACGAGACTGTAAGGTGCTTTGTGTTACGGGGGTAATCTCCCTATTCTATTATGGTCTAAAAGGGCCGTATGACATAAGTATGTACGTACATTTGTACAAAGTTTACTATGATAAAGCGTTTCAGTGCGATATTATTACGAGAAAAATAATGGTATGAATGAATTTTTAATAGATTTGATTTAGGAATCCAGAGCGATTTCGTACTAGCTTATGGAACGAGCACATGGTTAACACTTACCATAAGGCATGGTGTTAACCATAAAGACATTGCCTTGTAAGTTACGCATGCCAGGAACGTGCCCTACAATGCATCGCCCTGCGTTCATCAACTTGAGGCATTCAGCCACGCGTGCCAGCAATTTTCAAGCTTTATGTCTTAATTTTTGCAATTGCCACTTGAAATACGAACTTTAAATAATTATAAGTTTAAAAAACTAGAGAAACCGACTTCATTGCCAAACGGCTAAACCGATTTTAATAAAATTTGTTTGGGACAATCTGGACGTAAAAATAACCTTCTAAATAAAAAAATAATTTTCTAAATCGGTTCCTAAATGACGGAGGCATGCAGTTACAAACATTAACAAAATTATTTAAAAAAAATGGCAACACCGATTTTAATTAAATTAAAATGGGCCCAATCTGGAAGCAGTACCTTTCAGATAAAATAATAATATTTTTTCAAATCGGCTCACAAATGAAGAAATTATGCTGTAACAAACATTAAAAAAAAAACATCCGAATTGAGAACCTCCTCCTTTTTGATTGGAAGTCGGTTAAAAATCGAGGGGCCAGTCAAGATAGGTTATGTCACAATCTCTATCTATTCAATTTGAGATACACTACGCGGCAAGTAGTAACTGCTTCTCTCAGTCAGTTACCGAGTACCACGCAGTGTGACTCAAAATTAAAATACGAGCCTTTGTTCTTCATTCCATGGCGTAGACCTCTGAATTTCAGAAGCTTCGTATTTCCTCTGAGTGGTTGAAGCATGTGGATTTGACAGGCGTTCGCTGGCCTGCATTTTGGAACCGCAACCAAAAAGTGATATATTTAACAAAGCGCTGCCACGATTTATTTCGTCTGTTGAAGGCGTTTTACAAAAATGGAAACCGTTTTATTTTTGAACAAATGAAATTCGATTGTTGTGAAAATATTGAACAAGATCGGAAACAATAAACACCATTGTTTTTTTTTCATTTAACAATTAAATCACTGTACTTTGAGTGGTTAAATCTACTGTAAGCCTAACACAAGTTCTGTCTTTGGCTCTGGTTTTGAGTCTGTGTGAGTGATCACCAGTGTATTAAACTGTGTGTGACGTTTCGATGTAGAATTTATTTAGTTAACACTCACACAGACTCAAAACCAGAGCCAGAGACAGAGCCAGACAGAGCTTGTGGTAGGCTTACTGACTTTCTTACTGTATGTAGATTTTGCATCTATTGTAGATGATTGATATAGCGTGAAAGGCAACAGGTGTTTACTTATATCCCTACTTGCGAGACTATAGTGTTAGGACAGGATTTTAGATGGAATAGGCTGGCCCAGTACGTAAACCATCCTGACGTCTTAATCGGCCTAATCCGCCGGAAAGACATGGTCGGTGTACGTGTGGAGCTGACTATGCCGTGGGTTTCCTCACGATGTTTTCCTTCACCGATTTCACGAGCTATGTCAGTGGCCTTGGTTTTTTATTGAAACTCCATAGCTCCACATTTATGGTATAGCTGAGGGAAAGAACTTTGGTGGTAGCTCATTTCACAATTAATGGCAATTTCTGTATTTTTTTTAGTTTATTGCTAAATATAGGTCTGCTGCATTTCCTTACATATTTTTTTTATTCAACTAGCTGATTGACTAATCATAATATGGCCCACCTGATGTTAAGTTAAGGCATTGCCTCGTAGGCCAAGCTCGTCAAAAACGTGCCCTACGGTGCTTGCCCTGCAAATATCAACTTGAGGTATACAGATGCTCAGCCCTACGTGCCAGTAATTTCACCGCCAAACTGAAACACAGCAATGCTGCTTCGCGGCAGAAATAGGCATGGTGGTACTTCCCCGGACGAGACCCATTATTTCTAGTAAACCTTTTAAATAGTAAAATACTTACTCGTCAATGCTAACACTGGTAAACTTATTTCACTCATTATCACTTTAAAATCTTTAGAATTTCCTTAAAAAATACCACTTTATGTTGCCTACCTAACATGTCAACGGTTGTAACTCTTATAAATAAATCTCTATTCCGTAATATAATATGATGTAACTAATTAATTTAGCCTTGTAGAAACCAGTATCTCTTGAACTCTTCTCTCATTAAACATCGATTACGAGATAGTGGGAGATAGGGACTCGAGTAAGATGGTTCTGATTTCACTGTGTAAACTTAAGATAAAATTACCAATCGCTCCAACGCCACTAAATTCTACAACAAGGTTATGAAAATGGTTATTGATCTTCAAGATATTTAACGATAATATTACCAATATCTGTTTATAGAGTTCTTAGAATAAATAACCGTTGTGGCGGCAAACGGAAATAAAAAAGGGAAATAGTCTGCGGCGATTTTCCTTACTTTATCGGTTCGTCACAATTTTATGGTCGTTCTGGTTTAGGTCGCACACTACAGTTATTATAAAGCTCAACTCACACCGCCGCGCCGTAGAATGAAACAAGAGCGATGAAGTTAAAGGTTGAACCACTAATGGTTAGGTCCCCGATGCAAGACGTCCATACGGTAGACCACCAAAAAGATGATCCAACGAGCTAGATGTACATCTATTATATTGGTTCAATCTAAGAATGAACCGAAACTTAGTTTTAACGCCTAATTGGACATTTATAAATTTAACACCTTTTTCAACATGTATTTTATGCAATAAACACTTTGACTTTGACTTTGAAAAAGCTAGGAGAAAAAAGTAGGGAGGCTTTAGCTTTAAGGAGGGTTTTGCAGTACGATAAGAAAAATTGAAAATAAATAAATACATTTTTATTTAATTCTTATGATATAGGCTGTACGACTAAGTTGTTTGTCCGTCTATAAGCTACGTTACAGATTCAGAAGAAATTAGGAAAAAAATCTTCGGGCATCTAGAGTTTCTTCTTTGGCATAAATAACGCCAGTATGGATACACCTGAAACAAAAAGTACTTAATTATATCACAAAAATTAAGAAAAAAAAATCAAATTTAATTTCAAGTTGGACTCCCCCAAATTTTGAATAATTGTGAATGGTATTAAAATAAATTAATAAATAGAACTAACTAAAGAGCGTCTTTGAGGCGCACTTAAAATAACCCTTTCACGATACCACTGGCACCGGTTCGAAAGATTAGTTCTTTCGAACCAGTGCCAGTGGTAAAGAAAGAAAGAAAGAAAGAAAAAACGTTTATTTGTCACACCTCCAATGGAGAACATTTTAGTGCTAAAACTAAGGGACTCACACAGCTGTAACAAAAACAGAAAACAAAAATAAAAAGGAACTAAAAAAAGAAGGTGCAGAGAATGGTCCTTCATGTGGGGTGCGACAAACAGGCCTCGTCTCAGCTCGATGCTGCGAACCATCCAGATATGGAACACAACGCTGGTTTTCAGACGAAATCCGTTGGTGGCTTCACGAACACAATAAGTAAATAAAATGGATAGGATAGGTGTAGGTATGTGCTGGTACACTAGATAATTAAAATAAATAAAATGATTCATCAGTATAATATAATATATAGGTATGGAATACTTAGTTAATGAGTAAGTAAATGTAAGTACAATAAAAGTAACAAATATTTACAATAAATATATAAATAAGTGCATTATCATAATATTGGCCATGTGTGGTAGTGCCAGACACGTTGAAAATAAAAACTTATAAAAAATAAACTTACAAAACATCATTCCGGCCATTGTGAAGAAGGGAACGACGCAGCCAAAATCTAGAATAATCGGGAACCCGATGTTGCTTGCCAGCGTGCCCAGCCGACCACACGTTGATACCATAGAAATGGCCAGAGACCTACAACCAAAAACATGAAAAAAATATATTTAAACTCAAAGTAAAAATAATTTTGTTATAACACCCAAACAAAGAGATATCACCTGTACGTAGTGTACGTTTGTTCATCACACAAAATACATGATCACATTATGAGAAACACACAATATCACCAACAACACTCTGTATAATGATAAAAAAACTAAAGGTTAGATGTTAGTTTTTATTAAAATATTATCAAAGCAGCCGGTCTAAGCTATCAACACGACTTGGCACGTAGACATCGTTTATTGGTCTGACCTTTGCTGACTCCTTAAGGAGTAGATAGGATGCTCTTAAGTAAACCTCAATAAAAGCAAGCCTTAGTCCAAGGCTGTCAATAAATTAGATTTAGCTCTGCTCAACAAAAATCTACCAAACACGTTCTGTAATCAATATTTTATGAGAGAAACGCTTTTTACTGGGCCAGCGGGGCTCATGTCTGGACTTTATTACCCCTTAAGATTTGTTTATACATTGAAGCAATGAATAAAAAATTAAACGTTTGTTTTCCTGCTTATTCTATAAAAAAGAAGTAAATAATCATCGTTTTATCTGTAACGACGGCTACTGCTGAAGTTATTAGGTACCTAATAAGTTTCTTCCAATACCACATTTAGGTAGCGGCACGTAATTTTAGTGCTGACCGTTATTGCGAAGAAATCAAAAATAAGGTACCTGAAGGAGGCTAGCGGGATGAAGGGCGTGCGTAGCGCCGATTGGCTTTCATACCTAATAGCTGTAGGAAACAGCTCAACCGCAGCAGTCTGGCTTATCCCCTTCATCAGTTGCATCAAAGCAGTAACAGCAGCAAAGAGAGCTACCACAGCAGTCTTCGAGCTCGCCCATCTAAGTCCTAAGGTTATGCCACCGCTTGCAATACCACATGTAACCAACAACGCTTTCTTGCCAACTTTGGTAACCACAGCACCGCTGACGAAATAAGGAAATAAGCAGACGAATCCAACTATGACGCTGTTGATGTAGGTTTGCGCTCCACTTTTGATCTGAGAAGATAAGCAATGAGTTAACTTGGTGTCATCATCATTATCAACCTGAAGAAGATCACTGCTGGACATAGGCCTCCCCTACACATTTCCAGAGCCCTTTTTTAAGCCCTTTCCATCCATCGACTTCCCAAAGTTAACAAAGTCGTCGGTCCATCTGGTGGGTAGGCGCCCTACGCCTTGTCTTCCGCTCTTGATGTCATAATATTGGGCTAATATAAAATAGATTTATTTGTAAACAAGTTTTACAAATAAAAAAACAGGATCGAGGTGGATGACACAAATAAAGGGAGACTTTTGATCTTCTGTTTTGGGAGCCTTAAAAGTATGGCCACATCTAGTTCGCTTACGAGGGTATATCGCTGTCAAAATATCGTATTGTCAAAGCTCGCGCCAGTGTGTGCAAAACCCTATGCTAAAAAACTGATTGCCACCGTAGTTTGTTGCCTGTTCTTCTAGGCTTGGTCGCGTGGAACTGGCACCTAGACTCACCTAGCTTTAAGACGTTTCAAAGTGATCCTTGCAATCCTACTGAATAAATACACTTTCGATTTTGATTTTAATCGCAAATAGCCTAGATGTACGCAAGGTTAAGAAACAAACCCCTCATGTTTGAAATGAGCGGGCTACTAGCTCTAAGATTATTCAGACAGGAGTATAATATTCATTCAACCAACCGGAACACAGATATCAGATGTGGAATTGCCTCTTGACTTCAAGTCGCTCGTGTAACTGTCCAGAAGCACGCAGAAGTTTTGGTTCAAGTCTGTTTGGTAGTGTTCTACTATGGTTGATAGCTGGGGGAACCATAGACGTACTAAGTTGTATCTGTGAAAATTAAATATTACCATAGATAAACACAACTTTTTGTTGATTTTATAGTGTTTAATACATTTAAGGATATCACAAAGGTTTTTATAATGTCCCAAAAGTTAAGAGCCTAGCCGGATTTGCCCCTGCGTCCTTCCTCTTGGTACGGAGCTGCGCTGACCACTGCACCATCGGATCCTAATCACACTCGACGAATAACTCTTATTGACTGCTTGGCACTAACGTGACCGTGGTTCCATCTACAGGTTTGACGTTACAGTCAACTACTCAGTTTCAGTCTTAACTTTAAGGACATTATCAAAATCTATGGATACTGCTCACACCTGTATAGGGCTTCTTTTTTTCTAACATATACTGTCCCACTACTGGGCAAAGATCCTCCCGAGATTTGCCACACCCTAGATCTTACTTCCATTTTACCCATTCTGTGCTAACAAGCTGATGAAACAAGCTTATGGTCCACCTGACGTTCAATGGTAACCATCGCCTTTAACAAAGCATTGCCTCGTAGGTCACGTACGTCAGGAACGTGCCCTACGATGCACTGCCCTGCGTCCATCAACTGAGGCATACAGATGTTCAGCCTCACGTGCCAGTAATTTCAGCCACAGCAAACTTTGTTCCTATGATGAAAAACTACTCACATAGCAAGAATCAAGAACATAGAGCCACTCAGTATGATCAGGTGAAAGAGTAGTGGCTTCCGAAACATGGGTTTTATACCGTGAAGTCCAACCACAAGTCGATAGGTGATGCCTGTAAGCTTTAGTTCAGTTTGCATCTCGTCGTGTTTCCTTACGTTCTTCCAAATATCTTTAAACTGAAATTAAAAATAAAATAAGTAGTTAATTAATGAAATTATTTCAATCAAAGTTTGGTGATCGCACCCACGACCTTCGACGCAGAAGACAGAGCTACCAACTGAGCTGAGAAGCCGTGAAGATAAAGTGGCAAAAAGATCTACATCAAACCGAAAATCTTAGTTCATGAGTATAAATTTGACCAATATTTTGTAATAGATGGTCAAATTTATTTTAGCACCAGATGGTATTGTTTTTTGATTATAATAAAACCGCCTATTGTTTCTACAAACAGTTTTTGATGCATCTATACCTAAGTTTTTGAGATCAATAAAGTATTTTCTATCTATTCATATTTTTTTCAAAGCAAAAAGACTACATAGCCGGGGCTTGAACCCGGGTCCTTATGCATGATGTAAGTGAACCAAAGTCGACGTTGACTTACTGCGTAGGAGATGCGAAATTATCGCACACTCGCACAAAAGTATTATTCGCCGTCTCGCTCACCACTGTTAACCCGTGGAAGTAACTCCCCAGCCAGATTTTTAATTCCCCAGCCAAATTCAAGACAAGGCCTGAACTGAATGGCCTTCAGAGTTTCGTTCTCATTCACCCCACCACTCTCCTACAATACTTCGCAAACTATTCATTTTAGTGACATCTATGCAGTCCCATCGGTCGGTAGCAAGGATATTTTAACCATCCTTGGTCGGTAGTCATGTTTACCGTGGGACAGACAGTCGTTGGAGCAAACGAATACAAGAGTGGAGACCGCGTTTATGTAAGCGTAGTGTAGGACGCCCTCCGGCAAGGTGGGGCGCCGATCTGCGAAATGTATCTGGCAAGCACTGGAGAAGAAGAGCCGAAGACCGGGCTCAGTGGCGCGGCTTGGGAGAGACCTACGTCCAGCAGTAGACTGATATAGGTTGATGATGATACAGTCTCTAGGAAATTCGTTCTAATAACGCCATCTTGCTGACATTACTAGAAATACCTCGAGTTGTGTCGATAAACGTGGGGGTAAAATATTGATGGTTATATTATATCTAACTAATATAATGTTCATGAACTTGAAACTTTGAGAAGTTCCAGAACTTTACCGGATAAGTTTCGGCTGACTTTCCTGTGTTCTCCTCATATATTTTTACCAGAATTTCTCTGGCTTCGTCGTACTTTTGCCGTGTTACTAAATACTTTGGGCTCTCGGGTAGCGTGGAGTAGAAGATGCAGGCAAATAACGACCATAACGACATTATGTAAAGGTAGAAATTCCAAGTGTTGAGCACTGAAAAGAAAAAATTATGTTTTATTTTTCGCTTCATTTTTTCAAGATTTCATAATGCAATGAATGTACGCACAAGTACTATTGTGAGACGTGTTGTTTTATGAAAAGAGCATTGAATTAAAATTGTAGGGCTGTGTTCCAACGCTATCAATTGCACACATTTTAATAATTTAAAAGAGGATAGACTTTATTTTCTCTTTTTAAAATGTGGTCAACAAATAGTTGGAACTTAAATATTCTAAGTATGTATTTACAAAAAAAAAATGCATTCAAGTATTATATCAGCTATCTGGTTCCCATATTACAAGCTCTGCTTAGTTTGGGGCTGGGTAGTGTTGTGTGAATTGTCCACAATATTTATTTATTTAAATATTGTTGACAAACCACACTACACCATTTAGCCCCAAATTAAGCTGATACAAAACTTATACTTATAAAAAAATTTGTATATACATTATTTATTTAGAAAACAATATAACACCCAGACAGGGAACAGACATCTGCTTGCATCACACAAATATTTGTTCTCGGTGGGGATCTAAGACCTACGGTGCAGAAGGCACAACTATTATCAACTAAGCTGTAAGACCAGTCACTTAGCAGTTTAATTTTCGTAGCACTTGTTACAAAAAGTACACAGATATAGATTTTAATCTGAAAACCACTCGCTTTTTACTAAAAAACTTACCAAAATATCCGTCAAACAATGAGAACCTGAAATAAAATAACAAAAAAATTCAAGGCGACAAAAACAAATCTTTTAGTCTAATTTTTAAATGATATTGTGGATTGTAAACAAAAAAAGTCAAGTTGTCTTGTCTATTTTGGACAAAAGGTAGTGATCTTAGGCCTAAAACATACACAAGCGACGTAAGGCAGCAGGCGTGGAACAGGCGTGGCGCAGGCGTGCGCTGCTTCAAAACGATTTCATACAAAATGTATGCTGGCGACGTTTTTTAATTATACTGAAGCGACGCGGCGCAGGCAACGAAACGGCGCCCGCGTGTCTGCGGTCTGCGCCGCGTCGCATTTTGTATGAAATCGTTTTGAAGCGGCGCACGCCTGCGCCACGCCTGTTCCACGCCTGCTGCCTTACGTCGCTTGTGTGTGTTTTAGGCCTTAGATAGAAATAGGTACTCAAAGACAGTAGACAAGTCCTTCTAGCACTAAATTGATTGTGTGAAAGTATTAAATAAACAAATAGAAAGGTACCTCCAATCCTGGATGAGAATACTCCATGTTAGGAGCGGGTTGATGATTTGGGTTACGGCAACGAAAGATAATTGACATAGCATGACGCGATCTCTTATGTCTTTGTGGCAAAACTCTGATGTGAAGATTAAGTGGGAACTTATTGATGTTGCAAATCTGAAATAAGAATAAAAAAGTTGAAAAAAACATATTCCGCTTATCAATAAATAGCCCCAAACTAAGCAAAGCTTAATGATTTTTTTGTAAATACATACATAGAGTACAATATAACACCCAGACAGAGAACAAATATATGCGTTCACCACACAAATATTTGTTCTTGGTGGGGATCGAACCCACGACCTACGGCGCAGAAGGTAGAGCTACCTACTACCAACTGAGCTGAGAGGCCAGTCAATAGATGCAAGACTGACATTCCTCCGTAGTCTTTCTTAGCCAAGGTTTTATAAAAATTGAGTATATTCAGAACAAATAATTTGTTAGTTTAGCCTAGTTTTATTTGCTGTCGTGCAAAGTTCGATTAAGTACCTAAATGCTTTTATTTCTACATTTTTTTAGTCTCATATGAATCGGCTAAAAAGTATTGAGTATAGACTCTTCGACATTGTCTGTCAAAAAGACAGACGTAATGCCATTTATAGAACGAAGAAAAATAAAGTCTCGTACCAACTATCTAGTATCTATCTACGCTTAACTCGGTCTTTGTGAAAACCGCGATCAAACGTTAGTAATTTATCTCACTTACAGAGCACCTTCGAAGAATTTCGCAGTAAGCAATACTTCGTTGCTCTGGCTCGTTCCAGCAATCACAGTAAAAAAGAAAATCCCTCCGTAGCCGATTTTCAGAAACATCTTTCTTCCAAAAGTATTGGCTAGGAACCCAGCGAGCATCGCAAACAACAGCATGGCTGAAATGGAAAACCAATATTTTAGTTTAAAAAAAATTGATAGAACATCCGTAAACCGGGTTATTTGTTAAATTTACCTACAAACTAAATTTAGGCATAACATTTAGAAAAAGCAACTTTTTTTTCTCTTTTTTCATAAAAAAAAACTGTTTTTTTCTAAGTTAGCGCACATGCGTTTGCTGTTCATCAATGAGTTAAAAAAACGCACGTTCTAACAATGATTCATGTAGTTTACATTTCCTATCACAAAACACCCTAAATCCTTTGATATACCTTTGATATTGTTTAGCGTCTCAAAATATTATATCTATGCATAATATCACAATGTCTTAGGGTCCCAACATCGTTTGATGTATCCCATTGTACTCGTCAACAAGAAAATCACATAAACCTATCGAATTACCAAAGGCGATTCTTATTTATATCGAAACATCTCGAATCAAGGGCACGGTTTGATGTCACAAAAATCGATACGAAAATGTCGTAAAGTTGGCAACCCTAGCACAACACAAAGAAAATAAAATTGATTTGATTTAAAATGATCTCTAGACTTTTGTTTAACCTTATTTTAGCTTACTGGCTTTCAATCACGGAATTATGAACCAAATTTTTTTTAGTTTTTTTACTGTTATCATTTTTTTTATCGTAGCAGATTTAATTTTTAATTATTTTTAAAAGAGGTCTAATCAAAAAACGCGATTGAGTTTTTTATTCGTTTCGTGAAAGGCTAATGTTTCCAAAGTATATTCAACCGGCACCGCTCACTGTAACGAGGCATTAACCCCGGCGTTTCAATATTGCCTCATCCACAAGGATTGATGCCCCTTTTTGCAAAGGTCCCCATGAATATTCCGATCCTATTCCACACGCCGGAACCTGTCCAAAGTTACATCAAGGGAATGTGATTCGGAATTCAAACGCTGTGTTTTAGCGACGGAGCCCAAAATTCTGGCAAAAGGATGCCTTGTGTTATTTTGAATATGGAGCGTATGCGTGACGGTGGTGATTTGTATGATAACAAATGAGGGGTTAAGATTGGTTAAGCGAAATATGGAAGCTAGGTTATGAAACTTATGAAATTTATGTACACAATGCTAGTGCTCTCAAACGGTGAAGGAAAAAATTTCAAGGAAACCCTAAAGAATTGTCAGCTCCGCGCGTATTTATTGACCATGTCTTTCTTATGGATTAGGCCGACTAAGCTGTCAGGATAGTATAGGTGCTGAGCAAGTCAATTTCTATATAAAATTCTGACCCAGGCACGGCAGCGTCCCGCGTAGGTAAGTAAGTAGGGGCGCCTGACACTGATACCTAAATCATCTACAATGGATGCAAGCGCCTGTTTTTTATGCAATTTTCGAATAGACCAATACAGAATTGACTTCTTGTCGTATACCTACTTCTTTCGAACCAGTGTGTTGAAAGGATTTTAAATTTTTACGTGACCCTGGACAGGTGTTGCTCGAACTTTTTTAGGTTCTACGACACGTCAGTTTCCTCACGATGTTTTCCTTCACCGTTTTGAGAGTACATAGTGCACATAATTTTTCGACAGACTCATTGGTACACGACTCGATTTGAACCCACGACCTTCGGATCGGAAGGCGGGGCCGCTACCACTAGACCACCAGTGCTCTCTTAGCAATTGTGTACCAACCAAAATAAGGAGCGCTGATCAAAAGCCCCTTGTCCACTAGACTCAAATGTAGATCACACTCGGCCTCGGGCAGCACGAAAGACGTGGTCGAGGTCACCAGGACACCAGCCACACTCCCAACGAAGGTGATAAACATCAGTCTCACGTGGAATCTGCCGAAACGACACGCTTTGTATGCATCGTTGATCTCTTGCATTGGAGTTTGGGTTTGCGTGTCATCTGAAAAAAAAGTGGAGAGAATATAGGGTTACACTGGGTTCCATCTGTAGAAGTATTATGAAAGGAGATAAGGAAAGCATTTGATCATAGGTCTACGCCATATTCCGAATTCCGAATCGCCGGTGTAATTACTGGCACGTGAGGCGAAACATCTGTAAGCCTCAAGTTGATGGACGCAGGGCAGTGCATCGTAAGGCACGCTCCAGACGTGCGTGACCTACGAGGCAAAGCTTTGTTATAAACGATGGTTACCGCTTAACATTAGGTGGGCCATATGCTTGTTCCATCAGCTAGTAGTAGTATAAATAAAAAAAGATTCATGCGTATCGTAGATTTATTGTAAAAAAAATCTCGTGTCCAGTAATGTTTTATTCTAAAAATGAAAAAATAAAAAATAAGTGAAATAAGGAAAAATTTAGAAGTTTTCTAAATGTTGTTTAGACGTCTACAATAGAAAACTTAAAATTCAAAAAAGACACAGGCAAAGGCGAGCTTAACTCTATAAATAATTCTGTTTCACTCGTAAATGTGAAAATAGAAGTGGGTACGTGCACAAGAAGGGGATTTGAAAATATTTTTATATATCATAAGTATTGTGTAATAATATCACTACTATTGATTAAAATAAGTACTTAATAATACCTACAGTGTGTACCTGCTGAAATATTTATATAGTTATACAAAAATATTACAAGTTGTGTTTACGCTAACAAATGTTTACAGCCTTTTCCACCCACCTGACTTGATCTTCACAAAGTCGATGGATCGAGATTTAATCTCGCATTCGAGAAATAAAAAAGAGGTTCTCTATTGTTTTAATATTATCTAAAGAGATCTGAAAATACCCTTTTGCGTTTCCAGTCTGCTACGAGGTCGTGAGGGATAAAAAATTAAAATTCTCGTAGCGGACGTAAAGTCCCCCAAGCGAAGAACCTTCAACATCACGCATTGCTTTCTATGAAAAGGCCACCGTGATATGACATCCGTTTACGTGAGTGAAATAGAAGCGAGTGCTGCAAATCTATTGTTAAAGGCCTGCGCACACCTAGGTCGCTGGCGTCGGCGATCAGTGAAACGCTGTCAAATTTGACAGCGATATTTCACAGCATTTCACTAATCGCTATCGCCAGCGACCTAAGTGCCTTAAGAAACAAAACGTTAAAGTCTGTGTATTACTTTTAATGCTATGAATTACTAATTTTGAAGGTTATTATATATAAATTAAGTAGGATATAATTGTCTAAGGTGAAGCCAAACAAACGATACTTATGTCATCATGACAGATGCGCAAGTGACGGGCACGCGGGGGTACCCCTCTTACTTCTCTTTCCCCTCTCTCGTTCTAGTGTAGTAGCAAATAAGGATGGGCATAGACATTTATTCCTGCAACACAACTCTTTCAGGCGATCGCTGAATCCACGGCCAGTTCTAAATTTTAGTTTGAAAAATTTAATTTTTTTAAAAAACGACGCGGATTCATGCCTTGCGCGATCCGCAGTGGCGATGACGATGGCGATCAGTTTCAGCATAGGATTTTGCATACATCCACACACACTGCTGCGACATTTGACAGTTTGATATTTGATAGCGATACACTGATCGCCATCGCAGGCGATCTAGATGTGCGCAAGGCTTCAGTGATCACCCGAACAAGCCAATTTACATGAATTGCGGGGCTGAATAAGCACTGTACTCGGCTTCTGTATGAGATCATCAATAGGTTAGAGCGGATTAGTAAAGTGATAATACGGTCGTCGTTTTTCGCAAACCAAACCTTGCCCTACTCACTTACAAACGTGAGAACATAATCTTAATGTGAAACTTCTGAGCAGTTGAGAGTTTAATCAGAGGTAGAAATCTAAAGACGAAAACAAAACAAAGTCTAACGAAATGAATTAAAAGTTGGCGCAATAAAATGAAGTCATTTGATCATCTTGGACTTTTCCTGCTTTTTATCTCAGAAAAAAAGTGGTGTATAATGGGCGGTCTAATCACTAAACGCATTCTCTTCCAGATAACTTAGCGATGGATTGGACTTGAAAAGAATAATAGATTCTGGAAATAAAAGGCACAAAAATGTCATTAGTACTAGTGGTAGGTACAAATAACTGTAGGCCTACCTCAAGCTCTGTCTGGCTCAGGTTTTGAGTCTGTGTGAGTGCTCACCAATGTCTTATACTGTGTGTGTGACGTTTTGACGTTGGAATTATTTAGTCAACACTCACACAGACTCAAAAACAGAGCCAGAGACAACCATCTGCGTTCACCACACAAATGAGTTGTCCCGATTTTGTATGGAGGCTGGTTTTTTATTCCTCGAGGCCTTTAACTGGAACCACTTTATGCTGAACTTTGAATGCCTAAAACATAGAACTTGAAACCCTACTTGAATATTTTTTAAAGCCCTCCATTGTTTTTAAATAAATTATTTTAACTCAAATAAATAAGTTGATGGTTGGTATTCTAGAACGATCAGGCATCCCTAAAAATCTGTCAGATTAGGCAGATGATGAATGACATTGACATTTTAACTGTCAGATTGCAAATGTCAATTCGTTGGATTTCATTTCGTCGTGTTCTCGTAGCTTTTTAGTTATCTTCTATTCTAACATACCTGACCCCTGACTCGGCTTTGTTTCAACGGATTGATTGTTTTATTGCACGCGATTTGGATAACGGTAGCTTGGAGATAAAACCCTGACGACTTGGCTATTCACAACGGTATTCGACTACGTTCCTATTCGTAGATTATGGCTCGCTGTATCAATTGCAACATAGCAAGTCATCCTATAAAACAACAGCATCTTTACAATGCTCTGGATATGGATCTCCAGATCATTTCAATTATAGAAGAATGGATAGCTCGGGAGGCAAGTAATACTATTTTTTTTTACTAATCAAACCTAAACTAACCTAAACCTGGTCGATAGTGCGTTTTTTCTAGCAAAGTAATTTTTACATTGTTTTCAGGATGAAGATGGAGATACTATTTGCCAAGAGTGCATGGACCTATTAATGCGCGAATATTATGGTAGATTTCATGGCATTCATGGTGATAGACAACTTGGTCATCTATCAGTTTGCATTTGCTGTGGGATTACAATCTCCCAAAGAACAGGGAGACGATCTCGTCCTCTACCTGTTGGTCGACCTGAGCGAGACCATATAGCTAACATCATCAGTCCCCGTCAGGTAAAATAGTTTTCATAATAATTTTAGTTTTAAACATTCATTGTTTTCACATCAGGCTAACATTTATCCATTTCCAAATATAACCTCACACAATGTATATTTTATCGTAGAGTCAACTAGAGGTTCTCACGGGTAGGCTATGTTACATACACAGTATAATAATATGTAGCTAGGTTACAAACTAAATTGTGTAAGCTAAACTTAAGAATCAACATTGGAAAACGCATTGTGAAAACGGGTAATAAAAAAGTAAATAAGGGTTGTTATTTATAATGCACCATTATGTAGTAAAACTTAAGTGGTCAAAATTCCTTTTCAGATTAATGCTGATGCTCGAGCGTGCAACGCCTGCTGGCTAAGAGCACACTTATACGCTCAAGAAGTGGTAGAAGATGAAAGAATAATCATTCCAGATGACATAGTAGAAAGCGGATCAAGTTCTGTAGCTGAACCTGTAAGTGTCCCTAGCTCTGACTTTGAAAGGGACAGCATTCATCAATTGGAAAATGAAAATATGCATTTAGATGGTTACAGTCGAACTCCAGATACTTCAAACCATTGTTTTGTACCAGAGTGTGCAAATATCGAACGCCTCAGAGTACCTTTGTTTCTGAAAAAGAAGATACTCAATGATAACAAAATATATGTCACTGAGAAAAATGCCGATTGGAATGACCGAATTTGCGGCTACTATTGTAACTGTTTCGTAGGAAAAAGAACTGTTGGGAGCTGTGCTCATGTAATGACAATTGTTTGGTATTTAGGGTGGGCAAGGCATCAAAATAATATTACACCACCTGCACAATTTTTGGACCATATCCTAATAAGAGAAGATGTTGAAAATGAAGAAATTGAATTAAAAAAATAATCAATTTATCAATTCTTGTTTCATTTAATAGCATTAGTGCTAAAACTAGGTTTTCGACCATACACGGCACTCTGTTCTGTCTGTTGCATACAATACAAGTTTATGTCTACCTAGCGTGAACCTAAGGGAAGGTAAGGTAGCTCATAGCCACTCATAGCGATGAGGAGTCACCAGGCCTTGAAAATAGGGCTCTATTGTGAAAACTTTAAAGAGCGAAGGTGCACTAAATTATGAACGTTTAACACTTGTAACTTATTTTATTTATTCAAATACAAGATAAATCAACTAAATCGTTTCCATGTTTTCTTCTTAGTCACGTCTCCCTGTTTTTTTTTTAAATCACACCTAATGCTAAAGTCTAACATCCGTATTCTACCAAGTAATCACACAAACTCTATTTATTGCAAGTAGCAAAAATTAGAAAATTAACTATAGGACCTTATATAATTGAATTATCCTTATTATTATACCACTCAATTCCCTTTTGCTTTCATTCGACCATTCTGACTATGCACGCGTCCCCGCGTGAGTACTGTTAAATATTTAATATTTTAAACAAAATTTAACAATTTCAATTAGTAATTCAAAGCTCAACGTGAAAACAATAATGGTAAGAAACTATTTCCTTAGCTTACAAATCTTAATACGAATCTTAACAATGACTTCAATCTAAAATGATTTTCTTTAACATATTTCTAAATGATATTTCAACTCAATATGACTGTAGTCAACATAAAAATAAAGAGGCTCTATTTATCTCTTCTTCTCTAAAATTTAAAAGCTACTTATGCTCTTTTCGGGGTTTTGATGCAGTTTTCTCCATTCTTTCCTCTGTTGTTAACAATGCCGCAAAGTACTTCTATAACACAGCGACTGAAGTCATAGTTGCTGCATGGCTGCCAGCTGCTAACGCCACAAAGGGCTAGTAACGCCACGTAGGGCTAATAACGCCACAAAGGGCTAGTAACGCCACATAGGGTTTGTAACGCCACAAAGGGCTAATAACGCACTAATTTTCAATATTTACCATATTTCAAACGAATAAATACATTTCAATTCATTTTAACGCCACAAGGGCTAACAACGCCACACGGGGCTATAACGTACTAATTTGCAATATTAACCATACTCCAAACGAATATCCATTTCATTTCATTTTAACGCCACTAGGGCTAACAACGCCACACGGGGCTAATAACGCACTAATTTTCCATATTTAACATACTCCAAACAAATAAATACATTTCATTTCATTATCGTCTCATTTTCATTTCATTTTAACGCCACATAGGGCTAGTAACGCCACATAGGGCTAGTAACGCCACATAGGGCTAGTAACGCCACATAGGGCTAGTAACGCCACATAGGGCTAGTAACGCCACATAGGGCTAGTAACGCCACATAGTGCTAGTAACGCCACATAAGGCTAGTAACGCCACATAGGGCTAGTAACGCCACATAAGGCTAGTAACGCCACACAGGGCTAGTAACGCCACATAGGGCTAGTAACGCCACATAGGGCTAGTAACGCCACATAAGGCTAGTAACGCCACACAGGGCTAGTAACGCCACAAAGGGCTAGTAACGCCACAAAGGGCTAGTAACGTACCAATTTTCAATATGACCATGCTTCAAACGAATAATTTCATTTCATTTCATTTCATTTCATTTCATTTCATTTCATTTCATTTCATTTCATTTCATTTCATTTCATTTCATTTCATTTCATTTCATTTCATTTCATTTCATTTCATTTCATTTCATTTCATTTCATTTCATTTCATTTCATTTCATTTCATTTCATTTCATTTCATTTCATTTCATTTCATTTCATTTCATTTCATTTCATTTCATTTCATTTCATTTCATTTCATTTCATTTCATTTCATTTCATTTCATTTCATTTCATTTCATTTCATTTCATTTCATTTCATTTCATTTCATTTCATTTCATTTCATTTCATTTCATTTCATTTCATTTCATTTCATTTCATTTCATTTCATTTCATTTCATTTCATTTCATTTCATTTCATTTCATTTCATTTCATTTCATTTCATTTCATTTCATTTCATTTCATTTCATTTCATTTCATTTCATTTCATTTCATTTCATTTCATTTCATTTCATTTCATTTCATTTCATTTCATTTCATTTCATTTCATTTCATTTCATTTCATTTCATTTCATTTCATTTCATTTCATTTCATTTCATTTCATTTCATTTCATTTCATTTCATTTCATTTCATTTCATTTCATTTCATTTCATTTCATTTCATTTCATTTCATTTCATTTCATTTCATTTCATTTCATTTCATTTCATTTCATTTCATTTCATTTCATTTCATTTCATTTCATTTCATTTCATTTCATTTCATTTCATTTCATTTCATTTCATTTCATTTCATTTCATTTCATTTCATTTCATTTCATTTCATTTCATTTCATTTCATTTCATTTCATTTCATTTCATTTCATTTGGTACCTGCTGTGTTTTTTTTTTTAAAACACTTATTCATTCTTGTTTTAAATATTCTCTTCAATCATGGTTATCATCTATCTATCAGCGATACTGAAACATTTTTGAAGCATGTTGCCATAATTTTCCATCGATGAAAAAGCTGACTTTATTTATTTTTTGTCCACTGAATTACTTGCACTATTTGCACTTTTGTATTTTGCTGGCAATGTGTTATCATAATGAAATATACCTGTATATAGGGTAGGTACATTTGTACATTTTCATCAAAATGATTTAGGTTCGCTGCACTTCATCGATTTAGACTACGACATAATGGTAACACGCCGGCTCGTCGTAGGTCGTAGTCGTAGACAAACTAGGTAATTCCTTGGTGTTTGTTTTGTGTGTCTTCACAATGTTCTAGAAAAATCCTCCAAAAGGCCGGTCTATAAACAATGCCTCAACATCACTCACAGTTTTGCAAAAAGTCCAGCACATGAGTTGACGTCTCACACTTCTGATTGAAAACTTTAAAGAGCGAAGGTGCACTAAATTATGAACGTTTAACACTTGTAACTTATTTTATTTATTCAAATACAAGATAAATCAACTAAATCGTGTTAGGGCCTCTTGTGTCTTCTTAATTAATATAATGAAACGCAGTTGTAAGTCTCGTGTCCATTTCTTTATTCGTACACGGCAGGAAGAGAGTAACAAACTTAGTCTAGGCACGCCGTCGTGAGAGGGCGCTGCGATCGCTCCGCAGATGCGTTCGGATACAACATTCTTATTGCTAGTACGTTTGGATACTTAACATCCCCCCTCAATTTCAGAATGTTGACCCCTCTTAATAATTTTCAAACTAATTTTTTAACATTTTAAACAGCAATACTAAAATCCCAAATAACAACGTTCTGAAATTGCTCCAAATACAAAATTATAACAATAATAGGCTTTCTTAATTACCTAGAACATATCTAAACTAAATTAACAATTTTCTGGCTAAATTTAATCTTATTTCTAAACATCCTATAGTTTTCTAGTATTTATTTCTGTTATCTATATAATCAGTTACTTACTCTGAAACAAAATAACTATTACAGTACAAACCTATATTTCAAGCTTTTACAATTTTATCTTATTACATCGTTATCTTTCACAATTGAATTTAAATTTTAATAAAGTTATATTTTTCTACAATGATTGTTTTATTTTAATTTTAGTTTTTTCAAGAAATATTCATGTTTGTTCGATGACAAAGCTTTTGTAAAAATGTCCGATACATTATCCTCTGTTGATATGTATGATACAGATACAATTTTCTTACTTATTATATCCTTAATAAAATGAGCTCTTATATCTATGTGCTTTGATCGCTTACTATTTTCAAAACTTTCAATCATTCTAATAGCACTCTGATTGTCTATCAATAAGTTAGTTATGATGGTCTTTTGTGATAAAGTCAAGTCAGTCACAATGCCTTTTAAGTATATAAGCTCACTTACCGCTATAGATCCAGCTACATATTCAGCTTCTGCAGTTGAAAGGGCTACTGAGGTTTGTTTCTTGGAGTACCAGTGAATAGCATTACCGTGGTAGAATATTACACAACCGCTGGTACTTTTCCGATCAGTTTTGTCACCTGCCCAGTCCGCATCAGAGTATGCAATCAGCTGTTCTGAGTTATTAGATCTACTATATACTAAACCTTTGTCCACTGTAGCTTTTAGGTACCGTAGAATCCGCTTTCCTGCTTTCCATAGACTTTCTGTTGGTTTATCTAAAAATCTGCTTAAATATGACACAGCATAAGATATGTCAGGACGACTATTTGTAGAAATAAACAATAAACATCCTATAAGTTCCTTGAATGGTACATTTATGATTTCCTGGTTATCTCTTTCTTGAGTAAAGTGCGACTCCATTGGTGTCGCCACTCCCTTGCATTCTGTCATGTTAAATTTTTCCAAGATTTTCTCTATCATCTTTTTCTGTTTTATTTCTATTATGTTCTTCTCTCTAGATATCTCTAACCCTAAATAATCATGAACCTCTCCTAGGTCTTTAACTTTAAATTCATTTTTCAATTGGTTTAGGATTTGTTCTCCCTCTCCTAGAATTAAAATGTCATCTACAAATATCAATAACCATGTCTTATTTTTCTTATAAAGACAAAAGTCATATCCGGATTGTTGAAATCCATTTGCGATCATAAAATCATGAAATCTCATGTTCCAACACTTAGGTGCCTCTTTGAGACCATATAAAGCTTTGTTTAGTTTCAATACATTTCCTTTGCTCAGTTGTAATCCTTTGGGGCATTTTATGTAAACATCATTTTCTAATTTTCCATTCAAAAATGCAGTTGGTACATCAAGCTGCTTTAATTTCAAATTTTCTTGTACGGCATGACTCAATAATGTTCTTATAGTTGACACTCTTGCAACTGGTGAATAATATGTTTGTTCTAGTCCATTTTGTTGAAATCCTTTCGCTACAATTCTTGCCTTTTTTGTTCCATCTTGTTTTTGTCTAAAAATCCATTTTGTATCTATTGCTTTTGCTCCTTCCGGTAGAATAGCTTCTTTCCAAGTTTCTAATTTACTGTGCGCATTTAATTCTTTGTTTATTGCTTCTTTCCATTCTCTCTCTTTCATTGCTTCTTCATAGTTCAGCGGTTCCCCTGTTATTAAACAATAGGCTATATTCAATTCATGTTCAATTTCTTTATCATTTAATTCTTTTGGTTGTCCTTTTTCTCTTCCATCAGCGTTATCACATAGATATTCTGGTCTTTTTATCACTCTTCCTGATCTTGTTCTTTTTTCGATTGGTGTTCCTATTTCTGTTTCAAGTCTTTTGCTGTTGTCTTCATCTTCTTCGTTTCTTGTCTCATAATTCTTCTTTTGTTGTCCTTTCTCTTCTTCTTTTTCTATTGGTTTCTTTCCATTCTGATCTTTTTCTTTGATTATTTCTCCTTCTTCTTCTTCTTCTGAATATTCTTCATCATCGCATCGCTTGTATATGTATTTGTTGCTCTTCTTTTCAACTTCTTCTGTTTTATATTTTATTTGCGTTTCATCAAACCTTACATCTCTGGACAAAACTATTTTGTTTTCTTCAGGGTCCCATAGTCGATATCCATTTATTGTGTATCCCACAAATCTCATCTCCTTAGCTCTTTTTTCGAATTTTCCTGGTTTAGGAACTTGTACCACCCATGCTTTTGATCCAAAAACTCTTAGCTTTGATAGGTTACTTTGTCCAAATCTTATATTAGCTGGAACTTCATACTGTATTGATGATGATGGGCATCTATTAATCTGGTGCACTGCACACCTTACAGCTTCACCCCACAGATGTTTTGGTAGTCTGGTTTCAACCATGAGTGTCCTTGCTTTGTTGTATATTGTACGGTTCATTCTTTCTGCCAACCCGTTGGACTGTGGTGAATATGCATTTGTGAACTGTAATTGTATACCTCTTTTGTTGCAATAATTTATAAAAATATGATTTTTAAATTCGCCTCCATTATCACATCTTATTTTCCTAACCTGGTTGCTTGTTTGTTTTTCTATAAAATTTATATACTCAATTAATTTTTCTGTGGCTTCACTTTTCTTTTTCAGTAAGTAAACTGCACAGAAGTGACTGTAATCATCTATAATAGAATGAAAATAAACCTCACCATCATTTGTAGGTGTAGTGACCGGGCCTGAAAGATCTGTATGTAAAAACTCACCTGTGTATCTGGATGATGTTTTCTTTACAGGTTGGAATGGTAAACGCGTTGCTTTACCTTCCATACATGGTCCACATGGAGTGTTGGAGTATGGCAGCTTCAATATGGCTAGGTGCTTCCTGTTCGCATGTCCCAGTCGTCGGTGCCACAAGTCATCAGATGTGCTGCTAGACATACATTGCTGTGAATTTAATTTAAAGTCAATAACATAAAGTTTTCCTAAAACTTGACCACAAAGCTCATGATTTTCATCGTAGATACTGACTGCATTTCCAGAAAAATTTACATTTAGCCCATTTTCAATTAATTTTTGTACTGATAATAAATTATGAGATAAACCCTCTACAATTAAACAATTTATATTGATAGTTATATTACTGTATCGCACTTTTAAATTTCCCCGTTTTTTAGCAATTAGATATTGTCCGTTCGCTACATATATTTTGATATAGCTGTTTAAATTGACCACTTCGGTTGCATCACTCAAATGTTCTCCACTTATTAGATGATCGGTTGCTCCAGAGTCTATCACAAAACGAATGTCACACTTGTCCAAGTCCGAGGTAAAATTAAACGCACTGGATGCAGTGAATGACATATCACTGTCCTCTTGAGCTGCATGTCCATAGTGAGAGCTCCATCCTTGTCCCTGATAGCTGCTCCGTCCTCGTCCTTGATAGCTGTTCCGTCCCCTGAATGATGATCGTCCTCGTCCGTTGTGTTGTCCTCGTGCATATGCTTGCTGTTGCTGACCGTACCTCTGTGCCTGTTGCCCATGCTGTTGAAATTGTTGTCCTCGCCCATAGCTCTGGTTCCAATGGTATTGTTGTTGTTGTTGCCGACAGTCTGCTGCTCTGTGTCCAGGTTTATTACATGAGTAGCAAAGAAATGCTGAAGTTTGTTCTGTTGGGTCATTCTTCGATTGTCTCACTTTTATTTCTGCATCTAGGAGTCTTGCTTTTGTAAATTCCAGTGTCAATGATTTTTCGGTAGAAAGAGTTTCGATTGAGGTTATGACATGTTCGTATGTAACCGGCATGGCGGATATCAATTGGCAAACTTGATCTTCTTCTGAAATGTCGCATCCCGTCGCTTTTACGTCGCTCACCGCGGCATCGAATCTGTAGTAAAAATCTTGCAAACTTTCTGTTTCTCCACATTTTATGGTAATCAATAACTTTTTTAAATGAAGCTTGTTGAAAATGCTTTTTCTTTCGAAAGTTTCCTTTAACTGTACCATCATATCTTTGGCACATGAACACTTTTTTATGATTTCCAGGTGTTTGTCACACAGACATTTCGCTATTATAGATCGCGCTTTCACATCATCTTTCGCAAATTTGATGGCATCTTTTGTTGCTTCCTTTGTATCTTCATCTAATGTGTAGTTCACGCCTTTTTCTTCTAATATCAATCCGATTCTGAATTTCCAATTACTAAAGTTGGTCTTCTCGGTTAATCTCGGTAGGGCTTCTTTCTCGTTCATCTTTTCTTGATGTGGCGCAGTGGAAGCGTATGTTAGGGCCTCTTGTGTCTTCTTAATTAATATAATGAAACGCAGTTGTAAGTCTCGTGTCCATTTCTTTATTCGTACACGGCAGGAAGAGAGTAACAAACTTAGTCTAGGCACGCCGTCGTGAGAGGGCGCTGCGATCGCTCCGCAGATGCGTTCGGATACAACATTCTTATTGCTAGTACGTTTGGATACTTAACAAATCGTTTCCATGTTTTCTTCTTAGTCACGTCTCCCTGTTTTTTTTTTAAATCACACCTAATGCTAAAGTCTAATATCCGTATTCTACCAAGTAATCACACAAACTCTATTTATTGCAAGTAGCAAAGATTAGAAAATTAACTATAGGACCTTATATAATTGAATTATCCTTATTATTATACCACTTAATTCCCTTTTGCTTTCAATTGGTTGTCCTGCTAAGTTTGATAGGGAACGGTTGTGCTTCTTAGAAATGAATAATGGTTGAAACGTAAGGGCGTTGGGCGGGTTTGCTCAAGGCCCACTCCACTACATTACTACATAGTTACTACATACTTTAATCTGGATTTTTTATCAAGTATCCTCTAGATCTAGAAGACTAATGTTAGTTGCTGTTTCGATCTTTTGATGAATTGAAGGGCAAGAATTACCTTGCACTTACACCGTCTGTCATAGAGGTATTTTTTGTTCTAGCGCTGGATATTTGTCATTTTGCCAAGTCGTAGTTAAGTGCTGCCAACTCTTAAATTAAAAATACCACACACACCCATCCACACCCAAGATCCACACAGAAATTATCAAATCATTGCAATAATTTCGCTAATGTCCTATCATACATCGTACTAATGACAAAAAAATCGTATTCCCCTATCAGAATCAACGTGTTGATAGCGCTGATTATGAGTTTTCAATAGTTTCATCGCTAATACAAACAGTCTATTTTTTTCAAAAATGGCGAGCTTTAGAATCTTTTTGTTTTAACAGCTAAGCTAGATTTGTCAACCTCTATCCATATATAATATTTGGATAGAGGTTAAGAATTAAAAATATTAAAAAACCATATCAGGACATGTCTTTTTTGTTCTCGGTGGGGCTCGAACCCACGACCTACAGCGCAGAAGGCTACTACCAACTGAGTTGAGAAGCCAGTAATTTCAACAATAAAACTAACCGCAAGGCTCATTGGTTATAATCGGCGGCTAGCCGCATAATGCGTTTTGAGCCTTAAATATTTTGTGCATCAACATACCTGACATAATTGTATGTAGTATATCTAATTCCACCATTTTGGGTTTCACATTACACGATTTACTAGTAACTAAGATAACGGGAGACAGGTGAATTGTTACAGAATCTGAAATATACACTGAAAACGTATAAAATCATGACTTATTACTAAATTAATTATCTTCTATGCAAATACGCCTTGCGCAGGCAGCCAGGTGATGTAGAGCCTTCGTTCAAACTACTTTTCTACTGGCACTGGGCCAGCGTTTGGTGGTGTTGACCTTTGGAGATAATGTTCGGAGTCTTCCTGTTTATGTTCTTTGTCTTTTGCCACAGGTATTGTGAAGTTTTTATTGTTATTTTGATTTGATTTACTTTTGAGAGAATAAACAGTGACCACAGTGTCATTCCTGGATTAGTGTAAGCAAATAAATAAATATCGTGGGCAATCCAAACAACACTATTTAGCCCCAAATTAAGCTCTTCTTCTTCTTCAATTTAAGAGCTTAGCTCTTGTCGGGGTTTTGATGCAGTTTTCTCCAATTAAGTCTTTCGAATGCGCCCTCCTTGACTTCGAAATGACAGAGACTTTTTCTTTTATCTGGCTCATCTAACTAATTCTTGGCCTTCCTCTTCCCCGTTTCCTTTCAACCTTTCCTTCAATGATGTTCTTTATGCAGCTGTCATGTGTTGTAGAAGATGTCCAAACATTTTTCCTCTTCGATTTTGTATCGTCAAGTATAACTCTCTTCTCTTTTACTTGCTCTAAGACCTCTTTGTTCGTAACTTATAAATTAGGCAAAATTAAGCAGAGCTTGTATAATGCGAACCAGGTAATTAATGATATTTCTGCCGTGAAGCAGCATTGCTGTGTTTCAGTTTGAAAAGTGCGGGTGCCGGTGAATATACTGACATGAGGTTGAATATCTGTATACGGCAGTACATTGTAGGGCACGTTCCTGACGTGCGTTACCTACGAGGCAATGCTTTGATATAGGTGATGGTTACCACTTAACATTATGCGGACCCATACGCTTGCTGGATTGTAAAAAAAATAAGATATAGTCTACTTTTTTTTGAAAAAACACGTTTAGAACACAATGTAACACTCAGGCAGAGAACAAACATCTGTGTTCACTACACAAATATTTGTTCTCGGTAGGGATCAAATCCACGCCCTCTAGCGCAGAAGGCAGAGCTGCTACCAACTGAGCTGAAGATCATCATATTATATAAATTTAAACGTATATTTGAGCAATTTGGGCTTCAAGGGAAATCACTGTAGTATTTTGCCGAAAAGGGGACAATAATCGAACACCACTTAGTAAGTTCGTTTGATCATTTAATTAATTGGTGCAGTAGTTGAGAAGCCATGTTGAATTGAACATTACCATACCATATTATTACCATAGTTATTACAGGTAATGTCAATGTTGTATTAACACATGGTATGGAATAATGCCACAACGGTAACACAAGCTGAGCGATGAGATGAGCGTTTTTTATTATCTAGCTGATGGAACCAGCATATTGTCTATAGCAAAGCATTACTTCGTAGGTCACGTACGTCAGGAACGTGCCCGTGTTCAGGCTACTGACCCATTTAGGACCCAAATAGAAATCACTATATTATAGAAAGAAAATACATTTATTTAACATAAAGATAAACGTAAAGGTTTGCGCACGTCTAAGGTCCAATTTCACCGTTGAAATTGAACGCGTTCTACTGACGTTTAAACTCGCTTAAGCATTCAGTTGGTACATTTTTCTCTAAACGCGCTTAAAGACCTGTCAATGTCGTTGCATTTCTTTTGTGTACGTTCATATAAACGAGTTTAGTTAAACGCGTTTAACGGTGAAATCCCCTCTAAGTGTTCTGCGGTAGCTGGCTCAGTAAAAGGCTGTCCAATGTCACTGTCATATTTGACAGTGTTTCATTAGGCGTCACCGCGGAACGTTTAGATGTGCTCAAGGCATAAAAGACACAGAAAAAATAAATAAATATTGTCTCTATCAAATAAGGAATTCATTTCGTCCTTATTAACGCCCATCAGAATACTGATATCAAAGCATTTTTTCCAAGCCTCTAAATTCTCGCAGCCTATCGCTCAGCTTATGATTTCCCAGACATGACACCACGCTTAGTTTAACTGTAATAATTACACGCACACATTGGAATCAGATGTTAGGATAGCACAAGGCAACATAAGGGAGCGTTGAGGTCTCCAGTTGAATTTAGTATTTATTCACAGAGAAATAGGGTGCAGTTTGAGTGAGAGCGGAATATATAGACTCATAACTTACTTGCCATTTTCTTATTTTTCTGGTATGAAAATAAAGCTCACAGGATGTTGATCAGTTACCCTTAAAACCTGCGATATCTCACAAGGCATTGTACTGCGTCCACTCTGAGACATAAAGGTGCCAGTTTCATAAATTTGAGCCAGCACCCACACCTTTCAAATCAGAACACAGCAATGCAGGGCATCATTTCTTGGCTGCTACAATAGGTATGGTGGTAGTACTTCCTCGGACGAACTCTTTCACAAAAGCCTTGCATTGCACGTCTAAGCGTTTTGTGATAGCGATCAGTGAAACGCTGTCAAATGTCACTGTTATATTTAACAGCGTTTCACTGATCGATTGAGCAAGGCTATAAAGCTCTAAGTGGATTCGTTTTCTGTCATTTTGGGAAGTCACATAGCTTTTTGATTTTAATTGTTTTTCTGGTGTTATTTTGAGTTCTGTTGTGTGATTTCGGTGGTATTTTAAGCAACATTACCTGAGGTCTTAGCTCAAAGTGTTAGCAGTTGGAATTAAAGTGTATTATGTGATATTCTGATTTGATCGAAAATGTTTCAGATGGTTTTGGAAAAAATGGCCATCTTTTTTTCCAAAGCTAATTAAGGTAATGCCGACTTGTGACTGACGACTTGACGAAAAAGTATTTTATCTGTGTAATTTATCATCATTAAACTCATTAAACTACTCGACACTGGCAAAATTGATCCGAAATTGACATATTATGCCATTCATTAAGCTCTACGTTTTATAATCGTTGCAACTAGCACCAAACCCGCAACGAGTACAAACATTACTCTGAAATTAATCACTGTGTAATAGCGGTCTATTACACCGGCACTTGAGCACCTGCTCTCTCGCATGCTCTAATCCACCCCATCCATTCTGAACTATTCACTTACGTTATCCCTGAACTTCCAAGAAATATTCAGATTACTGCTTCGACAGATTCTATATTAGGCAAAATCTCCTGAAAATGGCTGGTGGAAATAAAGATTGGATTTTCATAGTGATGTTTTGGGGCAGATTATTGGACTGATATCGTTTGGGAAGAGCACTGGTGGTCTAGTATAAGAGTCCATGGGTTTGATCCCCACCGAGAACAAAATTTGTTCTTGACGGGGTTTTGGTGCAGTTTTCTCCATGTTTTCTCTTTGTTCACCAAGCAAATATTTAATATTTGCTTGGTGAACAAAGAGAACAATTGGAGGAAACTGCATCAAAACCCCGACAAGAGCAAAGCTCTTTAATTTAAGAAGAGAAAAACAAAGATGTTTTGTCTCTGTCTAGGTGAATCTCATATTGTGATCTAAGTACTTATGTATTAACAAAAAATAAAAATGGATTCAAGTATTATAACATGCTCATAAATTTTTTTTGCTTACTATTTGGTGCACATTATTTTGATTATTTTGGCCTACGTCGTATTGTTTGTAACCTTTTTGTTTGAAAAATTATGGACTGACATTTACTGGGTAATTTCACTTCCATTTTTCACGTCACGCTTGAAAAGGGTTGAAACTTCTTGGAAAACAGCCAAAAATACTTTTTTCAAGGTTTTCTAAAATACGGTTTGTGTGTCGGCATATTTCAAGGCTGATCTTGGGAATGAAAGTTACGTACATTTCAAATTTTTGACCCAGTTTTAAGTTTATATAAAGGTTGTTTTCAATTTAATACAAGCAAACGCTTAAAACTCCTTTTCTGGTAATTAAAAAAGTTAGATAGATAGATAGATAGATAACATTTTTTATTTGGCTCAAAAAAAAAGCTTATAAAGAAAATTAAACAACAGAAAGAGAAGAACATTGTGTGCATAAATTTCCCGAACAGAAAAATTGGTTCACGACATACATAGGTATTCTGGTTCCTATCCGCAAACCGATGTTATTCCTGATCACAAACTATGTCTCTTTAAGACATCAAGTTTCACAAATTTGTTTTAAAAATAATATTCTCAGTAATCTAAGATGTAAAGAATCTTGAGTATGTAAGAAGAAAAATCTCAGTGAGTGGACATTCTTGTATAAAATTATAAACTCTACAGCGATCTTGTTTCATTTTTCATTCCATTTTATTTCGTGAATTTTGCAAAGCTCACAATATTTACTAATTTGCTTCTCCAAGCAAAAGCTACAGACATATATTTCAGTTGGACCAGCTGCCAAATAATATAAAAAGTTGGAAAGTTTTCGTATCAATGGAATATCAGACTTGGGACTCCAGCATACAGATTTGTTGGGTAACTTATGGGATGGGAGTAGGGTTGTCACAAATCCAATCAAAAGTCGGCAAACTTACTTAAATTCTTCGTGTGAGCGTCACTCATAAGGCCTCTGCCTCGAATTTAGCGGGCAGCGGGGCGGCGGCGGCGGCGGCTCTGCACCGGGGTGGGGTGGGGGGGTCCATTTGATTTTACGCATATGAATCCTGCCGCTCCCGCACCGCTGCCGCTGCCGCCCCGCTGCCCGCTAAATTCGAGGCCGAGGCCTTAGGAGACTTCTTGTGAGCCACGCCAATAATATGCTGCCACCTTGTCTAAAGTATTCAGTATATTTATTGCTTTATTATGTATGTAGATTTAACACTATCAGATCTTAAAACTAGTTGAAATGAAATTAAATGAAACGAAATGTATTTATTCGCTTGAAGTATGGTCAATTTTGAAAAACTTCTTATTAATAATAGTGTAGTACCACATACTTCGTCGGAGACCGACATGCAAAGTTTAGTGTTAAATTGCTAACATAAAGCAAACTAAAGAATTGTTTTTGAATCAATACCTAATTTACCCTGTAAAGGTGTTGCAATACTGTAAAAGCGGGCCGATATGATTATACGATATACGATATGATATGATATAGTAGCAGCAGAGCTCTTTGTGTGTGGCTCGTCCAGGGAAGTACTACCACCATGCTTATTTCTGCCGTGAGGCAGCATTGCTGTGTTTCAGTTTGAAGGGTGGGTGCCGGTAAAATTACTGACAAGTGAAGCTGAACATATGTATGCCTCAAGTTGATGGACGTTGGGCATTCTATCGTAGGGTACGTTCTTGACGTGACCTACGAGGCATTGCTTTGCATCGTAGGGCACGTTCTTGACGTGCGTAGTCTACGAGGCAATGCTTCGTTATAGGCTATGGTTACCACTTAACATCAGGTGGGCTTTAAGCTTGTTCCGTCAGCTAGTTGTATAAAAAAATATGTGTGTACAATCCATACAACACTATCTAGCCCCAAATTAAGCAGAGCTTGTACTATGAGAACCAGATAGCTGATAATAAAATTGTTTTATTTTAAATTCATATCTAAAACAAAACACAGTACAACGCCCAGACATAGAAAAACACCTGTGTTCACCACACAAATATTTGTTCTCGGTGGGGATTGAACCAACTCCCTTTAGCGCAGAAGGCAGAGCTAACTACCAACTGAGCTATGAGGGCGATCAAACAAAGGCGGTCAAAAAAAAATTTTTTTTTTGACCGGAGAAAGCTAACATCTAGCAAACTCTAGTGAGTACATACTACATAAGATATTTTTCAACTGGTTTCCATTTTGAATGTGTATTGAAGTTGAAAACTTTTGGTATAGTTATTTTTGAATAAGTTGTGATGAGTTTTGTATTGAGTTTCAACTTATGGGTTTCACAAAGTGCAATAGTTTGTTTATTTTTCCGTCTACTTTTCTGAATACCTATAATTTGGATGTTTCCAAGTAAAGAATGAATTGTATCTTCTAGGTGAGCGTGGTACACCGTCGACAGCATCAACACGAATTAGTTTCATCTGCCGCCACTTTTCGCCCCCGAATTTGAAAAGTGGCGGCAGATGACACTACCCATGTCCATTCACCCCCACGTTTTAAAAATGGGGGCAGATGGTACTATTTTAGTACCAACTGCCACCGAATTTTATCATAGCCAACTTCTTTTAAATAATAATGTGTCAGGTGTAAGCAATTTTATAAAATAAAACACGAATGAAAACAGATTAAATGATATGTATTTTCCACAACTTATACAACAAAATATCATATGTTTTATTAAGCTTAATAATTCAAAATAGAATAATTAAAAACATAAACAGAAATACTTAAACAATAAATACGGTGAAATCAGCAAGAGTGATTTTCAAAAACTTTTGAAACTTTCACTTAACTACTCACACATAGTTTTTTAAAATAAAAATTTGCATTCATACTGTCAAAGTTTCATCAAAATATTAATAATCATTTTTAAGTTTGATCAACCAACAGCTACATTTCCTTAATTAAAATATCAAACAACATAAATATATCTACTACTTACCTACGCTAACAGAGTAATCACATTATTCACAATAATTTTAAATATTTATCACAATAAAAAAGTCATTGGCACTGTTTCCTTATTTAAGTATACCTAGTAGGTACTAATACTACTTTTGTCGCAATCATTCCGTAAATACATGCTGAAGCAGTGGATGAAGGAGGATTTTATCCCCATTTGGTGTACTACATAACTACAAAGAGCACCATCGAACTACAAACTTTTTGGAAGGATGGCATAACAAAATAATCAAAGCAGTCGGAAAAAAAAAAACCAACCATAGTACATTTGCTAAATGTAATATACGAAGACGCAGCATATTACGCAGTTCGCTCTGATCAAATATTGAACAATATCGAAGCAGGTTCTAGCAAAAGTTCGAACGCTACGCTACAAAGAAACAAATTTATTTCTAACGCACAATTGGAATTGTCAGAAGGAAAAATGGCATTGGACATTTTTTAGAAATGATGCGGTAGGTTATCTTTTATAGTGACTGTTGATTATTCTTTTTTCTGCCCTCACCCCACTTTGTGGGGGGTCGGCACAACATGTCCTTCTTTTCCATTCTCCCGTATCAGCCGTCATTACTTATCATTCACTTATTTCTTATCCATGTCATCTTTCACACTGTTCTTTAATCTTATTTTGGCATACCTTATACATTCATACGCATCACTCTCCTAGTCACATGACTTTCATCCTTTCTCATGACATGCCCGTACCACGCCAGCCGGTCGCTCCTCAATTTTTCTGACACCGGTGCTTCTTTCAGATTTATATGATATCCTCATTCCGTATCTTTTCTATTCTTGTTGATTATTGTGATAAAAATAAATAAAAATTACTGTAAATAATGTGATTAAACTGTGATAGTAGTGAAGGGGCATATATAGAGATTGCAAAAATAGTATTAGAAAGGTATACTACCTACTAGGTATACCTAAATAAGGAAACAGTGCCAATGACTTTTTTTATTGTGATAAATATTTAAAATTATTGTAAGTAATGTGATTACTGTGTTAGTGTAGACAAGTAGTAGATATATTTATGTTGTTTGATATTTTAATTAAGGAAATGTAGCTGCTGGTTGATCAAACTAAAAAATGATTATAAATATTTTGATGAAACTTTGATAGTATGGGTGCGAAGTTTTATTTTAAAAACTATGTGTGAATAATTAAGTGAAAGTTTCAAAAGTTTTTGAAAATTACTCTTGCTGATTTCACCGTATTTACTGTTTAAGTTATTCTGTTGTTTTTAATTATTCTATTTTGACTTGTTAAGCTTAATAAAAAAAAATGATATTTTGTTGTATAAGTTGTGGAAAATACATATTATTTAATTTTAATCTGTATTCATTCGTGTTTTATTTCATAAAATTGCCTAAACCTACATTACTACATTATTATTTAAAAAGAATTGGCTATGATAAAATTCGGTGGCAGTTGGTACTAAAATAGTACCATCTGCCCCCATTTTTGAAACGTGGGGGTGAATGGACATAGGTAGTGTCATCTGCCGCCACTTTTTAAATTCGGTGGCGAAAAGTGGCGGCAGATGAAACTAATTCCATCAACACAACATCAGGTGAAATTGCGGTCAAACGTTGGCTTATATTAAGAGAAATGATTGCGTTTCACTGAACGCCAGCATGCTAAATGTGCGCAGACTTTAAATTATTTCAAAAATAACCCTGCATCAAGAATTCCAAATCAACGCAGAAACAGAAAAAAATCTGTGCGAACTTTCAAAATAAAAACTTGAAACCCATGAAACAACAATAAATGGTACAACGCATTGCATGTTACGACTGAAACTAAAACAACAGTGAAAACGCGCGTTTGTCGCGATTCAGACTATTTCGGACTCGATGCAATAGCAATGCTGTCGCTTGTAGCCAAAATAAAAAGAAAAAAGCGCGTTTATATCGCGGCTAAAAAACGCAGCGCGTAATCGCTGAAATTCAATGAAAACGTAGTGTTCAGTGTGTGGCACACACTGATGACGTATGACGCGGCAGAAGAATAGCAATGTTTTACTATTATTGTATCCTAAGTATGTATTTACAAAAAAAATGCTAATAAGTATTATATCAGCTATCTTGTTCCCATAACACAAGCTCTGCTTAATTTGGGGCTAGATAGTGTTGAGTGAGTTGTCTAAAAATATTTATTTTGTTTATTTTTATTACTGACCAACAGACAACAGGGACAACGGGGACTGAACAACAGGGTACCAACCGAGATTTTTTTTTTATATAAAGTGTTTTTAGGGTTCCGTAGCCAAATGGCAAAAACGGAACCCTTATAGATTCGTCATGTCTGTCTGTCTGTCTGTCTGTCCGTCCGTATGTCACAGCCATTTTTCTCCAAAACCGTAAAAGCTAGACTGATGAAACTTGGCGAGTAGATGTATTTTGTGAACCGCATTAAGATTTTTACACAAAAATAGAAAAAAAACTATAAATTTTGGGGGTCCCCATACTTGAAACTGAAACTCAAAAATTTTTTTTTCATCGAACCCATGCGTGTGGGGTATCTATGAATAGGTCTTCAAAAATTATGTTGAGGTTTCTATATAGTTTTTTTCTAAACTGAATAGTTTGCGCGAGAGACACTTCCAAAGTGGAAAAAAGTTGGTCCCCCCCCCTCTAACTTCTAAAATAAAAGAATGATAAAACTAAAAAAAATATATGTTGTACATTACTATGCAAACTTTCAACGATATTTGGTTTGAACGAGATTTAGCCAGTAGTTCTTTTTTAAACGTCATAAATCGTAAACCGCAATTTACCTTTCGACAAACTACAAGAACCTTTATATTATGTTACTTGATGCTACGGAACCCTTCATGGGCGAGTCCGACTCGCACTTGGCTGCTTTTTTTTAACTAAACAATCTCCCACAATATTCGCTAATTTGTGCTGACTCCTGTCCACCCTTCTCAACCTGATGATGATTATGATGAGGATAGTTTAATAGATCCTTTTTATGTCAACTTTTTAACAAATTGTATATAAAGTCCTTTGTTACCAGCCGAATAAATAAGTTCTCTCGCTGAAATAGACTAGGATTGAACACGTCCCATTTACTTTACATCCCCAGGCTCAGCGCACAGAGTGATAAAAAACAGCATAGACCAGGGATGCTCACACTTTTTTCGGCAAATGTATCAACCGCACTTGATATGCGGCTGGTTTTTCCGCAAGCAGGCCGCTGGCGGGCTCTTTTTGGGTGACCCTTGACACGTGTTGCTCGAACTTTTTTAGGTTCTACGACACGCCGGTTTCCTCACGATGTTTTCCTGCACCGTTTTGAGAGTACTGGCATAGTGCACATAAAGTTTTCGACAGAAAAACTCATTGGTACACGACTGGATTTGAACCCACGACCTTCGGATCGGAAGGCGGGGCCGCTACCACTAGACCACCAGTGCTCTCTGTGCTCACTATTATAGTGTCGGCGATCGAACAGATAATATTTTGAAAGCAAGGGATCGACTAAACTAATATGTCGGTAGGTCATCAGCAATGCTATTCAGCGGGGCAATGCTGCCAGCCTCTTGGGGACGCTAGCGTCTGGCACTGATTTGGATCAGTTAAGCTATCTCTAGATGATCATGCATTATAATCCACGTATATTAAGCATATTGCTGGCGATCGACTGGAAAAGCTTCCGCAATCGACCGGTCGATCGCAATCGACCGTTTGAGCACCCCTGTCATAGACTAAAAAGAGAATTGTGAAGTTACACGAAAATAAACAGATTTTGAATATATTATTTTACATTATTATGTGAATATATTATTGAGTGAAGACAATGATTATAACGCTTTTATTAGCTTCACCTGTATGTAGGTAACCGACCTCTTTGAGCTCGATTTTGTCCTACTTTGAACGATCCCCACGCTTTTTTGTACAATGATATAAATTTTTCAATTGATTATTACAGTTTTATTTTTAACTTTTTAGTTCAATTAGTTATAAAACCGTTTTTTTTTAACTGACTTCAAATAAAGGAGTAGGAAGTTTTTAATTTGTTTTTTTTTTTCAATGTTTGTTATTGCATAACTTCGTAATATAAGAGCCGATTCAATCTTTTTTTAAATACATTTTTACAACTATAGAAACATTTTGGTTAATTTAAATCCATGTTAATAGGTATTATCAATAAAATAGTATGATAAACAAAAAGTGAAATAATTAATTAGCTTGATTGTTGTATTTTAAGTATGTATTTACCAAAAATAATGTATATTAGTACTATATCAGCTATCTATGTTCCCATAGTACAAGCTCTGCTTAATTTGGGGCTAGATAGTGTTGTGTGGATTATCCAGAATAATTATAATATTTTTTATCATTTCCAATTTTTTGTAATAAAATGCTGCCGAAATACGTTACTTTTATGCAAAGTTTCCCGTACATTTACCAACGCCTTGTAGATTATTTTGAGTTCAAGTTTCAGATTGATATCACGCGAACCCTTCCAGAAAAAGCGGGAAAATTGAGATATAAAGTAAGATAAAGGGGTACAATGGAGTACGGTCAGGATGATGTGGAAATTTAGGAAGGTTTCACTTCAAAAGACGTATTTAATTACAAAGGGTCGTGGGATCCGCTATGTTACTCACAGGAAAGTGATTTTATGGAAATGTACGTTTTCGTAGAACCGTCAATCGCTAGGGAATTTTCCGGAGTGGCGACCTCGAACCGGAAGACGTAGCGACAGACGCGTTGTAAGGTTCACGGGAGTTCTTTTTATCGAAAAAGTTTAAGAGTAGTAGAGCTCTTTGTGAAGGGCTCGTCCGGAGAAGCACTACCGCCATGTCTATTTCTTCCGTGAAGCAGCATTGCTGCGTTTCGGTTTGAAGGGTGTGGGTGCTGGTGAAATTACTGGCACGCGAGGCTGAACATCTGTGTGCCTCAAGTTGATGGACGTAGGACAATGCATCGTAGGGAACATTCCTGACTCGCGTGACCTACGAGGCATACTTTGTTATAGGCGATGGTTACCACATAACACCAGGTGGCCTATATGCTTGTTTCATCAGCTAATTGAATAAAAAAAAAGGCACTAAAGCACTTCGGGGTCATATTTTTTATGAGACAGTGATGGGTTAAACAGACAACAGACAAGTGTTAGTAAAAGAATCATACAAAAAAAGTTGATCTACTCCCGAAGATCAACCAAGTTTGTTCGACGACCAGTAGATTTTCACTAAAGAAGTACTATCATGCAAAGTATGGTATGTCTAGCAGTGAATTTCTTCAAGGTAATGATGATGTGACTGTTAGTATAGGTAACTACACGGTTTAATAGTGCTGAGCAATAAAAGTGAGGGTGCACACAACTAAAAATTTCTCTCCGCTAACTAAAAATGACTTCTGTGCATTGAGAGTTAAGCCTGTCACACACGTAGCTATAGTAATATAAATATAAATATTTTTAAGGTTTAGTTTTAATTAGTTTTAGTTTTTTTTTATATTATGATTTTTTTGTTCTTTAAGTTATAGTTCAATAAAAGAGAAAATACTTATTTTATATAAATTATAGCAAGGTATATTACGATATATTTTCTGTACAAATATTCAAGTGATCGTACATGCAGCTGTAATATACTAGCTGTACCCTGCCACGCTTCGCTGTGGCTAATTGTGAAAAAGATAAAAACAATCTTAGATGCGGATTTTATAATATCATGCTAAAATTTCAGCTCGATCGGTGCAGATTTTTTGAGTTTTGAAGCGTTCTTAAACCAACATAACATTTAAATATAATGTATAATAGAACATAACAATGTACATATTTTGTACATTTTGTAAATATTTGTTTAATAATTGTAAGTTTCTTTTTGTGTAAATAAAATCTGTTTACATTAGGTAAGTACTATCCTAATGGAATATTAAATTAATGACTGGATAAAAATATACAAGAGAGAGAGATAGATAGAAGATAGATAGATGGATATTTCTATGACGTCACTTACTTATACCGTAATTTATATTATCGCATGGCATATTAATATTATATAGCTACATGTGTGACGGGCTTTAGTAATAACTTATAACTCAGTTATCCTTATAACCATGTTAGCTCATACCTAAGATCGAAATGCGCTGCAGCGTACTGCATTGCGTCCAAGTACCGGTCAGTTCCATGTTCAATTACGACTTCGCAGATGTCACTTTATTGCTCACATAAATTCTTGGATGAAATTACAGATGGCCTTATCAATCAAAGCGCGGAATAAGTGTTCCGATCTGTCCAAACTGGATCACTCATAAATATGATTTTCAGGTTGATACAAAATGATATTTGCCCCCATCTCGGAAAGTGTATTTTTGTTCTTCAATATCTGAGTGCAAAAGCCGTTTTTATTTGCCAGAGGATTAAGTTAAATTGAATTTAGAACATCTTGTGTACTAAGTTTGTGAATTCAAAATATCATTACACGTAAAACTGATAATTTTATACACTTAAACGCTAATTTGACTGTAAAAATACAGTCAAATGAGTGTTTATTCTATTCTTCATTAAGAACGTAGCTAAATGACGACATGCTTAGTAAGAAACGTTCTACTGGATAAAATACGTTGCAGAATAAAGGCAGCTGCGTCTCAAAGAGGCGTCACGACTTATAGACTTAAAAATAGCATTTCTTGCGCCTCCGCGTATATTCTACAATGGATGCGCCCTCGTTCCATAACTAGGACGTGCTATCTACATCCTTCCTCCCCACTCCGGGCTTTAAACTTACCTCCACGTCCCCCCGACTTACCCCTATTTGTTCGAAGTTCTCACTGTCAGAATTCGAAATGATGAATCCCAGAGTTTTACATTTTACCGAGGCACCTTATTGAGAATCTGAATTTTAAATCATGAACTGAGTTGCCACTAGTTTGACTGAATTAACAGTTAGTTGGGAGTTTGTGTTCGCTGTTTTTTTACTGTTCGCAAATTGAAAGCTATTTGGTTTTTAGTTTTGGCTCGTAGATTTTAATTCTGGCTTCCACAACTGAATGTTATTACTTGATTTTATTAAGCTCGAGTACAATATAATTTAAAAGGATAGAATACAGTGAATTTGACTACTTTTACGCTTTGTCGTGTGGAAGTTCCACAGTGGAACTGGCAGAAAGACTCGCCTAGTTTTATGACGTTTCAAAGTGATCTTTTTGTATTATTGCATTGCATACGTCTGACATGGAACCGAGCCGTAGTTTGTTGCCTGTTCTTCTAGGCTTGGTCGCTTGGAACTGGCACCTAGACTCACATTGCTTTAAGACGTTTCAAAGTGATTCTTGTACCTAATCGTATTGAATAAAAGTTTATTGAGTTTGAATTTTTTTTTGAATCCTTGTGATACAACTGCATACTCTAAATACACGTTTTGAATTTGAATTACACTTATTTGTGCGTCCAAAACTGACTTCCATCTTTAGGTCTGCTAGGTGGCTCCTGGCTTTAGCAGTTGATAAGCCATGACGGAAATTTAAGCTGCTTCTTCTTTTTATCATGTCACTAGTTATTTGAATAAATAAATATTATAGACAATCCACGCAATACTATTTAGCCCCAAACTAAGCAGAACTTGTACTATGGAAACCAGATAGCTGATAAAATACTTATTTACATTCTTTTTTTGTTAGTACATACAAAGAATACAATATAACACCCAGACAGAGAACAAACATCTGTATTCACCACACAAATATTTGTTCAGCTTTTGTACAGCTCAGAAGGCAGAGCTACTACCAACTGAGCTAAGAGGCCAGTCAAGCCAGTGTGGTAATAGTACATTGTTACCTGAGTTTTGAAAGTCACGTTTTTTGAGTCCCGAGACGGGTTTGGCGCCAGAGCGTAGCGAGGGCGCCAATGGAGCTTGAGGGACTTAAAAGACTTTCACCCGAAGTAAACACTGTGCTTTTCATTAAGAATACAAGGAAAGTAAAAATAAAAACATGAAAGAAAAATTAGTGAAAATGAAGATTGAATTGCCGCCTTCCCTTTTTTTTCTTTTTCTCTGGCGGGCCTTCGGCTACGGCTCGCCAGCATTATTCAGCCATTATTTTCATTTTCATAATTTAAAAGATGGTAAATTGTTTGCTCAAATCTATGTTATTTTAAATAAATAGTTGAAGCTTTATATTAATCAAGTAATTTAGAAGATATATTATTTATTTAATACTATCTTCATGTTATTTAAATTTAAATTTTACAATGCGCTCTAATTAGACTTTTTAAACTTCTTACCGTTGTAATGGGTTTCCAACCTACTTGCTGAATAAAAAATTGGAATTTGGTTCAACAACCTCCTTGCAGTTAGAAAGATTTTAGAAAGTTGGAACATGGTTGAATAAACTAGAACTTGTTTTTTTTATAATTTGACAGCGGTCAGTAGAAAGCGATTCTCCCTAGGGCTGAAAGTATTACTTTCAATTAGGCCCCTCAGGCAACTTCAGACCTACTTTCAGAGTATGAGCAATGAAAAAGGATTTTACGTTTGCCTCAGAGCAGTCGAGGAGCTTAAAACTTTATCATCAGAGTTAACCCCCAGCTTGGTTTAACAGGTTATTTTTATCTACAGTAGTATTTTAGGATTAAAAAATAGTCCATTCCGAGAACTTAAAGCGACATAAGCTCGGGCGCTGAAATTAATGGTCTTTCCAAAATTGGCGCGTCGATTCGTAGTTGGAGCCAGTTGGGGCACCAACTGCTTTAAAGCAATGACCTCATATTTTACTAGTTAAATAATTTACTTATAACTAGTTTAATAGTTTCATCATCATCATTATCAGCCTGAGAAGTTCACTGCTGGACATAGGCCTCCCCTATAAATTTATTTTGGGAGTTTTTGGCAAACTTTGCGTTCAATTTTATCAAACCCAGTGAGTTTAAGAGAATTTCTAGCCGCATAATACATTTTTTATAACACATTTGCTCATAAAAGGTCTCCTACTACACCGATTCCAATATCGTTATGTATGTTTTTACGTACTTGTGCGTTATCGTAATGTAAAACGCACGGTTATCAATCCACGAACGGTACCTTTTTAAATCTTAGCAAAGAGTTTTTATGTCAGAAAACTGACATAAAAACTCTTTGCTAAGATTTTTTTGTGGTAAACATTTTATGAATAAAATTAACTCTGGGAGATAAAATATAGAAAATACACATTTATTCTTTAATTTAATTAATTTTAACAATAAATTAATACCATTTATTTGTAACAAAAACAAAAAAATATTAATTTACTCTATTAGTAATACTGGCTGTTTTTGTGCCTTTGCCTTAAAAAAAAAAATTAGCTAATTTGTGAAAAAGTAAAAAAATATTCCGCGCGCTTTTTTTTTTCGCTGTATTATTTTTGTTTGAAAATGTCGTCAAGTAATGATGAATTTATTAATTCAAACCGCCAAAATTCTCAGAGGCAGTGAAAAAGGCTACTTTAAGCCTCTTGCCTGAAAAATCGAACGATAGATACTTACAAGCGTATCAAAACTTCATCTTATGGAAAACAAGCAAAGATGCCAATTCATTTTCACAGAAAGTGTGTTTTTAGCCTATTTCATGGAACTTTCTCAAAAATATAAGTCAAGCTCATTGTGGTGGCAACGTAATAATCAACTTTACAAATTTAATTATTCAAATTTTTCCAACTGTTTTAACAAGTAAGTAATTACTACAAGTAAGTAAGTACGTCCGAAAGTCCGAGTATTATTTGTTTCCTCGCAAATATGTTATAAAACGTCGTATGACATACGTGCGCTTTGATAATTACAGCCTCTGCTTTCTTGTAGCCCTCGCCTACGGCTCGGGCTTGCAATAACGCCTCGGCTGTAATTTTCAACTTACCGCACTTATATCATAATGTACTATTACACCATTTAATTGTTATTATTTTACAAAAAAAAAAAAATGGATTCGTCCATACAACGAAAAAAAATACTACTTTGCATTTTCAGTTTCACATGCCATGCCCCCTTAATAGTTTAGAAATAAAGAATTAAAATATATTTTTTAAAGTAAAATTCTCCGAAATGTGTGAAATCTCGATTCGACGTTCTTTTTTTCGGTTTACTGATTTTGATTTATCCAAATATTAAAGTCGGGTTTCTCAAACTTAATTTATTTCAAAAGAAATAAAACTTGAGTACGTATTCATGAATTCAATATAAAAATAGAAAATTTGCAAGTTCCAAACTGAAAGTTGAACCTCAAAATGCCATTTCGGTTCGTTTTAATAATCCAATATCAGCCAGCTAATATTGGTAAACGGCTTGAAACCAGATGTCTTGCGATTTCCATTAGATTTTGGTTTCCTAAAAACGATCAACGTCATTAAACGACCGTTACTGTATACCGGACCGTCCTCTTTCACAAATCGGAGGAAAAACATGGGACGCCTCTGCTCTAACCGATGTACTGACGTCATTGTAAAGATAGCAAGGAAGGTAGGTGAATAGTAGAAACTAGTAGTAGTAGAATCTTATTGATTTTTATCTACAATTTATGATAAGTTTTCTGTTTTTTTAGGGTAATTCTGGTGGTTAAACAGATGATTTTTCTTTTCTTCTTTCTTTCAAACTTTTGGAAGGACTTGACCTCCCCAGTGGAGTACTGTCCAATGATGATGATGATTATGGAATCATCATCATCATTGGACAGTACTCCAGTTATTAATGGTAATACGGATGCTAAAAAACGGTCACTGCTTCTTTAAAACCTAAGCTTATGTGGGATTAAGGTTACCGTGTGCTTTAAATGGTGCATCCGAAGACATAATCCCTCGTGTGTTGTATTGTAATATGAACGTTATTCTCGAGGGGTTACGGTTGGAAATGGGATAGCAATTGAGGCACTTAAGGGATATGCACGCGTTGTTTAGAGAAAATAACTATTTGTGAGGCGATTATGATTTTTGCAGACAACGACATCTTAATAGTCCATAGGACTTCAGTCATGAAAATCTGCCTTAAGACGACGAACACCGTATAATAAATTTTTAGCTCGCACACTTTTTCTGGCCTCTCAGCTCAGTTGGTAGTAACTCTTCCTTCTGCGTCATAGGTCGTGGGTTCGATTCCCACCGAGAACAAAATATTTGTGTGGTGAACGCAGATGTTTGTTCTCACTATCTAGCGAGCTTGTATTTTGGAATCCAGACAGCTGATATAATACCTACATTTATTTTGTAAATACATACCTAGAATACAATATAACACCCAGACATAGAACAAACATCTGCGTTCACCACAAATATTTGTTCTCGTTGGGGATCGAACCCACGACCTGCGGCACATAAGGTAGAGCCACTACCAACTGAGCTGAGAGGCCAGTCATTTCCTGTTCCAGAAACCTGCTGTAAAAGTCTTGAGAGTATTTCTACGTATAATATGTTAATGTAAAAAACTACTCTAACACACAAAAGAAGTAATACAAGCGGTTTCAATGTATCGTATTTCACACTGAATCCCCAAACGTAATGTGTTCGCTGACAACTATCGGCGTCAGTTGCACGTTATCTATTGCCGGTTTCATTAGTCTCGGGTGACGGGCGTGCGGTGAAAAACAGAGATGGGTAGCGTACAGGCTGACTATATCATACCGGCACCCGTTGATTCGCTCGCTTAGTACCCGTTTTACCTAGTTAAGGTTCCGTAGCCAAATGGCAAAAACGGAACCCTTATAGATTCGTCACATTTTTTTACAAAAGGTGACAGCTAAGCTTACGGCCCTCATGTGATGAAAAGCGTTTACTGTAGCCAATGGACGCCTGCAGAAGCAGTAGAAACAAAAGCACTGTGTCCAGCCTTTAAAAATTGTCTAACCCTTTTTTCAGAAAACCCCACACATATAGGTATATTATACATAGTTCTTTAATTTTAAACCCTCATAATTTTGAAACTAGCATAAAAATAAAAGACTGTTTCAGCATAGTAGGCCACACCACAAGCTCTGTCTGGCTCTGTCTGTGGCTCTGGTTTTGAGTCTGTCCCAAAATCCTACAAGTGAAGTGTTTTTTTGTACTATGCCCATAAAATTAGTCTCGTTTTTTTTGATAAAAAAACAACAAGAAATCAATTTTTCTATTGGCCATGCATCTGTAGAAGCCTCTACTTTTTAACCGACTTCCAAAAAGGAGGAGGTTCTATGTTCGGCTGTATGTATGTTTTTTTTTTTATGTATTTTCATTATAAGGTACCTATACTTATATTAATTTGTTGCAAATTTCATCTGATCCTGCCCGTCTTAGCCCGGTGTACCGATCTACCTTGAACCTCGCAGTCTTAAAATAGAAACCAATGTAAAATGAGCTCCCATGACGTAAGAATTTTAATGACGCTGAATTCTTAAGTTTTTTGGTTTTAATTGATTGAACTTTTCAACGTTGTTTATTTTCGTTACTGGAGTTTGTGTTTAGTATAATAATTCTTTTGTAGAAAGATTAAACAAAATAATCATAGGAACCAACTTTAAGCTTGTTGCCTATTCTTCTAGGTTTGATCGCGTGGAACTGGCACCTAGAGTCATCTAGCTTTAAGATGCTTTCAAAATAAAAAAATGATCCATAAAGGAGCTTCCTCCAGTAGGCCTACCACAAGTTCTGCCTGGCTCTGTCTCTGGCTCTGGTTTTGAGTCTGTATGAGTGCTCACCAGTGTATTATACTGTGTGTGTGACGTTTCGACGTAGGATTTTTTAGTCAACACTCACACAGATTCAAAGCCAGAGCCAGAGACAGAGCCAGAGAGCTTATGGTACGCCTACAGGATGAATGATTCTGATGGCCATACGTCTGCCACAATCTCTAAAAGGCACACCCTACATTAAGGTACCCGACCGTAGTTCAAGTTTCTGATAAATTATACCCACAGATTATAACGAATGATCTTCTTACGTATCATCTTAGGGTAAGGGTCTTGTTAGGTGTATAAACTCACCACTTCATTCTCGTGGACTGTTATGATGAGATGAGATACTAGTTTGAGGGAAATTATTATTAAACATATTTTTGGAGTTTACTCCTAAGGAATCGGTTTTTTGATATAAGGCGCCCGGTATGAGAAAAATGTGGGGAGTGAAATCTGCTTCACGAATATGACCTCGTTACGTTTTTGGTGCGCAACTTTCTAATTTGGTGTGAGCAGTGCAGCTAGATCGTGGGTAGTGTGTACCCACTTTGCCTATATGGAGTAAACTCCAGTCGTGCGGAGCTGACACACAAAATTCTTTTTTTTTTAAATAAGAATGAGACAACATTTCTAAATTTAATTCGTTAGTTTGCACCTAGCAACAACATAGTTGTGAGGCCATTAATTATTCTTCCATTCCTTGCACATAAATGTTTTCTTCCATTCAGGATTCTGTCAGCACTCTTTTCGTATCTTCACACAATTCATCCATCTTACAGTGAGGCTTGTCAGTTATTTTATTACTTAATTAGTTTAATAGTGTTCATTCACCATTGGAGAATAAAGTTCTCGAACGGCGATAACAAACCGGAAGACGAAACGTAGGACGTCTACCAATCTGATGGACTGACGACATTAAGATCGCGTGAAGTCGGTCGATAGAAAAAGCTCAAAATCGTTGTTCCTGGAAATTTATCGGGGAGGCATAAAGCTAGCAGTAGATTTCTCAGGCGGATGATGATGATGGTGTCATATAGATACACTTTGTAAAATCAAAAGTTCCATATCTTTCGGATATTTTATACCATTGAGACTCCGTGACTGTAAACACTTTTTTTTTCAAACCTTTGCTGTGTCACTGCTAGGCTAAGGTATTTTCTAAAATCTACCAACTATTACGATTTTTGGCGACTTCTCACCTTCTCCAGAACTTCAAGATTCGCCATTGTCTTTTCGGGCGGCCACGCCGTCGTCGCCTTCCGCCCTCAGACACCCAAGGAGTTGTGATATTAGCCAATTTTCAGGTATTACAGTGTTCAGTTTTACAGTGTTTACTCGACAGTAGATAGATAGATAGATAGATAGAAAATTCTTTATTGCACTAAAACAAAAAAAAATTGCATTGTACATAGGACAGTAAAACTAATAAAACACAAACAAAGGAAGCTACGCAAAGAGCTATTAAAAAACAAGTACACAAACAAAGTAAACATTAGCATTGTGATCATAAATCTTGTTTTTTGCATCTTTCAAGGAAACTTAATTAAAATTAAAGCGCTCCTAGGTTCAAGTTGAACAAATTAAACTAACTTCGGTAGTAAATGAACCGAGTTGGAAGACTTTGTATTGATTCGGCATTACTTTGTATAATATTATTGTTGCAAGAATAAAAAAGTTGTTCTTAGTGCATTGTAAGAACTATGTTTGAGTTTTAATATGAGGATAACGGTAAGAAGAACAATATCACATTACAGTACAAGACGAAAAAATGGTGTGTGTTAGCTCCGACGCACGACTGGAGTTTACTCCGTCAAAACAGACGCAACAAGCTCAATAAGGTATAGATATAGTCGCGTTGAAGCATACTCTATACCCCCACTTTAAGATGTTTTGCCATCAGTAAGAGTGAGAGAAAGCATTGTAAAGTATAGGCAAAGTAAGGCTACTACCCACGATCTAGCTGTACTGCTCACACCAAATTAGAAAGTTGCGCACGATAGGTTGCGCACCAAAAACGTAACGAGGTCATTCGTTCAGTAGATTTTACTGCCCACATTTTTCTCATACCAGGCGCCTTATATCAAAAAACCGATTCTTAAGGAGTAAACTCCAAAAGTGGCATGAGTGACTGACATACAACGCACAGCCTATACCGTTGGTCGCAGTGACTTGTGGAGGGAGTTTATAGGTATTTTTATGAAAAGTGTAGGTACAAAAAGAAAATATTTGCAAATTAAATCCTACAAGTCAAAAGTCAAAGTGTTTATTGAATGAAATAAATGTTGAAAAAGATGTTAAATGTCCAATGTATTCTACTTAAAAGGGGTGCAGCGGGGGTTGTAAGTTGAACGAATACAAGCTTTTCTTGTCTATAGGTAAAAGATATATTATAGCTACGTGTGTGACGGGCTTAAAATATGGTCAATAAAGTTATTTCCCACTTCGTCCAAGGTAAAACCGATAAACGCGTTCCACATCAAAGCACAAACTGTTTAACAAAGTTGTTGAACACACATGATTGATCGTCCTATAGACGCCAAGACATCTCTAGCGATAATGTTTACCGCATTCAAAGGTTATATCGACCATGTTTTTATGTTTTCTGAGATCAAAAGAGCTTGAGAAGTTAAGGGTTTCACTTGGGTTTCATCCTTTCATAATAATATGTCATCAATCGAAAGTTGATCTTACAAGTAATACATTTAGCTAGATCATTAAAAAGTGTCAAGAGTTTTTTTTAAATTACGTTGACCCAGAACCTTATTTTTTTATATAACTAATTAGTACTTTTTTCATGATATAAACTGTCCTTTGGCTACATCTACCTGTAGTCTGTCTGACTTTTTTTCTGCGTGTTCCTTAAAAAAGTAAATTCTGTTAAAAAAGTAAACTAAGCCTGATATTGACGGCAAGTTGTTTTTAATTGAACAAAACTGATAACTTATTCAAGAGGCAAGCTCAGGACCCTTTTAGACTTCAATAATAAATTAACGATTTTGGTCTACATCCCCAAACAAGAGGGTGTTTTTTAATTATTCAACAGAATGTTGCGGCAATGTGCATGAACCTAAGGGTTTCGCCCAAAAATGTGAAAGGCTGAAAGGTTTTTTTTTAATTTGAATTGAATAAATTAGGGTTGAAAAAGCTACTGTTTCAGTTGGTATCGTTAAAATAGCTTTTGGGTACATATGTCTGGCGCAAATAAAGAAAGAATCTGGTATTTTTTTAATGATTTTTATTAGTTTAGAAATCACAAAAATCCCGCTCGGCTTTCACGTTTTGGGACATAACAAAAATTTTTGGATTTTGCAAATATTTGTTTAACTGTGAGTTTCTTTGTGCAAATAAATAGTTTATGACTAAGATAAATCTATATTTTACTGAAACTAGATTTTGTCGCATGCCTAGTACTAAATCTCTATTTTTAAGACAGGTCTTTTCCAGTTCACTTAGCACTAATAAGTGAGATCTGTACACGTTTCTGCTTTTAGAAATACATACTATAAATTTATTTTAATACTTCCAAATTTCCTAGACAAAGCTGCTTGCGTGGTTGCTTTATTGTTGTGCAATTTTATAAATTTCCTAATATTAGGTACTAAGAAATTTATAAAACTACACGACAAAGCCTTGTGCACAATTGCACATCTAAACGTTTTGCGGTGGCGATTAGTGGAACGCTTCAAATATCTCTGTCATGTTTGACAGCGTTTTACTGATCGGTACCGCAGAACGCTTAGATGTGCGCAAGGCTTAAATAAAAATAAATGGCTTTTACAAAAGCTTATTTTACAATTAAAAAGCCCGATCAAAAGATAGTTAATATTCTCATATCATGGAAGCTCCATAAATTTTTATCAAATGTCTAAAACCATCTCAAAATAATCAACTTTCTATCACAAATCTGCATTCAAATCGAAGCTATGCATATATTATACGAGGCGACATACAGACAGTCAATCGTACAGGATTGCGTGCGGGAAAGAAAGCGCGACGAAGTGGTTATAAGGATAATTATGTCAATTTATAAACTGTCACCTGTCATTTTTTGACGTAAAGAAAAAATAAAGACCGGGTATTATTAATAAACATATGATTTAGTTCTGTGACAGATGATAAATGAACTCACCAACATTCTACCTATTTGTAACTATATTCTCAATTATCATAGAAACAGCTGCATGAATACCTATCAAATGTCTGAAACCATCTCAAAATGATCAGCTTTCTATCACAAATCTGCATTCAAATCGGAGCATTCGTTTCGGACCTACGAGGTGACAGACAGACAGTCAATCGTACAGGATTGCGTGCGGGAAAGAAAGCGCGACAAAGTGGCTTATGGATTTGTCCATTTATAAACCTGTCACTTTTTTGACGTAAAGAAAAAATAAAGACCGGGTATTATTAATTAATTATAGAGCATAATTATATAATACTGGTTGTGACCGATGATAAATGAACTAACAAACATTCAACTTATTTGTAGCGAAGCTAAGCATTTTTCTTGTAAGTCAACAAAGGTGATCAATTACAAACTCTTGGTAACGATAAACGATTATACTATGCACATTTAGGAATTATTCATGTATAACATTGCAAACAAAATAAAAACGAAGCTTAAAACTAAGAGAAACCAAGTTTTTGCCTTAACCAATTTTGAAAAAATGTATATATTAAAATAAAATAAATAAATAAATAAATATTTTGGACAATCCACACAACACTATCTAGCCCCAAATTAAGCTGAGCTTGTGTTATGGGAAACAGATAGCTGATATAATACTTAAATACATTTTTTTTGTAAATACATACTTAGAATACAATATAACACCCAGACAGAGAACAAACATCTGCGTTCACCACACAAATATTTGTTCTCGGTGGGGATCGAACCCACGACCTACGGCGCAGTAGGCAAAGCTACTACCAACTGAGCTGAGAGGCCAGTCAAAAATATTGGAAACAATCTGGAAGTATAACCTCTCATATAAAAAAACTAATCGATTCAACCAATTAAAAACGATCTAGAGATCAGCTTGTATATTTATCATCATCAGCCTGAGAAGTCCACTGCTGGACATAGGCCTCCCCTACACATTTCCAGGAAGAACGATTGAGCCCTTTCCATCCACAGACTTCCCGCGATATTAACAATGTCATCCATCTGGTGGGTGGGCGCCCTACGTTTTGTCTTCCGGTTCGTGGTCGCCATTCGAGAACCTTTATTCCCCAACGGTTGTCGGTTCTACGAGCTATATGAGCTATAACTTGTATATCAATTGTGAATAATCTTATTTGTAAATGATTTATCTTTATTTAATATATTTTAGAATTGCCATGCAATATAAATTTTGTTTTATTTCAGGTAAGAACTCATCACAGCCTAGCCTCACCCAACTCGAGACTTAAATTAAGGCAAGGTGAGTACTCCATTTAGAACTCTGTGAACTGGTAATAAAGTGTAATTACGTCTGCTCATATCTACAGCTGTAATTCTCAAGAGGTGTCTCGGAGCCGCAAAAGTCCTCCAGACGTAAGATAAGGAGAAAATTTAGAGTTTGTACAGACTGTGGTTTGTTATTTAAAGATATCCACAGTTTTCATTAGACTCGAACGTCTTAATAATAATCCTGGCGTAGCGTTGGACTAATCCGTGTTTTGTCTCTTGCATTGACATGCAATTGTCAACTCGAGCAAATGTGACAAAACACGGATTAACTAGTCCAACGCTACGCCAGGATTATTAATAACACCCCAAAAGATTAGAGCAGTTTGCGAACATTTGCGAACTGTGATGGCCGGTGAAATTACGGCTTAGTTTCTGTATGCCTCAAGTTGATGGACGCGGGACAGTGCATCGTAGGGCACGTTTCTTACGTGCGTGGCCTACGAGGCAATGCTTCGTTATAGGTGATGGTTACCACCTAACATCCTGTGGGCCGTATTATGCTTGTTCCATCAGCTAGTTGTATTAAAAAAGCGGCCAAGTGCGAGTCGGACTCGCCCATGAAGAGTTCCGTAGCAGTAAATTGTATTATATAGAAGTTCTAGTAGTTCGTCGGAAGGTACATTGCGGTTTACGATTAATGACGTATTAAAAAAAAACTACTAACTAGATTTCGTTCAAACCAAATATCGTTGAAAGTTTACATAGTAATGTACATCATATATATTTTTTTAGTTTTATCATTCTTTTATTTTAGAAGTTAGAGGGGGGGGACCAACATTTTACCACTTTGGAAGTGTCTCTGGCAAAAACTATTAAGTTTAGAAAAAAACGATATAAAAAACCTCAACATCATTTTTGAAGACCTGTTTATAAATACCCCACACGTATGGGTTTGATGAAAAAAAGTTTTTTGAATTTCAGTTCTAAGTATTACCCCCAAAATTTATTGTTTGTTTTCTATGTTTGAAAAAATCTTAATGCCGTTCACAGAATACATCTACTTACCAAGTTTCATCAGTGCTCCTATAGTTTCGGAGAAAAGTGGCTGTGACAAACAATCATCTACTCATTGCGACGCTATTTTTCTATTCCCAAAACCAATTAACACTATGATTGCGGACTTTCAGTTAAAAAAATATGCGAGTATTATATCAATTTAATTTATTTATTTTTATTTATTTATTTATTTCTTCAAAAAGGGCGTTTTAAAAGTTTTAAAGGGTCGGCAACGCGCTTGTGATGCCTCTGGTATTGCAGGTGTCCATAGGCTACGGTAACCGCTTCCCATCAGGTGGGCCGTATGCTTGTTTGTCAACTAAGTTGTATAAAACAAAAAAAAAAATTACGCAGCGGAACTTTTCCAACTTTTGTATATAATACTATTAAACCCATAAGTCTTCTTTCGCGCGACTGGATCCGGCCGTTACACCAGAAAGTTTCTAACAGAACCATGTAACTTGTTTCTTTATAAAGTACTTATGCCGAAATCCCTTTATTTCTTAAGAATTTCTTGATGTGGAAACGGTTGGCGTGAATTTAAATTAAGACAGATAAGTTTTACTTTTGCAGATAATTATTTATCAACAAGCAATAAGTATAAAAGCTTGAAAAACCAACATTATTACCAAACTGCTGAACTGATTTTCATTAAATTTATATTATGTGACTATTTTTTTTTTAAATATAGATAGGTAAGCATTTGACTGCCATCACACCTGATGGAAAGTGAGAATGCAGCCTAATATGGAGCATGCTTAGCCATAATACACGTGTTCACTCTTGTCAATCGTAACGTTCCGGAAATATTGACGGCGGAAGAGAGTTCCACTCCTTGGCAGTTCGTACTATAAGTCATAGTCTATAACGTACGTACTGAAGTGGAGTCAAAGCGGTTTTTAAATGACAGAATTTTGCGGTAACAAACATAAAAAAAAAACCTTTGATTCTCCTTTTTTGAAGTGTGTTAAAAATAATATCGGTTTTGGTATCCCACTCAAATCAAACTCACAGTGGAATCATAAGGGCGCTTGTACACGCTAAGAAAAAACGCCGGGCCTACCCAAGAATTCGTGTCGTAACAAGAAAATTACTGTGTACACGGCTCGCAGCGGTGCACGAAAAAAATCTTATCTGCGCAAGACAAGAATTTTGTCTTTTCCACACACGAAAACGCAACAACGTTCGCCGCGTCGTGTCTTGCGCAGATAAGATTTTTTTCGTGCACCGCTGCGAGCAGTGTACACAGTTATTTTCTAGTTACGACAAGAATTCTTGGGTAGACCCGGCATTTTTTCTTAGCGTGTACAAGCGCCCTAAGGATCACTTCGAAACGACTGCTGGGCAAATGTCTCCCTAAAAATCTTCTCATCCCTGTTTTGGCAAACTTCAATCTTTTACGATAACGTCCAGAACGTTTCGTATTCCTTCTTCTTCTTATCGTCTTCGTATTCAATTTAAATTTGAATTTAGAATAGGTTTATAACCGTTTTGTAAATTATTGCATTGCTTCTAAAATCAAATTTGATTTTTCGAGATTTTGATTCCACAATTTTAAAATCTGTCATAATAAGCAACGAGTGAGGGTTTGTTTAGTTTAGGACTTGATATAAGTTCTATGAATAATAATAATAATAATTTCCCCAAGAATATTTACTTTAATTCTTCAAGAATAGAGAAAATAGGTGTCTTCTAGACCATCCTACTCCATCGTCGGCTACATCGTCGCTTACCATCAGGTGAGATTGAAGACAAAGGATGGTCTATATCATGTAAAAAAATCTGACTAGAATCTGCCCGCAGCTCTGCTCACGTGCTACTTATGCCCTTAAGCCTAAGCGTTATTTCTGGTCACAAATGAGCCGAATTTAATCGAAATCCACTTAGCCGTTTTGAAGAGTGGAACAGAATTTACTCACGCGCCCTCACTGACAAACTTTCAAATCTAGAACATTTGTAGAGTTTGGAAAGATTAAGGCAATACATAAATTTTTTTAAATGGCACCCATGCAAAGGGGTGAGTTGCTAATTAAAACATACCCTATTTTACTCAAAGATAATGTAGCTTTAATAGTGAAAGAATTTTTGAAATCGGTATAGTAGTTTTTGAGTTTATTCGTTACATAAAAATACAAATCTTCTTCTTTATAATAATTATGAAGTCTCTAAAATTGGTTCTGCAGATTTTGAGTTTATTTACCTAAAAAAATACAAATCTTCATTAATAAATACATAAAAGTGTAGAAGTCCCAACTAGAATAGCATGGAGCCGTTAAGAGGGAGAATTCTAAATGAGAGTTGGGAATCCAACATGGGACCTACGTGGGATGAAAGAGGACAGCTTGGGAATACGTAAAGTTTACTTCGATCTTAATTTGTTGTTTCAAACATTTGAATTGAGTTTCATTGGTCTTTTGAAGGGAATAGGTTGTTCGTAATAAAAGTTTGTTTGGCCGGGAAGTTTCAGCTTGGCCGTTTGTCGTCATGTTCTTTCTAAGTCACCCTTAGGGCCGGGTTCGGGATCATTTTATTTGGCTCTTCAGAGAACCTTAAACAGGCTTCGCTGCTGACTCATATTTTTTACGGCAGATCAGCAAGTACCACTTAGTATAGGAATATGAGCTTTAATTTTACTTGTCTGTTATTTGTTTCAAATAAATAATAATAATAATGAAAAAAAATATCAACTGGTAAAATCTGTAGAAAAACTCAGGAAAAACTGAAATCGTACTTACAAGGTCATTACATAAATTTTATCGATCAAAGTCTTATTAGTGTTAATCGATAGAAAAAATTATGTGCACTATGCCAGTACTCTCAAACGGTAAAGACAAACACCGTGACGAAACCGGCATGATTGTCTTATAGCCCCTTCCCACCGGTGTGTGATACCGCGCACGGTGGCGGATCGACTCGCACGATACACCATAGGAACGGTCTCGTGCGCCGAGGTGCGCGGTAGCACAGTAGCCCTTTCTGTGTGCGTTGCCGTGCGTCGTCGTCGGCTGTGCGTGATGATCTGCAGAACCACGCACCGTAGGACGGCAGCATTAGAATCTAACAAGTACGAAAAACATATGCATGTCAAGTCCACGAAAAGAGCCCCCTTGAGGTGCACTTAAAACCACTTGTAAGAATAAGAAGAAAAAGATCGATAGAAAACTTTGTTTTAAAGGTCCCATTGGAGTTTTTGAGATTCACTATTAGACTGTTAAGAAAAAATAATATCCTAGTTTTTTTAAGGAAACACAAACGATCTGTTTGTAATCTTGTGTTATTAATATGTTCTTTTATTTTGTAACTTAAAGTTAGCCTGCTCACTGTATAACATTATTTTATAAGTCTTTTTAGTGAAATGTAATTATTTCTTAAGACAATAAATATTCTCTCAACCGATCTAGAGATAGCTAAACAGATCTAAACCAGTACCTTAGTTCATAATTTTGGTAGACTATAAAATTATTCATCTCGACGTCTGCTTTTGTGCTTCGCTTTTGAAGCTCATTGTCTTGAAACAATACTTAATGTTAAACTTAACGTTAAACATACATAATAATATGTTATACATGTTTGAACAAATATGCTGGTAACGAGACGCCTAGCCTCAAGGCGTGTTGGTATTTTCAAAGAAACGTCTGCTCTGAAAATGTCGGCGTAAATTAGGCGTTAAGATACTGGTATGATTTGTATTCATTTTATGTACGAGTATGTTGCAAAAACGTAGACTTTGAGAAAAATGGGAAAAATGTAAGAATGTTTCTCTGATTACACATCGTAATAATCGTAATAATATTTATTTCTATTTGTCTTAGCTGGTTGAAATAATTTAAATAAAAAAGCAGTGTTTGAAAACTGACTTCGGACTCGTGGAAGAAAGCATGAATAGCTTATTTTTTTCATCTCATTTCATCAATTCCCTCAGTTCAGTTTAGTGCCTTCAATACCACTATATAAATTCAAAGTCAAAAATGTATTAACACAAATGTAAGAATCACTTTGAAACGTCTTAAAACTAGGTGACTCTGGTGATGCCAGTTCCACACGACCAAGCTTAGAAAAACAGGCAACAAACTACGGCTTGGTTCCTACGATTGCCTCGTAGGTCAGGAACGTGCCCTGCGATGCACTGCCATGCACTGCCCTGCGTCCATTAACTTGAGGCATACAGATTTTCAGCCTCACTTGTCAGTAATTTCACCGGCACCCACACCCTTCAAACCAAAAACAGCAAAGCTACTTCACGGCAGAAATAGGCATGGTGTTAGTACTTCCCCGGACGAGCCACACACAAAGAGCTCTACTGCTACTGATGACGTATGATTACTATGACGTATGACTACGTTATGATCCACTTACAGAACAAAAAAACCTGTTGTCTGTAAAGTCGGTTTACTGACGTTAGTTGAACGTGACAACGTCATGAGCCGCAATTGTCGTTGCTATAAACAATTATTGACACCACATTCACTTTTCACTGTACTTCATACTTGACGAAAACATGTAGGTAAATGTATTATTGTATAGCAGCTGTCCACGCGGACGCATCGCTCACTGAAATAGGAGAGAGACATTATGTCGAACGCTGCCGAACGCGGAGGCCGATTGTGCCTCTTTGTCGCTCGTTCCGCGCCGTCGCTTGCACTTCAAGCCTTAAATGGAACGCCTCAGAGCGAGGTAACGCCGCATGAGTCATGTTTTTTCGTGCGTGCAGCCGGCGTTACAGTATTAATCAGTCAAATTACTGCCACCGTTATTTCAGGCAACGCTTATTTCGGAAGCGTAATCTCTGTACAAACAATTCGTTAGGTATAATACACCCCACTCATTAGCAGCAATTATTGCTTGTTTGCCAAGATACATACACTTGTGAAAGGATGGATAACGATGTTCTGTGAATCAACATACTCAATACAGGCAGCGTCCCGTAAGTAGGGGCATGCGTAAAAGCATCAATTTCCCCCAGACAATATTATAAAACATCTACAATTAAATTAACAAAGGCAAAGGTCTGTTTTTTAATGACTCGACTTTTCCCGTACTTACTCATAAAAAAAGAGAACGCTGGTTGCCTGGTGGTAGCGGCCTCGCCTTCCGATCCTACGGTCGTGGGTTCAAATCCAATCGGGTCCAATGAGTTTTTCTGCCCAAAAATTGATGTACACCATGCCAGAGCTCTCAAACGGTAAAGGAAAACATCGTGAGGAAACCGGCATGTCTTAGAATTTAAAAAACACAAAACGAGCCTCTTTGAGGCTCACTTAAAATCCTTTCACCACACTTGGTTCCAAAGAATCAGTGACACGGTAAGAAAGTAAGAAAGACAGTAAAAACTCATCCAAATTGTCGTGCTTACCGTGTTTTACCAATTTCGTGCGTGCAGAGCCGGCTGCACGCACAAAAAAACATGACCTCATGCGGCGTTACCTCGCTCTGAGGCGATCCATTTAAGGCTTGAAGTTCAAGCGAGAACGCGGAACGAGCGACAAAGAGGCATGCACATTCGGCTTCCGCGTTCGGCAGCGTTCGACATCAGTGTATTTTCTTATGACGTTGTCACGTTCAACTATCGTCAGTAAACCGACTTTACAGCCAACCGATTTTTAGGCTTCCGTAGCCAAATGGCAAAAACGGAACCCTTATAGATTCGTCATGTCTGTCTGTCTGTCCGTCTGTATGTCACCAGAGAAGAGCTAAACTGATGAAACTTGGCTACCGAGTAGATGTATTCTGTGAACCGCATTAAGATTTTTACACAAAAGTAGAAAAATAACAAAAATTTTGGGGGGTCCCCTTACTTGAAACTGAAACTCAACATTTTTTTTTTCTTTAAACCCATACGTGTGAGGGGTGTGGGGGAATAGGTCTTTAAAAATGATGTCGAGGTTTCTAATATAGTTTTTTTCTAACTGAATAGTTTGCGCGAAAGACACTTCCAAAGTGGTAAAATGTTGGCCCCCCTAACTTCTAAAATAAGAGAATGATAAATCCAAACAATATATATGATGTAGGTACATTACTATGCAAACTTCCAACAATGGTTTGAACAAGATCTAGTAGGTAAGTAGTTTTTTTTATACGTCATAAATCGTAAACCGCAATTTACCTTGCGACGAACTGCAAGAACTTTTATATTATGTTACTGTTGCTACGGAACCCTTCATGGGCGAGTCTGACTCGCACTTGGCTGCTTTTTGTAATAATTAATACTTAGGAAAATCTGTTATTGGCCTTTTTTAAGATTATATAATACCCCGCTTTCCAACTTTTGTAATTGCTGTTGATTTTCTAATAAAGAAAAATAAATATAAAATAAAAGCTTCGGCAACATTTTCCAAGTCCACACTTGGCGCGCTGCCTGCGTACACAGTCATATCTCACGAAGTTTAAGGTCAGGAGCGGATTTATTGTTTACTTCATCAACACGCTCGATTTAACCGATGAATATCTGGAATTTATGATGGCGTTCGATTCGACCGGGTCAGCTACGGCTGCTCGACTGGAAGCCATTAAATCCCAGTTAGGCTTATCCATTGGTCCGATTGTAATAAGTATTTTTGGTGGTGGTACACAATGCTAGTGCTCTCAAAGGGTAAAGAAAAACACCGTGAGGAAACCCATCAAGTCTGCACGTATTGACCATGTCTTTCCTGTGGATTAGGCCTACTCAGCTGTCAGGATGGTATAGGTGCTGAGCAAGCCTATTCCATCTAAAATCCTATCCCAGGCACTATAACGTTTCGCAAGTCGGGCTTGTGTAATCACCAGTTGCCCTTGACAATATATAAGATGCAAAGGCATGTTTAGTTTTTATACAACTGTACAACAAGCTCTGTCTGGTTCTGTCTCTGGCTCTGCTTTTGAGTTTGTATGAGTGCTCGACAGTGCACTCCAGTGGCACACAGTGCTCACCGTTTCGACGAGTAACGTTTCGACGTTGAGTCGTATTGATAATGTTGAAAGTATAAAACAAACATAAGCTAAGAAGGCATGTAGGCCTACCACTAGCTCTGTCTGGCTCTGTCTCTGGCTCTGGTTTTGAGTCTGTGTGAGTGTTGACTAAATAAATCCTACTTCGAAACGTCACATACACAGTACAACACATGTGAGCACTCACACAGACATACACTTGTTTCCGCAAGAAGGCATTGCTAGATTTTTTTGGTACGTTTTTGTGTGATTGTGGGAGGGCTATGTTCAACAGGAATCTTCTTCAGGCTCATGTCAATGATGTTAAAACAGATCACGTAGGCAAATTCAATTACCATGCGTGAAAGATTACAAGCTCCGAAAGCCTCCAATATTACGCTCCATTCGCTGGAATCAGACCACCTGTCACCGAGAGTCGATTTAGCGCATTACTTTCGTGCGTCTTATTGGTTATATTTGGATGTAAGAAAAGTAATTTTTATAGGTATCTTAATATAAAGACTTGTGAGTGATTGAAAATAAGGCGAAGACAACTAACATAATGATGAAAATATATTTGATTAAAAAAAAAATTACTGGCCTCTCAGCTCAGTTGGTAGCTCTGCCTTCTGAGCCGTAGGTCATGGGTTCGATCCCCACTGAGAACAAATATTTGTGTGGTGAACACAGATGTTTGTTCTCTGTCTGGGTGTTATATTGTATTATAAGTACTTATGTATTTACAAAAACACAACACAAAAGGTTTTAAAGTATTATATCAGCCATCTGGTTCCCATTGCACAAGCTCTGCTTAGTTTGGGGTTAGATAGTGTTGTGTGGGTTGTCTATAATATTTATTTATTTATTTTATTTTATGTGTTCTTTGTGTCTCTGACAGCCAATTCCCTTGTGACTTAAATTAATAACTTTTTATTTTGATTTATAAGGGAATTAAATGCGTTACTTTTTTTTACGAGACTTATAAACGTCATATGACTACACAGTAGGCCTACCATGAGCTCTGTCTGGCTCTGTCTCTAGTTCTGGTATTGAGTCTGTGTGAGTGTTGAATAAATAAATCCTATGTCAAAACGTCACACACACAGTATGCACTGGTGAGCACTCACACAGACACAAAACAGAGTCACAGAGCCAGTCAGAGCTCATGGTACGTGTATTTGACAATCTCTGAACACAGCCGGTTTCGCAACAAAAGCATGTCAGAATCAAATAATCCCGCTAATACCAGAAAGCACGCGATGAAAAACGATCGTCGCATTCAGTTTACATATTTGATTTGTGGCAACCAGGAATATCACTTTGTCATTTCGCCGATAAAAGTGTAACTCTTGTTACTCATGCAATAAAGTTGAAATTGCAAGTGCTTTTTCAGGCAGGGGTGTCACGTTTTTTACAAAGCCTATCGATATATCAAATTAAAATGTTCATCAAAAAGTTGGTTTGATGCCAACTGTAATATTCGAACTTGTCACTGTCGCCACAAGTCATTCCCAAGGGTATATAACTTTTCGGATTATCAAGCTTAAGATTAATTTTGTTTCTAGCTGCCGCCCACGGCTTCTCCGGCATGTTGGTAGTAATTGCTACCCATTTGCTTGCTTTAATTTGATTATGAATGGCATATTCTGTTCACGGCCTTAGTATTTGTGTGCCTTAGTTTTTGTTACGTTTTCGAAATAATAAGTAGATATATTTCAAGGCCACAATCCTTTCTGTATATTTTTTTCTATGGCGTGATAAGGTGCAGCATCCAGTATAGGCCTACCATGAGCTCTGTCTAGCTCTGTCTCTGGCTCTAGTTTTGAGCCTGTGTGAGTGCTCAGCAGTGCATTATACTGTGTGTGTGACTTTTTGACGTAGGATTTATTTACTCAACACTCACACAGACTCAAAACCAGAGCCAGAGACAGAGCCAGTCAGAGTTTGTGGTAGGCCTACAGCATCCAGTTTTTTTTTTATATTATAGTAGGATCGACTTAAAAAGGCTTTCTATAGATGGTATTATTCCCCAGGTATCCGATTCTGAACGGAAAATAGACGCTTTTAAAATGTGGTGCTAGAAAAGAATGATATGAGTATCATGAACTGAGCTCTCACCAACATTTCTATACTCCTAGAACTCGGCATCAAGCAGCGTCTATCATCCATTGTGCAGTCTCGCATTTCCACCTATAATAACGCGTCGCGTCGTGGATAGGTCTCCATAAACGTCTAGTGGTGCAGAGGAAGTTTAAGGGTAATGCGGCCTTTCTACGGTGCGTGATATCACGCACCAGCCCGCACCGCGCACGACGACGCACGGCAACGCACACAGAAAGGGCTGCTGTGCTACCGCGCACCTTGGCGCACGAGACCGTTCCCATGGTGTGTCGTGCGAGCTGATCCGCCTCCGTGCGCGATATCACACACCGGTGGGAAGGGGCTATAAGAAGTATCAGATTCTAAACTCGTTAGTCATCCACCAACGGATTTTGCTTCACAAAAGAGATCATTAGTTCCCAAAAGGTTAAAAAATGTGACGCAACCCTGAGTCAGTTCTACACGTGACCTATGCTTCCTGCGAAAGCCGACTAGGCTGAAAAGAAGGTGATAAAGCGGCCCTTGACGCGATAAATCATTTATTAAGCTACGTTCACACTATGATTTTAAGGCGCGCGTTAGGAGTACATGCACGCGCATTACTATACATTACTATGAAATTTATTCTACGACAGTCTTCATAGCTCAGTAGGCCTACCATGAGCTCTGTCTGACTCTGTCCCTGGTTCTGGTTTTGAGTCTGTGTGCGTGTTGACTAAATAAATCCTACGTCAAAACGTCTCACACACAGTATAATGCACTGGTGAGCACTCACACAGACTCAAAGTAGGGGTAGTACCTAGCTCTGTTTTCTGCGCTGTAGCGTGTTGGTTGGATCCCACCAAGAACAAATATTTGTGTTGTAAACATAGACGTTTGTTTTCTGTCTGGCTGTGATAATGCATTCAATGTATGTATTCACACATAAATAAATTCTATAAACATTATATCAGCTAGGTATCTGGTAGCTATCGTACAGGTTCTGCTCAGTTTGGGGCTAGATAGTGTTGTGTGGATGATCCGAAAGTAGCCGCTGGTTCTTTAATATCGCCAGACTTTATCAGTGTTTTATAATGTGTTTTATGATCAGTTGAGTTCAGTCGAGATGGTTTTTGTAACTGTACCTAACCATTTTGAAAGCCCACAGTGAATAGAGATTTTAATGAATTGAATGTTGGCAATGCACAAACTCGTGACACGACAAAAAATCGCAAGATCAGCGCGTTTTTAACGCGCGTTTAAAGCCGGTCATCTGAACTTAGCCTAAAACATGTAAAATTCTGTTCACCTGGCAGTTGAGGCGTGACTTTTTATTTTTTTATCCCGTCATTTTCTTCAACCCTAGAGTATAATTATTACTTTCTGAATAACGATTTCTCCGAAAAATATCACCGGCTATAAACAAAGTTGTCTTAAAATCTCTAGGCTCATAAAAATCAAATTAAAACCACTTTGACTGCCTTACCTGGGCTGAAAGCTGTATAAAATTGATTATATCAAAGTTTTTAATCTGAATCTTGAGGTTTTAGGATAACGTGATTTAACAATAAAACATAAAAAATAGCTTTTTGAGAGATGTAATAATTTTACTACATAATTTAAACTTAAACAGTTATTAATATTTAAATACTAGTGGCCGCCCGCGTCTTCGCTCGCCCGTTCCCGTAACACCCCGTTCCCGTTACTTTTTAGGGATAAAAAGTATTCTATGTCCTTCTCCTGGTTCTAAGCTACCTCCCAACCAATTTTCAGCCAAATCGGTTCAGCCGTTCTTGAGTTATAAGTGGTGTAACTAACACGTCTTTCTTTTATATTTAGACTAGCTGACACCCGCGACTTCGTCCGCGTGGTTAGTATAAAGTCATAGTTTGAGTTCGTTTTAAAGAAACTATTTTATGGTGGAAAGCGGACAACTATTGATATGTTTTCACTGTTTTTTGCTTATATTTTGAGAGTTATTTTTCGTGAATTTGCCTTAGTGGCTAAGTTGGGTTATGTATGCGTTGGTTTTACATGACCAAGTTCTGGTTACCTTAGTTTTGAGTTTGCATTCAAAACTATATAAAGTGTGTTCGAAAGATGGTAACTGCTGTTGTAGCCGATTCTTTTCAGCTGTGTTTAGTTTTGGTATGATAGGTGCTTCCCGCGATTTTGTCTTGGTGGTTATCATCGGTTTTTTTGTAAACATTTGTGTGTATTAAAACCTGGTGACAAATGCTGCGGTAGCAGAATTTTTTTTAATGTTTTTTTGCGTATTTTGTAAAGCTCTTTTTCGTGATTTTGTTTAAGTGGCTAATTTGGGCTATCGTATTCGTTGGTGTATAATTGAATCTTGTTTTTTTAGTTTGATATGATCAAATGCAAGTTACCATCGTTTTGAGCTTGTACTTTAGAGTGTATTTGAATTTGAAGGTGAGTGCTGTTGCAACCGTTTTTTTTCAGCGGTGTTTAGTTTAAGTATGATAGATGATTCCCGCGATTTTGTCTTGGTGGTTATCATCGGTTTTTTTGTAAACATTTGTGTGTATTAAAACCTGGTGACAAATGCTGTGGTAGCTGAAATTTTTCAAATGTTTTTTTGTGCGTATTTTGTAAAGCTATTTTTTGTGATTTTATGTTATATTAGTGGCTTATTTGGGGTTTCGTATGCATGTTGGTGTATAATCGAATCTGAATTTTTAATTTGACATGACCAACTGCTGGTTACCATAGTTTTGAGCATGTACTTTAGAGTGTCTTTGAATTTGAAGGCGAGTGCTGTTGTAGCCGATTTCTTTCAGAAGTGTTTAGTTTAAGTTTGATAGATAATTCCCGCAATTTTGTCTAAGTGGTAGTCTTTGGTTTTATTGTAAACCTTTGTGTGTATTCAAACCTGGTGACAGATGCTGCGGTAGCTGAACATTTTTTAATGTTTTTTTTTGCGTATTTTGTAAAGCTATTTTTTGTGATTTTTTGTTATATTAGTGGCTTTTTTGGGGTTTCGTATGCATGTTGGTGTATAATCGAATCTGAATTTTTAATTTGACATGACCAACTGCTGGTTACCATAGTTTTGAGCATGTACTTTAGAGTGTATTTGAATTTGAAGGCGAGTTCTGTTGTAGCTGTTTTGTTTCAGCGGTGTTTAGTTTAAGTATGATAGATGATTCCCGCAATTTTGTCTTGGTGGTTATCATCGGTTTTTTTGTAAACATTTGTGTGTATTAAAACCTGGTGACAAATGCTGCGGTAGCAGAAAATTTTTTAACGTTTTTTTTTACGTATTTTGTAAAGCTATTTTTTGTGATTTTATGTTATATTAGTGGCTAATTTTGGGTTTCGTATGCGTGTTGGTGTATAATCGAATCAATTTTTTTAATTTGACTTGACCAACTGCTGGTTACCATAGTTTTGAGCATGTACTTTAGAGTGTATTTGAATTTGAAGGCGAGTGCTGTTGTAGCCCATTTTTTTCAGCGGTGTTTAGTTTAAGTATGATAGATGATTCCCGCGATTTGTCTTGGTGGTTATCATTGGTTTTTTTGTAAACATTTGTGTGTATTAAAACCTGGTGACAAATGCTGCGGGAGCTGAAATTTTTTTAATGTTTTTTTTTTGCGTATTTTGTAAAGCTATTTTTTGTGATTTTATGTTATATTAGTGGCTAATTTGGGGTTTCGTATGCGTGTAGGTGTATAATCGAATCAGATTTTTTATTTGACATGACCAACTGCTGGTTACCATAGTTTTGAGCATGTACTTTAGAGTGTATTTAAATTTGAAGACAGGTGCTGTTGTACCCGATTTTTTTCAGCGGTGTTTAGTTTAAGTATGATAGATGATTCCCGCAATTTTGTCTAAGTGGTTATCATTGGTTTTTTTTGTAAACTTTTGTGTGTATTCAAACCTGGTGACAGATGCTGCGGTAGCTGAAAAATTTTTAATGGTTTTTTTTGCGTATTTTGTAAAGCAATTTCTTGTGATTTCATGTTATATTAGTGGCTAATTTAGGGTTTCGTCTGCGTGTTGGTGTATAATCGAATCAGATTTTTTTAATTTGACATGACCAGCTGGTTACCGTAGTTTTGAGCATGTACTTTAGCCGTTTTTTGAAGCGGTGCGGTGTTTAGTTTCGGTACGATAGGTGTTTTCCGCGATTTTGTCTTAGTGGTTACGGTGGGGTTAATGTAAACTTTTGTGTGTATTCAAATTTGGTGACAGATGCTGCGGTAGCAGATTTTTTTTTACTGTTTTTTTTCGTATTTTGTAAAGCAATTTTTTGTGAATTTTCATGAAACTTTTTTCCTTTTTTTTCTTCTTTTAGGTAAATTATTTTCCAATTTTCTTTCTTAATGCACCTTTGCTCTATAAGAGCAACACATCTTCCAAGTTTCATGCTTCTAGGACTAATGGTTTAGGCTGTGCGTTGATTTTTCTTTAAACCATTTTTCCTCTTTTTCTCCTCTTCGGGAAATAATTTTCCAATTTCCTTTCTTAGTACACCTCTACGTTATAAGAGGAACATACCCTCCAAGTTTCATGCTTCTAGGACTAACGGTTTAGGCTGTGCGTTGATTGTCAGTCAGTCAGTCAGTCAGTAACGAAAGAGTTTTATATATTTAGATTAGTGGCTTATTTGGGGTTTCGTATGCATGTTGGTGTATAATCGAATCTGAATTTTTAATTTGACATGACCAACTGCTGGTTACCATAGTTTTGAGCATGTACTTTAGAGTGTCTTTGAATTTGAAGGCGAGTGCTGTTGTAGCCGATTTCTTTCAGAAGTGTTTAGTTTAAGTTTGATAGATAATTCCCGCAATTTTGTCTAAGTGGTAATCTTTGGTTTTATTGTAAACCTTTGTGTGTATTCAAACCTGGTGACAGATGCTGCGGTAGCTGAACATTTTTTAATGTTTTTTTTTGCGTATTTTGTAAAGCTATTTTTTGTGATTTTTTGTTATACAAGGTGTATCTAAATATGTGTACTATGCGAAGGTGGGGGGTTTCAGACCACAATGGTGATCAGTTGTGGAGGGGAGATAATTAAAAATTCCTATTTTCAGTTTCCCATACAAAAATATTTAATTTCAAAATGCCTAAATAAATTGACAACCCTATCCTTGTAACCCCTTGACCCCTTGACCTACTACCTCTGTATGTCTACTACTACTACCTACTACCTCTGTAGCTGAGTTTGGGGTTGTCACTTTGTATAAAGTCAGCTGTTAATGTTGAAACTTCGTTGCAGTTTTTTTCAGAGATACCAATCGAAGTTCGAAAAGTCGTTGAACAAAAGTTGTTCCCCGGGGGGTGGAAATTCACCCCCCTTCAGGATAGTACACATATTTTGATACACGTTGTATTAGTGGCTTATTTGGGGTTTCGTATGCATGTTGGTGTATAATCGAATCTGAATTTTTAATTTGACATGACAAACTGCTGGTTACCATAGTTTTGAGCATGTGCTTTAGAGTGTATTTGAATTTGAAGGCGAGTTCTGTTGTAGCTGTTTTGTTTCAGCGGTGATTAGTTTAAGTATGATAGATGATTCCCGCAATTTTGTCTTGGTGGTTATCATCGGTTTTTTTGTAAACATTTGTGTGTATTAAAACCTGGTGACAAATGCTGCGGTAGCAGAAAATTTTTTAACGTTTTTTTTTACGTATTTTGTAAAGCTATTTTTTGTGATTTTATGTTATATTAGTGGCTAATTTTGGGTTTCGTATGCGTGTTGGTGTATAATCGAATCAATTTTTTTAATTTGACTTGACCAACTGCTGGTTACCATAGTTTTGAGCATGTACTTTAGAGTGTATTTGAATTTGAAGGCGAGTGCTGTTGTAGCCCATTTTTTTCAGCGGTGTTTAGTTTAAGTATGATAGATGATTCCCGCGATTTGTCTTGGTGGTTATCATTGGTTTTTTTGTAAACATTTGTGTGTATTAAAACCTGGTGACAAATGCTGCGGGAGCTGAAATTTTTTTAATGTTTTTTTTTTGCGTATTTTGTAAAGCTATTTTTTGTGATTTTATGTTATATTAGTGGCTAATTTGGGGTTTCGTATGCGTGTAGGTGTATAATCGAATCAGATTTTTTATTTGACATGACCAACTGCTGGTTACCATAGTTTTGAGCATGTACTTTAGAGTGTATTTGAATTTGAAGACAGGTGCTGTTGTACCCGATTTTTTTCAGCGGTGTTTAGTTTAAGTATGATAGATGATTCCCGCAATTTTGTCTAAGTGGTTATCATTGGTTTTTTTTGTAAACCTTTGTGTGTATTCAAACCTGGTGACAGATGCTGCGGTAGCTGAAAAATTTTTAATGGTTTTTTTTGCGTATTTTGTAAAGCAATTTCTTGTGATTTCATGTTATATTAGTGGCTAATTTAGGGTTTCGTCTGCGTGTTGGTGTATAATCGAATCAGATTTTTTTAATTTGACATGACCAGCTGGTTACCATAGTTTTGAGCATGTACTTTAGCCGTTTTTTGAAGCGGTGCGGTGTTTAGTTTCGGTACGATAGGTGTTTTCCGCGATTTTGTCTTAGTGGTTACGGTGGGGTTAATGTAAACTTTTGTGTGTATTCAAATTTGGTGACAGATGCTGCGGTAGCAGATTTTTTTTTACTGTTTTTTTTCGTATTTTGTAAAGCAATTTTTTGTGAATTTTCATGAAACTTTTTTCCTTTTTTTTCTTCTTTTAGGTAAATTATTTTCCAATTTTCTTTCTTAATGCACTTTTGCTCTATAAGAGCAACACATCTTCCAAGTTTCATGCTTCTAGGACTAATGGTTTAGGCTGTGCGTTGATTTTTCTTTAAACCATTTTTCCTCTTTTTCTCCTCTTCGGGAAATAATTTTCCAATTTCCTTTCTTAGTACACCTCTACGTTATAAGAGGAACATACCCTCCAAGTTTCATGCTTCTAGGACTAACGGTTTAGGCTGTGCGTTGATTGTCAGTCAGTCAGTCAGTAACGAAAGAGTTTTATATATTTAGAAGATAGTACCTGTGTAATTTTTTATTGAAATCTGATCAACGTTCATCCCAAATATTTTATTTTAAAAATACAGAGGTATGTTCTCTGTATTTTTCAAATAACATAAAGTATTTTTGTGGGTTGAGACTCTGGGTCTGTGGGAAACCGAGGCCTTGCGGGTATTCAAAATGTTGTCCAGTAGGCCTAAGATGACCGCCACGAGAGTCGATTTATCTCGTCAAAAGTAGAGATATGTCTATATCTCTACACGAGCTAAGATGACCGCCTAAATATGTCGTCATCATCTGTCAAATGAAGACTTATTCGGAATTCGAATTTTGATTTTTGAATTTTGTCGTCAAATGGTAAGATGACCGCCATATTTTCTCGTCTTTTGACGTTTCTGCGCGGGAAATTTTCTCGTCGACAGTTTTTGAAAACGAGATAAGTCTTCCGCTTGCCTTTTAGATTTTGTTTTGCTAACTTTTCAAAGGATTTAGAGAATTCGGACTGGAAATAGAAAGGCTACAACAGAAAAAGAATTTAAGGAAGAACAGCAAAGTATTAAATCTAAATCCATACCTGGATGAGAACAATATTCTCAGGGTGGGCGGCAGACTAAGAAACTCAGATTTACAGACGGAACAGAAACACCCGATCATACTCGGCACACATACCCATCTTACGAATCTGATCATAGCAGACGCTCACAAGAAAACCTTACATGGTGGAATACAGCTCATGCTTTGTTACCTTAGATCTAAATATTGGATCATCCACGCCAAGAATGCAGTGAAGGCATATATTCACAAATGCTTAATCTATGCTCGTCAACGAGCCGTTACGCGAACACAGATAATGGGTGACCTACCGAAGGTCCGTGTTACTCAAGCACGACCTTTCCTCCACAGCGGAGTCGATTTTGCTGGTCCTTTGCAAGTTTTAATGTCAAAGGGCAGAGGTGCAAAGTCAAACAAAGCCTACATCGCCGTCTTTATTTGCATGGCTACAAAAGCCATACACTTAGAGCTGGTAGGAGATCTCACGTCCGAATCTTTTATCGGCGCATTTCATCGATTTGTCGCCAGAAGAGGAAAATGCACACATATATGGAGCGACCAAGGCCGAAACTTCATCGGTGCTAATAAAGAACTAGCGGAAGCATTCAAAGAAGCCTGTTTAGAGTTACCTGGAGACATGGCTGATATCTTATCAAAAGACGGAACCCAGTGGCACAACATTCCTGCCTATAGCCCAAATTTTGGAGGACTATGGGAATCCGGAGTCAAATCCACGAAATACCACCTGAAAATAATCCTGACCAAAAACCTGACCTTTGAAGAGATGACAACAACCTTATGTCAAATTGAATCATGTTTGAATTCGCGTCCTCTCGTTCCCATTGATGCTTCTGACCCCGACGTTATTGACCCCCTCACTCCCGGTCATTTTTTGATAGGCGAAGCCCCTGTTATAATCCCTAGCCCTGATCTACGCAATGTTAACGTCAACACACTCTCACGTTGGCAATACACCCAGAAGTTGGTAAGAGATTTCTGGCATCGTTGGCAGTCAGAATTCATAACGAGACTCCAAGAACGACCCAAATGGATGAAACGTGAGAAGGAACTAGAACCTGGTGACATTGTTATAGTTAAAGAAGATGGTTTACCCCCCGGTAAATGGTCCCTCGGTCGTATAACTCACAAACATGTCGGTCCAGACGGTAACACGCGAGTCTATAGTTTGAAGTGTCGTGGTGAGATTATGAAACGCACAAATGCACGGTTATGCGAACTACCTATAGATAGGAGTGATTAGTTTTAGTATAACTGCATGTTATTCTTTAACGGTTACCTAACCTTTTTTTTGTATCGTTTCAAGTCTCATGAATAGATATATTTTTTGTTCAATTTTATAGCTTGCTACTCATGTTATTTTACGGTAAGATACCTACTAAATTGTTACCTATTTTTATTTCATTCGATTCTCTTAGAACAAAGTACCTAGTTTGTGAACTTATCATTGGTATGTGAAAGTAGGTAGGTGTGTAATCAAAACATTGTTATTCGAGTAAAATCATTTATTTTCAAATATGTACAAATAAAGCTAATGTTAGTATGTAGGTAGTTACTTCTCAATACGTAAAGTATAATTTTGTTGATTATCTTAAGTTTAGAAAAGACTATTGTCTTTGGTGGGCGGCATGTTATGTTGTTTTCTAATAATCTATGGTTATGCAAATGTAGCCTAATTTAACTCCGATCTGCAAGTGTAACTGCCTTCATGTCAGTCGCAAATAAACCATTCATACGCACGGTCGCTTTTGTTTTCACTTAGATAGGAACCAAATCATAATAAACCTTATAGACCTCAACAATGGCTATAACTTACTACGAGTATAATCATCTTATTGCGATGTACGCCGAGATGTTTCAGTGCCTCTGGAGATTATCAAAACCCTGGGAATTCTACCTCATCAAACGTCTAAAGCCCGATTTAGAGCCTAAAACTAGTACGGGCCTATCTTGCTGCGGGCGGTGCATTCGAAGGTGAGTACCTAGTTCATTTGAGGTTAACTACCCATAGATTTCTATGTGTTATCCTGCTTAAAATGTTATTGTAAAGGTCTAAAATTAATAATAACAAATTAGGTTAGTGTGCGTCAACACTTCTCATACATTTACCCGATTCACTCAATGTTTCAATAGTGAAGACGTGTCATTGGATCTCAGTTTACCAACTACGAACTAACTACACTACGAATTTATGCAAAGTAAAAACTGAGTATAGTTACCTACCTATCTAATACTTTAGTAAAAATATTTTAATAACAGGGTGACATTGGACGAAGATGCACGAGTCGAAAACGAAGAAGTTATCAACGGAGATTTGGCTGCAGAGGAGCCATCATCTGCGGGTCTGCTTCGGCAAGGCCAAAGACGCGCAGAACTTCTACGTTATGTTAATGAATAGAATATTACAAAAGCCTTAAAAATATTTATACCTTATCAACCATAAGCACCTACAAAGAAAGCCCTCTTCATTAGTTCAACATTATTTAGGTAAAAAGACAGTTTTCTGTGTGTAAATAAATTTATTTGTCATAAATTAAAATAGGTATATTATTTACAAGTTATGCAAATACCTATGTAAGGTGGAATGTTTGGTTTGTGGATGGCCCGTGGAATCTGAAAAGAAACAAATACATTAATATACGGACATGCTCATAAAGGTATTTCTGTATTCTCTATCTCTATCCTGCATCCTGCAATCATTCCTTTAGTGCAAACTGCTTAGTCTACGCACATAAATACATTATGTAGTTCTATGAGTTAGTTTAGTTAGGTACGGCTCAATGGACACTGAAAACAAAACTTGGTAGTTATGTACTACGGAGTATATTAAAGTAACTAATACTTACATATCGAGGGTTTTAACACTGCACCCTCGATATATATATTTTTTTACCTATTTTAAAAATCCTCATTGATAAATAGCAACAGGTCAAAACAGGTATGGTTGCTATCAAAACGTACAATTTTCCACTGTCCACCGTCCTACTTAGGCTCAACTCGTCGGTCTTGAGGCGGTTCCACCCCGCTGTTATTTGTTGGACACTTTGCAGTGAGCTTTAATAACCTGCCGCAAATTCATAGTGCTCGGACATATTATACCGGCAAAGAAACTCTATTTGGATTCTGTTACTTAACCCTGAAATATTAATACAAACAAGTTTAGCTAGCAGCATAGGTATGTACCGATTTTGAGAATACAATTAATCTATTTTGCTAGTGCTATCGGTTTTTAACAATAAATAGGTATTTACTTACATTTTCATTCCGTTTGCTTCCCTATTATTTTATTTTAGTTTTGGCGGGGTTTTTTTTTCAGTCACAGGTATCAAATTGAATGAACGAAACCATTAAAAAATAAAAATACAATGGTAGATTATGGTAGAATATGGAAGAAATGATCACTGGTTTGTCTTCACGACATAGGCGAGTCGTCGACGACAGCTGTCTCTCTCGTGATGCTCATCTTACCGTAATCGACAAACGAATCGATGTCGACAAAATTTTCTCTTCTCGCGAAGACATATGTCACGTCGGTCATCTTAGGCCTACAGGCGACTGATCGAAGCACATGCGTGACCCAAGGGATGATGGGTATCTGGCGCAGCGCATTAGCAGCGTGGCAATGCCACCAGCGTCTTGGAGACGCCTTCGACTAGCACTGATTTGGATCAGTTGAGCAATCTTTAGATCTTTGTAACTGTAGCTTAACTGTATCTTGTGTATTTTATAAATTTTGTAATTATTTGTTGCATTATAAGTTACTTTGCGAAATAAAAACCTTTAACCTATTTGGTAGAGGTTACCTGTGTTTTTGCGGGTTGCTGACTTCATATCGACCAAACGGTACATGACGTAACAAGCTTCGTCTCATCGTACATGTTCAAATTACAGTATGTAGTTGGAGAAGTTAGTGATCTACGTGGAATAACTATTAGTTAATCGTACTAAGCGATGTCAAAGTCATAAAATTTACTTGCAAAGGTCACTTTGAAAGGTCTAACCGCTAGGTGATTTTTATCTTACCCCTACTAGGTACATACATAATTAAAAGTTTAAAAAACTTGAGAAACCGACTTCATTGTCAAACGGCTAAACCGATTTTAATCAAATTTGTTTGGGACAATCTGGACGTAAGAAAAACCTTCCAAATAAAAAAAAAATCTAAATCGGTTCATAAATGACGGAGGCATTATGCAGTTACAAACATTAAAAAATATATTTTAAAAAAAATGGCAACACCGATTTTATTAAAATTAAAATGGAACCAATCTGGAAGCAGTACCTTTCAGATAAAAAAATATATTTTCAAATCGGCTCACATTTGGGGATGACGAAGTTATGTGGTAACAAACATTAAAAAAAAAAACAACCGAATTAAGAAACTCCTCTTTTTTGATTGGAATTCGGTTAAAAAAAGCAAACTTGACATAATTATGTTTACCTAGGAATTCTTAGATTGTAACTTAGTTCAACCCATGAAACGGAGCCCTGTGATCTGTATTACAGGTTTTTCAAACCTATCTTAGGCACCAGTCTCTCGCAAAACAGGTATAAATCTCTCCAAATTTAATTTTTTTATTCCAAATAAAATCCTGTCCCAGGCACCATAGCGTCCTGTAAGTAGGGGCATGAGTAGAACACCAGTTGCCCCTGACGCTATATAAATCATCTACAATAGATGCAAATAACTGTTTACTTACTTTACTTACTTACGCTACTTCCGCAGGCTGATGATGATGTGAAGCACACGGTTTCACCGGGGTTAATCCGTGTTAACAAAAACAATACTAACTCAGGTACTTTGGAAGTTGACAGTACCTACCCCTAAGTTGACTTAGCGAGTCCTGAAAGGGTGCTTTAAGTAAGTTATATTTCTCGTCTAATTTGGGCGTATCTTTGTGTATTTAAAATGATGGATGCCAAGGGTGAAAAAGACTTATTAACTAATTATAGAACGAAGAAATAAATGAAGTTATACAGGTGCAGAATTATTACTTACAAAAAGTTGTCGAGGGAAGCCGGTAGATGAAGGAGGGCTTAGAATCTTTCTTGCTAGAAATGTATATAGTAAGCCTACCACAAGCTCTATCTGGCTCTGGCTTTGGTTTTGAGTCTGTGTGAGAGCTCAGCAGTGTCTGTTGCGTGACATTTCGATGTAGGATTTATTTAGTCAAAACTAACAAAGACTCAAACGCAGAGCCAGGGACAGAGCCAGACAGAGCTTGTGGTAGACCTAGAGGAGATTCTATGTCTAGCAGTAGACTTTTTCAGGCTGTTGATGGTGACCTAAAAAATCGAGAAATCGAATATTAAAATTGAACTAAGATATACCGTCGTAGAACCCAAAAAGTTCGAAAAGATAATGTCAAGTGCACGAAAAGAGCATCTTGGAGCGCACTTAAAATCCTTTCACCACTTTGTGACACTATTAAAAGAAGAATAAATTGTGAGCAATCCAAAAAACACTATTTAGAACCTTTTTTTTTAAATATATTAGAATACAATAAAGTACATCATTGAAGGAAAGGTTGAAGGGGAACGGGGAAGAGGAAGGCCAAGAATTAGTTACATGAGCCAGATAAAAGAAAAAGTCGCTGTCATGTCGTCTAAGGAAGTCAAGGAGGCCGCATTCGAGAGACTTAATTTGAGAAAACTGCATCAAAACCCCGACAAGAGCTAAGCCTTTAAATTTAAGAAGTAGAAGAAGAAGAATACAATATGACACAGCAGACAAAGAACAAACATCTATGTTCACCACAAATTATTCATTGTTCTCGAAGGCAGAGCTACTCCAAACTTAGCTACGAGTATGAGGGTAGTCAAAAGTAAAAGCTGTATAATGTTTCAAATATAAAAATATAACAATGACAGCATATCTTTGCCAGTGATCTTTCCTCGATATCTAACTGGCTTTCTTTATTCATGCTATCAAAAGAATATTATATGCAAAGCTGAGTAGTAGCAGAAAAAACCGGCGAACTAAAACCAATGCCATATTTCAACCAAATAAAATATTGTAAAAGCCTCCACCGAGCATTAGCAAAAGTAATACTACACAAATACATATAAATTCTCTTCCTTTTTATACTCGACTATCCAAACATAATATTTCAGCTAGCGTGTACTCAAGAAATTACTGTGGTCTCGTTTGTTCCACCAATGATTGATGATCTAAAAAGACCGTGGCTTTGTACAGTCGGTTACAAAATTTACATCCTCCTCATAGAGTCAACATGAAAAATTAAACGGCATACGGCGTTCGTGGATTTGGTCTGTAGATCTAGGCTGAGTTTTTTCTTTTTTGGTATATTGTAGTACTAGCATTTTAATTCTGATGGATTTTGTATGGATAGAGACGCGATCAGCGCCTCTACCGGGCATAATGAGAACTAAATATTGGTATTCGCAGTTTCCACATTATTTGAAGCAAATAGGTGGGTATAGGATGTATGTAGCGTATAAATCTGACTGCTGACTTATTAGTTTTGATATCTCTTACACTAGAAACTATAGATGTAACGTAGAAATATAGATATTTCAATATTAATAGCTATACCAGCTGTCAGACGTACACAAAACGGTATGATGGATTATCTTGACCTTTGGACAGACAATAACGTCTTTGTTTCATGTGTATTATTGCCATCTTGTCTAATTATATCTCTAAACCAATATACAAGTGTAATAAGTTATTAAAACTTGAGAAATCGACTTCATGGCCAAACTACTCAACTGATTTAGATGAAACTTCTATGGGATCAAACTGGAAGTATTAGCATTTAGAAAAACAAACAATTTTAAAAATTGAATCGTTAATGGTGAAGTTATAGGGTATGATACCATAAAAAAAAAGAAAATAAATACCGACATTCATAAATTCTACCCTCGGTTCTAGGCAAGTTTTGTGTGAATGAGTTAAATGTTTCCGCATCAAATTACTGCTGTGTATGTGTAGTAGTAGGCAATAAATATTGCACATTGGCTAATTTCGGCTTCAAGAGCGTAGTGTACATCAGAAAGAGATGGCGCTTTTTAGCCAAAAAGCCGATGTGCAATATTTATTGCCTACAACCGTACCAAAAATTGAGATCTCTGTCTGCAGGCAGAGGCCCAGAAAATGAAAGAGGGGTGATTTTATGTATGTATGTATGTGTGTTCTATTGGTGAAGTCAAATATAAGATTAACTGTTTCTTTTGTAGCTGACTGTCCGAACTTTTTATTCAAGATAACTTCATATCACAGCAAGCATCTGTTTTTTTGGAGCGTCACCTAAACGAGATTTTATTTTTGTGTTTTTGTACAATCACTTTTATCATCTTGTCACTTTTGTTCTACTTTCGTGACATTTTCAGCTTCAGGGTTTTATCATATGAATGTATTCATTACTCACTCTATTATAACTAAAATACGTTAAGCTTAAGTGGATTGTACATTGCGTTGACTCAACATTTTTCATGATGGAATTCATACAAAATATGATGAAGTTTTAGTTGTATTTTGGTACGAGTAATTTACATTAGGCATCTGTCAGCCAATTTGGGTCATCAATTATCTGTTTAGGGAATTGGCGTGCCACCGTAGTATCTACTTTGTTAAAGTCAATGGTTACCACTTAACATCATGTGTGCCATATATTTGTTTCATTAGCTAGTTGTATAAAACACCATCACTAAGTTGTGAACAAAAAAAAAAATTTTTAAATTCGTACAACTCTATTAAAATGTCGTAAACAATAGAGAGAAAAAAATATTTTATTCCAAACAATGATCAATTTGAGAGTTATGGCTTACGCACGACTAGACGATGGCGATGGCAATCAGCTGCAACTGTCAAATATGACTGTGATATTTGACAGCGCCTAGATGTGCGCAGGCCTTTATTTGGCTATACTGAAATTGAAATTGAAATGAAATTGAAATTGAAATGAAATGATTGAAATGATTTATTGATTGCTTGAAGAATGGTTGTGTACAGGTCTTAAACTAATTGTGTTCACACTCCTCGCCGCTTAACTCGGCATGCAAAAATAAAAATAACATAATTTGGTAAGTACATGACAAAATTAAAAAAGAAATAATTGGATGGCAATGTCAAAAAATAATCAAGTATTATGTTGATATATGTCAAAGTAAAGCTAAGTTCAAAAAATTGTGAGTAAAAATTAAACATGAAAAAATAATAATAACATATCACAAAGAATACAAAAATTACTTATAGTCTAAAAACTCTTTGACACTATAAAAAGAAAGCTAAAGGAAAAGTTTCCAGAATATTGTCATAAAAAATATAAACAACTCATTCATAAAATATGGTATTTATCAAGGGCTTTGTATGTTTATTTAACAATACCCAATGATTCATAGTGGTATCAGGATAATGATTCACTTTATAAGCATTACTAATATATTACTCAACGCAATGGGTAGATAACCATTTCGCTTTGTATTTTTCCTAAAATAGGTAATATTAATTTCTTACGCAAAATCACAATCCAATGTCACAAAAAACTTAGCTCAACAAATCGCTCTGAAACTCCGAGCCACTGAGTTCTAAAGAACTTCTCAGATGCATTCTTGAGTCCCTATAAATAGCTATTACATCATTCTGCTTCTTCATCTTAATGTACACTACCACTCCTACTGCTAAAACTACTATTGTCAATACACTACACCAAGCAATAATAGCTGCAGATGAACCACTTTTGCCTTCCACTTCAACTTGTACTGTTGTAGTCACGTATGTATCGTCTCCGCATTTAATACCATGCACATTGTCCTCATGGTAGATCTTATCGATAGATGTTATCTCCACCTGATAAGCCCCGTAATAAGAAACGTATTTGAGCGAAGCGTTCCTGATAATCTCTTGGCATGAAATGGGGTTTCCACCCAAGCTTAAAGTCTTCAAGCTTCTCTGAGTAACAAGTATCAGCTTATCGATATCAAGGGTCTTTATTCGATTGTAATCAATTATCAAAGTTTTGAGCTCAGTACACTCGTGGAACACGTGGACGTCTAGGGACTCTATCTTGTTATTGGATACGTCCAGTAATTCGGTTTTGTGTAATCCTTTGAGACTCCCGTAACGCAATTTTGATATGTAATTCGATGATAAATTTAGCAATTTCAAATTTCTCATATTCTGAAATGTTCCAGGGGGCAAATCTGCTAATTTATTATGACTTAGGTCAAGAGATTGCAGAAAATCAATGCTTTTCAAGAATGTATTGTTTATAAAGGAGAGGCTGTTATTGCTCAAATCCACAATCAACAGTTTCTTGAAAAAACTCAAGTCGATATTTGTTATTTTGTTTGAGGAAAGACGGAGATCAGCCAAGTTATTTAAAGTGTTTGTGTGGAGATTATTAAAATGTTCGATATTGTTATGAGACAGATGAAGAAATTGTAATTCTGGGAAAACTTTTGAATTGACGTTGGAAACGTCCCACAACTCGTTGTTAGACATATCGAGATACAACAATTTACAACTTTCTGGGAAAATTCCTGAAATGTTTGATAACTTGTTATCGTTCAAGTATGCGGACTTCAAATTTGTTAGGAGACTGTTATTGAATTGTAACTTTTCTAGTTTATTATGTGAAAGGTCAAGGCTGTTCATGTTACTCATGTTTTTGAAATTATCAGTTTCAATGGACTCTATGGCATTGTGGGATAGGTTTAACCAGGCTAAACCTGGCATATCGATAAATGCTAAATGATCGACTTTACTCAGATTATAATTGCTCAAGTCCAGATAACGTAAATATTTAGCAGGACTAAACATTTTAGCATCAACATCTCCTGTTAGTTTGTTATTCAATATGTTTAGATACTGCAAACTAATAAGTGGTAAAGCATTTGGCTCGATTTTAGTAATTCCATTCATAGATAAGTCCAATCTTTTTAATAAAATTTGACTTGCAAATAATTTGTCTGCTATATAAGTTATATTGTTTTTACCTAAATATAACTCTGTCAAATTTATTAAACAGCCTTTTAAAAAGTTTAACCTCGATAAGTTGTTCAAAGAAAGGTCCAACGTAATTACTGTAGCATTAATAAAAGTAAAGTTTTCAATATCACCTATGTGGTTACTACTCAAATTTAAGTGCTTTAAGCTCGTCATTTCTATAAACGATTTGTCCTTTAGCATAGTTATATTTTGTTGTGATAGATCCAGTTTCGTTACATTTTGTAATCCAGCAAAAGTGTTATTTTTTATTTGACCTGCCAGATTGTTTTTTTCCAAATTCAGATAATACAAGATGTTATATTGAAAACTATTTTCCTCGATAATACTGATTCGATTACTATATAAATCCAAATACTCAAGTTCTACGTTACTACTGAACATCAAATGATCGATTTTCGCCTTTATGGCATTAAAACTAAGATCAACTGTGCGTAGTTTTGTTGACATAATGAAGCAATTGCCATCAACCACTTCGATCGCATTATGTGAAATGTTTAAAAACTCTAAATTCTGTAATCTATTTGTTTCAAACCCAGTCAGCTTTACCAGAAAGTTATACGAAGCATCCAAATACGTCAAGTTTTTTAAATTGAGAAGAGTTATGTTGAGGGCGTCTAGGTTATTATTTTGCAAAAACAGTGAATTCAGATACTTTAAGCCTCCAAAACAGTTGTCTGATAGAGTTTGGAGTTGGTTTCCATTTAAATACAATGTTTCAAGATTAGGCAGTTCAAGTAAGACTTCATCAGTAAGATACGTCAGTTTGTTATGAGACAAGTCTAGAGTCTTGAGGCTTCCCAACTTGTAGTCTGATATTTTAAGCGATTCTGCTTCTAAATGTTCCAGAAGGTTATTTGAAAGGTTCAAATGCTGTAACGACATCAGCGTTTTAAAAGTTTCATCCTGAATCTCTCTGATGTTATTTCCTGAGAGGTCCATGTATAAGCATTTAGCGTAGTATCTGAAACTGTGCTTTCCAAGTGTCTGCCAGTTGTTGAAGGAAGCCTTCATGTAGCGAACTCGGTGGTCGAAGTTAGTGGCTCCGAAGAAAGCCGTGGTGAGTTCAAAGGCGCTGGAATTTGTGATGATAAAAGTGACGTTGGGCTCGCCATGGCAGAGAGGATTGGCAGCACTGCCGGGGTGGTAGATACAAGTGACGGTATAGGTGCAGCCAGTAACGTCTTCAACGCTACAAATAGTGGTGGCTGATGATCTGGTGATGGTTATTAGTATCAGGACGCAGGTGAACCCTGGAAAGAAAGTTAATGGCGTTGGTATTACAAAAGATAAAAGGCTGCATTTTTTAAGTGACAAGTAACTTCAAAATTTTTAAAATCTGTCCCTGGCCTTAGCCTAATTTGGTTATAGCACGGGAGCCCTATTTATAAAATAAATAAATAAAATAAATATCATAGACAATTCACACAACACTATTTACTCAATACTCAATACTCAATACATTTATTGCATAAACATGGTTTAGTTTAGGTACATACATAGTTCTTAGGCGTAAGTCAGTATCACATGGACCCTGTGAATAGGGTAAAGCAACATGGAGGTAGGCCGAGGCTTATACACAGTAGTCGGTACGTATTTAGCCCCTAACTAAGCAGAGCTTGTACTATGGGAACCAGATAGCTGATATAATACTTAAATACATTTTTTTTGTAAATATTTACTTATAATACAATAATATACCTAACACCCAAACATCTGTGTTCACCACACAAATCGTGTCGTTATTTGTTCTCGGTGGGGATCGAACCCACGACCTATGGCTCAGAAGGCAGAGCTACTATCTGAGCTGAGAGGCCAGTCGAATTTATATGTAACCTTTTATAAGTTCAGTACCTATCTTAAGCAAGTCCACTGTTGGACATTTATTTATTTATTAATGGATATATTATGGACCAAGTGATTAATGCGGGCATTATGAATAATGCCCGAGCATTATGCATAATGTCTAGCTCTATTGGGCTAAGTGATAAATTCTTCATTATTTATCACATTGCCCGGTCATTATTATATGGCTACATGACGATTGGGCAATTTGAAAATAAACACTTTAAAGTCGCTTAAAAGACGTAGAAAGCCCCTCCTTTTGATAGCAACAGTATGGAAGCTTCCTTTAAACTCCATTTCCCAAGGGTATAAAAAAAAACCCAACAACCTAACCTACTCAAGTCGGGGTGCCCCGTGTTTTTCTCCCAAGGATATAAAAAAAACCTAACAACCTACCCTACTCAAGTCGGGGTGCCCCGTCTTTGATTTCCTAAAGGATATAAAAAAAAAACCTAACAACCTAACCAACTCAAGTCGGGGAACCCCGTGTTTGGCTCTGAAATAGCCCAGCCAGAAGCTCGCGAGGTCGTCCATGAGCGGAGCTAGCCCTTAACAATTAAAAAATAGTAATTAAATATGTTTGTATTACTCTGCCCAAAATGTGATGGACAATATGCATAATGCCCGGGCAATTTGATTATTTGAATAGTTATTATCAAATTGCCCTCTCCTATTGGGCATTATACATAATGTCCGGTCATTATGTATAATGCCCAATAGGATCCAATGCCCAATTTATCACTTGGTCCATAACAGATACACCAGACCCAACAAAAGGAAACACCAGAATAACAAATAACTATCAAAACGTCTTAAAACTATGTGTCCTTCCAGTTAGAGGATTCCATAGCATGCACTAAAAATATTGACTCAACTAAATAAACAAGGTAAGTCAGACATAGGGCTCGCCCATAATCGGATGGGTTTTTGTAGTCAACACACTTGGCAAGCGGTTTGATGATCGTAGCGTAGGTACTGACTACTCAGGAAATGATATTGTCTACCTCTTAGTCACTTTTTTACATCTACTCGATATCCAAATACACCATCGACGTCTAAATATTTGTGCGTAGTGAATGTAGATGTTTGTTCTCTGTGTGTTATATTCTATCCTAATCTTATATTTATAAAAGAAAGTCGTGTTAGTTACTCCACTTATAACTCAAGAACGGCTGAACCGATTTGGCTGAAAATTGGTTGGGAGGTAGCTTAGAACCAGGAGAAGGACATAGAATACTTTTTATCCCGAAAAAGCAAAGGGAACGGGGTGTTACGGGAACGGGCGAGCGAAGCCGCGGGCGGCCACTAGTTTACAATAAAGAGTATATTGTGTAATTACAGGTTCCTTCCCATCGTATAAGCTCTACTTAGTTTGGGGCTAGATGGTATTGTGTGTTTTGTCCACAATAATTATTATTTATTTTAGTTATCTCTATGATAAATACCAGTTTTGTTTTAGTTACTTTGTTGGGTTTATATTAAACTAGCGGCCGCCCACGGCTTCGCTCGCGCCGTAGCCGTTACGCCCCGTTGATTTTTCCTTTAAAAGTTTTTCCTCTTTTTCTCCGCTTAGGGAAATAATTTTCCAATTTCCTTTCTTAGTGCACCCCTATGCTATAAAACAAACATACCCTCCAAGTTTCATGCTTCTAGGACTTACGGTTTAGGCTGTGCGTTGATTGTCAGTCAGTCAGTCAGTAACGTAAGAGTGTTATATATTTAGATTCTAAACGTTCCTCGTTTGTTGTGTGCGTCAAATAAATGGTTTTCTTTTTTTCTAAGTACTTACACAGAAACTTATCCAAAACCATGTTGAACAGTGCACTGCAAATCCACAAATAAGAAGCTAACACCACTGTTAGTAATATCCATAAAAACAGTAATAATTATGATGATAGCAACCAAAGCCGGCCACCGCCGGACTGTGATCCGTAAATGACAAACTTTTGTTTATTTATTAATTTTGAACAGAGAAACTGTAGAGACTTCATTGATAAAGTAAATAAAAAAAGTAGTGCTTATTGGGCTACTTTGGCTAAAATTGGCCTTCAAAGAAGGCAAGGTGGAAAATTCTTAAAATGAGCTATCTGATTAGAAAATAGATTTTGGTTATTTTATCATTCCTAAGCTTAATTTGTTTGTTTAACTAACCAAAAATGACTGCAGAAAAGTAAAATTTAATTACTATTTGAAGGTTTTGTCCATTTTAGTTTAGCTTTTAGAGTTTTTTAAGTTGTTCAAGTTGAAATTTTTCTAAAATTCAGAAAAAAATCATAACTCGAAAACTATAAGAAATTGCGGAACATACATGGGGTGATTCGGGTACTCCAAGAGGTGTTCTATCTCTGGACTTTAGCTTGACGCTACTTTCTGGGACGCGCTGTATATATAATTCTAATGCACGTGTGTATGTCACTAAATGATTATATAGATAAAAGATTTGAATGATTTTTTTTGCATGCGTTTGGGTGGCACCCTAGATGGTTTAGATTCACAAATTAATTAAAAATAATAATAATAATAAATTAGTAATCATGCAGGACAACGACTGTCGGGTCCGCTAGTTTTTATATTATAATATAATATTTTTATTATATACTATCAACCCGCCCCGGCTTCGCACGGGGTAGACAATATTTTTGTACATTATTTTGTTCTATCGCTAATAGGGGCATTTGGCTTTTGGCAGCGCATTCGAAGAAAGACATTTTAAAGGTTATAGCACATTATACCGGCACCGCAACTGCGCAGCTGCAGCACGGCTTCGCCTCGAATTTAGACTACGGCTAGCTGCCAGCGCGCTAACTACGCGTTGTCCGCAAGGTGCAAGCTCGCAGTCCGCGCGCCGGCCGCGACGTGTAAGCTCACAGTCCGCGCGGTGGCCGCGAGGTGCAAGCTTGTTGTCACCGCGAACTCAATATTGTTATTATGGCATTTATGATTGAACACTCGCCTGGCTTTAGCTGCCGACTCGGAGTCGGCGCGTAATAAGCATGCCGTCGGCGCGCTGTGCGCACAAGGTCCGCTCGCTTGCAGCACGCGGGCTGCGAGTCGAGTTGTGTGGTAGCGGCAAGCGCGCTGACTGCCCGCCGTTGGCTTTTTCATATTGACATTATGAAATATATTATACTACACACGATTTAATGCTCTAAATTGAATGACAAGTTAATTGCTGGTTTGGAGCGGTGCTGTTGCGGTGCCGGTATAATGTGCTATAACCTTAAGACTCATTTTTCTACACCTTCGGTTACATTGATCAAATTTTACCAAGGATCCCTAATTTTTTTCAAAATGAAATGTAGCCTATGTCAAATTGGAAGAATGTAGCATTCTATTAGTGAAATATTTTTTTAAATCGGCCCAGTACTTTATGAGCCTATTCATTACAAACATACAAAAATAGGTACAAATCGTTCCTCTTTATAAAATTAGTTAAGTTATATTATATGTATATTTTTGATTTTGAAGGTATTTTTGCGCGCGCGTATAATATTTTAGGCCAAAAAAAAAGTATTAAGCCAATCTCCACACACTTTTGTTCTCCGGAAATCGTTATCAACGCATCCCACACAACGGGTACAAGACTTCATTAATGCAGACTATAAATATTTTGTACATTAAGCAGTGCAAAGTCTAGCTAGCTCCATAATGTCGATCACAATAAGACTCTGTGGGATAAAAAAATATTATATCTTGTTAAAAGCATGTTATATAACATGCAACTTAATAAAGATAATGATTAAGTTGCATGTTATATAACATGCAACTTAATTAACGCAACGCTATTGACTAAACATAATTAAACTCGTAGTTAGTCATATTTGCTCAAGAAAAGATGAAAAAAAAAAACGAAAAATAAATAAAAATTATGAATTTTTGTTACTTAACACAAACAACTTGTACAACGTGTGTAGCTCCTTTGAGGCGCACTTAAAATCCTTTCACTACTGTTTCGCAAAAACTAAACACAAGAAGAAGAGCAATGTCCCAGGCACTGTAGCGTTCCGTAAGTAGGGGCAGGAGTAATCACCAGTTGCCCCTGACGCTATATAAATCATCTACAAGATGATAGATGCAAAGGCCTGTTTATTTTACTTAAATGTTATCAGGCTTAGAGAGTTATTTTTCTACGGAATCTACCAAAACTAAGCTGTCGCCGTCGGAATGAAATAATTATTCCCTCAGCCTACAGTTATAAATCCATGTTCCACTACGGAACGTACATTCCGCTGATTCACCCCTTAAGGGCAATAACTGGAAATAGTGGCCTTAAATAAAACATGTTGCCTGAGATTTATCTACCTAATCTGATTCTGTGTTTTCACCTTTTCTTGCGTTAAGCCTTGTGCACATCTAAGCATTTTGCCGTGTACAAGTAAACGGTAAAGTATTAGGATAATTGTAGGAATATTTGACTGTCTTTTTCAAAACGCCACATAGCCCTAAATTAAGCAATGCTTGCACTATGGGAAACATACTAAATATTTTTAACGTGTCAAAGTCTTATAATTCGACGGAGCCGGCTGCACGCACAAAAAAACAGAACTCATGCGGCGCTACCTCGCTCTGAGGCGTTCAGTTTAAGACTTGAAGTGCAAACGAGAGCGTGGAACGAGCGACAAAGAAGCACATCGGCCTCCGCGTTCGGCAACGTTCGACATCTGTCTCTCTCCTACTTGAGTGAACGATGCGTCCGCGTGGACGTTGTCACGTTCAACTATCGTCAGTAAACCGACTTTACAGACAACCGATTTTTTTTATCATTCTTTTAATTCATCACTTGAAACATAAATATGCCTATTTCTTTCTATTTGATACAAAATACGTTGCGAAAACGAAAAACTAAATAATGAATTAATCTAAATTCTGTAATTAGAGTAAATACTGCTTTCAGCTATGTAGAGTAGGGTAATAAATTAAGTTATCCCCATTGAAGATTCCTTAGCAGCAAAAATAATTATAGTGGACTACCTGAACTGCGAAATTCTGACCTCAATAACCTCAAGAGGAGCAGAGGAAGTTTCTGGAACTAAGTTTTATTCCTCAGACACGAGTAACTTAGCCATTCTCTCTGGATTTAATAGCGCTGAATAAGCTGTACAATGCAGGTACGTACATTATTCGGTTTGTTTGACATTCATTCATAACCATCTATGTTTTGTGTTTAGGGTACGAACTGTCTAGTTATTAGTTCATAGAACTGGTATAATATAGCAGAATACTACTAATAATTGATGAGAATGAGGAGCAATGGTACGGGCATGCCATGAGAAGGAAGAATGTCATAACGTGGATTGTGCGAAGGATGATATGGGCACAAGGATATCTTGTCCCTACATGGGCAAGAAAGAAGTGACTGCTGAAATGACGGCTAATAGAGGAGAGTAAGGAGAAAGAAAACCTGTTGTGCTGACCCCACATGAAGTGGGACAGAGACAAGGAAATGAGAACTACTACTATAACTAGCGGCACATAACTTGAGCGGTGAGCGATACGCGCTGCGCATGCGTCGTAGTATGCCATGTTGCGCACACTGGATGTGTGCAAGCGTCCTATTGGTGCAGAGAGCGGAGTGCGACTGGAAAACCAATCAGCGCTACGCACGCCCGCTCTTCATACCGCGAGCCCTCAGGGACCTTATTTTTGACTTCTGCGCAATAACGGTCATCGCTCAAGTTATGTGCCGCTACCTATTATACTAAGCATTTGTTTTTGTTACAGTCCTTTTTTAGCGTACCTAATAAATTCATTGATTCCTAAGCTATATAGTGGTGTTATTGAAATTTGAATGGTGATGATAGTTATGTAGCTAACTTTATCCCCTGATTTTGATATCATGAATTGCATTCTTATTTAGAAGCAAATTTAAAGACGTATTTACGTCGACAAAGATTGCTATCAGATTAATAGGTAATTTAAGTTATAACCATTTAGGGATAGGGATATCTAAATAGATATAATAACCAATTACAATTTAAATTCCGTTTAAACCTCTATCACATTTTAATTAATTTGCTTAGCCAACAACAATTGTGTGGATCGGAGCCATTTTATAAAGAACTCCGATGCTCGATAGCAGCTCTGTATTCCGTATTGTAGTAGCTTTGTTATAGTTGGTTCGGAGGTCCGGGTTCGTTGGTCGGTGTTTCAAATGGAGGACGAAAAGTCATCAAGTGGTTTTCAAAGAGAACGTGACATGGGCAGGGTTTTGAGATCTGTGGGGTTTAGCCTATACTTACACGCACGGAGACTGCCGTATAAATAAAAGTCTTTTATTTCTTGCATTTTATAAAAAGCTTAAAAACAAGGTAGGTATTTGCTTAGTATTAAATAATAATATATCTGTAAAAATATGTTTATCGAGGTTTGTGAACACAAAACTTGATTTCTTAATTTGAAATGTTTGTAACTAAATATGTAATATAATGTATGTGATTTCGAGATTTGTGGGGCTTAGCCGGCTTAGCCTACACTTACACGTATGGCAGCCGTATAAATAAAATAAAATAAAAATACCCCCTTTTTATGCCTTTACTGCGGTAATATTTCTGTAAAAATGTTAGGGGCTGTAAAAATGGTGGGGTTAGTAAACCAAAAACTATTACATTTACGCATGTAAAATTACTATTTTACTCATATTAGCTGACACACAGACGTTTTGGCCTAGGCTGTTAGTTTGTAATGCTTTTGATAACTAAATTAGATTAAGATAAAGATTAAAGATTTAAAAAAAAAATCGGTTGATAAACTCTGACAGAGTTGATTTGATGGTGATTGCATGCGGTTATGTGTGATTATAGGCTAATAGCGCTCCTTTGAGCGTGGGTCGCTAAGATGGTTCACCAGTTCTCAAAGCACTGGAGATGTGTTTCAGTTAAAACCTCTTTTTCAGCGCCAATTTTAATTCAGTTTACGTTATCTAAAGCACTGGGTTACTGAAATTATAATAATTTAGTGGATATCGCAAATAGCCTTTTCTAGCCCCAAACTCAGCAACGCTTAGTTACACAGCTCTCACTTATGAAATACTTTCATACTTATGATATTAGTTAGATATGCAAACCACTAAAATTTGGGTCTCTTCAAGGCAAGAATGAATAGGTGTCTTCTAGACCATCCTGCTCCATCGTCGGCTACATCGTCGCTTACCATCAGGTGAGATTGTAGCCAAAATAATTATGGCCTATATCTATACTAATATTATAAAGAGGAAAGGTTTGTGTTTTTGTGTGTACGTTTGTAATGAATAAACTCAAAAATTACTTTGCTGATTTCAAATGTTCTTTTACCATTGGAAAGCTACATTCACCCTGAGTAACATAGGCCATATTTATTTGCATACCTAATGCTGCCTTCCTACGGTGCGTGGTTCTGCAGATCATCACGCACAGCCGACGACGACGCACGGCAACGCACACAGACAGGGCTCCTGTGCTACCGCACACCTCGGCGCACGAGACCGTTCCCATGGTGTGTCGTGCGAGCTGATCCGCCCCTCCGTGCGCGATATCATCAGACCGTGGGAACGGGCTATAACGCGTATCGCAAATTTGTCGCGAGTAACTTAATCAGGCGACTCTCTTTGTGCCGGATCCCTGTAGAAATAAAGTTAGTGCAACTCGAACTTATAAAGTAATGTACCAGCTGCAAAACTAACAACAATTGAACTCTTTTGCAGCGAAGTTAAAGTTTTCGGTATTAAAATCAGGAAATATTGTATTAAATTTAATACTTTAGGTAGGTAAACGAAAATTGCTGCAAAACAATTTTTAGAACTAGGTAGAACAGAAAAAATATTGTTCACGATTTAAGTATAGATATTATTATGCTTTATGATAATTTATTTATTTATTCTTAGACTCACAGTCACAATATTGATGTTTCCTGTTCAGCCTTGCGCAAATCTAAGCGGTGGCGAGTGCGAAATGCTGTCAAATATGACAGCGTTTCACTGATCGCCATGGCCATCGACTAAATGTGCGCAGGCCTTTAACCAATTTGAATCTACATTATATGAGCAAAAAAATGTATAAGGTAGCCTATTAGATAAAAAGTGAGTACATAGGTAAGTAGGTACAAAACAGGAACGTTATATTTCAAAAAGCAAAGTAAAGTATACCTAAGTAATACATAATTTTAGAAATGTATGTCAATACTGCACAATTGGAATAAATAGGCTTTTTTATTATTATTTTATTTATTTATAAACGGAAATTAATACAAAGCATGTGAAAAATGTATTATATCCCTACTTACAATTTGAAGACAAGAATCGTAATACTTACCATAAAATGAAATTGTAGACAAAAAAAACAGTTTATTATCATGATAAAACATTGCAGAAAACACACAAAAACAACCCTTATAACAGCAGGAGGTTGTATCATTTTCTTTCATTGCTCAAAAGAATCCATAACTTAACCGAACGATTATGCCTTTACCCTCCATTTCCTTCACAAACAGATAACATCAGTAGGCCTACCACAAGCTCTGTCTGGCTCTGTCTGGCATTTTGAGTCTGTGTGAGTGTTGACTAAATAAATCCTACGTCGAAATGTCACACACACAGTATAAGAGCACTCACACAGACTCAAAACCAGACCCAGAGACAGAGCCAGGGACAGAGCCAGAGACAGAGACAGAGCCAGAGACAGAGACAGAGACAGAGACAGAGCCAGAGCCAGAGACAGAGACAGAGACAGAGACAGAGACAGAGACAGAGACAGAGACAGAGACAGAGACAGAGACAGAGCCAGAGATAGAGCCAGGCAGAGCTTGTGATACGCTTACAGAGCCCCACCGCAGACGTAGAATGAACTAGATAACGCAAGCTGTCTTACTGCTCAAGTAAGTGCAATGCGCTTGGTCGCGCTGCCAAGTGTCATAAGATAATGTACAAATTAGACACGCTTGGTTTCATACCAATTTGAAAAGCATATAGACTAAAACGCCAACGCCAACGTCTGTTATGTGCTATAGTTTTAGTGAAATTCACTTTTTTTATCTTTTTTTGACGTAACAATGTCTTATAATTCTTATATCTGCGGCTCTAACATAACTCCTATTTTCAAAAATAATAATATCCTTCTAGAAACGGGAAAAACAAACCGCCCGCTATTTCCTTAGTATAATTTATTTGCTTAGGGCAGAATCGATAACGAGATGTATTTCTTCGTAGAATATATAATCTCAAAGAAAATAAGATATCGACTTTATTAGCCACTTTATAACTGGCCTCTAAGCGCAGTTGGTAGTAGCTCTGCCTTCTGCGCCATACCCCGTGGGTTCGATCCCCACCGAGAATAAATATTTGTGTGGTGAACGCTGATGTTTGTTTTCTGCCTGGGTGTGTTGTATTGTATTCTAATTATGTTTTTACAAAAAAAAGTATCTATGTATTATTTAGCTATCTGGTTCCCATAGTACAAGCCCTGCTTAGTTTGGGGCTAGATAGTACTGAGTGTATAGTCCACATTTTATTTTTAATTTTTATACAAAAAAAGTATAGCATCATATATCACGCACGTCAGAAACGTGCCCTACAATGCACTGCCCTGCATGCATCAACCACGTGCCAATAATTTCACCGGCACCCACACCCTGATATCTCATTTCTTAGCTTTTCATTTCTAACGTTCGAACGAACCAGTGTGATGAAAGGGTTCTAAGTGCGCCTCAAAGAGTCTCCTTTTGTGCATTTGACACATGTTGTTAAAACTTTTTAGGTTCTACAACATACCGGTTTCCTCACGATGTTTGCTTCACCGTTTGAGAGTACTGGCATAGTACACAATTTTTTTTGGGCAGGAAGCCTCATTGGTACACGTTTAGATTTGAACCCACAGATTTAAGGCCTGTGTTTTAGGTACAGTATGTCCACTGTGAAAACTGTACCTACCTAGCCATAGTCGATTAAGATCTTTTCTGTACAACAGTTTATCATCATCATCAGCCTGAAGAAGTCCACTGCTGGACATAAGCCTCCCCTACACATTTCCAGGAATAACGATTCTGGGCTCTTTTCACCCACCGACTTTCCGCGATCTTAACAATGTCGTCAGTCCATCTGGTGGGTGGGTGCCCTATTTTTCGTCTTCCGGTTCGTGGTCGCCATTCGAGAACCTTTATTCCCCAACGGTTGTCGGTTCTTCGAACAACAGTTATGCAATAAATGTTTCTGACTTCCAGTTATAGACTTCATCAGGCGGATGATAATTCAATTCAATATAATTTTATTTCAGACCATAATATACACATACAGAAAATACACAGTCCATAATTAGAGAAAGTAGGCACATATAAAAGAATATAAACTAAAGATACAAAATAACATTTAACTAGAAACTAAAAACTAACAAACACATCACAAATGCAGGACGTGTTCCTTCGTCCAGTGCTCCATGAAGTGACAGTCAGTGTCTAGCCTCAACGCTATGAGCTGCAGGTAGCTAATGAGCTAAGTAAGATAATGAGGTTTTCATTAAAATAGAAGCAAATATTTCTACCTTCCCCTGATATTGTGACCGGCCTTGGAATTGTATCAATATTATGTAAATGAGTGTTTGCTAGTCAACCATTTACATACACCGGAAGTTGGTGGAAATAGGTTAAATAAATAGTTGCCATTATGACTGTTATAGCCATGGATATTAGATATTGATAAAACAATAAATTCTTCTTTTTATTGTATAAGTAACCGCACTGTACGGTTGTAGGCAATAAATATTGCACATCGGCTTTTCTGCTTTCGTAGAGCGCTATCTCTTTCTGACGCAAACTTCGCTCTATGAAGCCGAAATTAGCCGATGTGCATTATTTGTTGTCTTCTGCTGTAACTAAGTATTGAAATAGATCGTAAAATTAAAATAGAATAGAAAAGAATATAACTTTATTGATGACCAAAATAATAAGGTCAAACTAAAAAATGCTTAAAACTAGGGCTGCAATGGTCGGTCATATCGATAAAAGTTATTTTTTCCAAACAACCTTTGGATGGATAGAAACATAGCACGCTTGATAACACGAGACAGGGCCTATAATAGTTGCAAAGGCCTGTTTACTTTTTTTTTATATACTCGTATTAATCATGCAAATAAATAAGTCATTGTGATAATGAACCTCGTTACAAAATAATTAGTAAGTATTTTTTTCACAATTCAAATACCAAAAAAAATACGTTAGGGGTTTGTTTGTATGATGGGAAATAGAAGGTCGTGAAAAATAAACCCAATTCACAGTCATAGTGTAAACGTATTCTTCATGATTCAAAGCTAGAATAAAATTAACTAAAAGCAAGAATAAAATGCCCATAAAATATTCACGAGCAAATAAAAATCCCGAATCGATGACGTCACACAAAAATTGCTACTGTAGGTATATAGTAATGTTATTAGATGTTTGCTTCCCATGTGTACAAAGGTTGTTTGCTTAGGATTAGTCCAGGACTAAGTGATAATTTGGTTTTGTTTGACTCTTTGCGAGCCTTGCCCACAAGGTACCTTTACAAATATGTAAGTTTGTATTCAAACGTAGCCTGTAAAAGGTACCCTTTGTTGACTGTTACATGGTTCCTTATTGAGAAAAGTTTTGCTCGATGGATCTTTTATGGTAATCCAATTTTTGATATTTTTTACCGACTTCGAATATTAAAGAGGAGGTTCTAGAAGTAATTACTTATTTACACAAAGAAAACAATTAAACAAATATCTACAAAATGTACAAAATACACAAGAAACACTTGAGTTATCTGCAGACCGTTACAAACGATAAAGAGATCGCTCAACTCATCCAAATCAAGTACCAGACGGAAGTGTCCCCAAGACACTGGCGGAATTGCCACACTGAATAACAATGCTAATGCGCTGCGCCAGATATCCACCAGCCCGCGGGTCACGCCGTACTTCTATAAGAGGTTCTCAATTCGGTTGTATTTCATTTTTTATTTTCCCATTACTTAGTCTTTTATGAAACTAGGTATGTGAAAAAAAATAATATTGGTCTCATAGAAATTTTATCAAAATCGGATCTCAATTTTTTTTAATTTCAGTTGATTTTTGTTTCAAACAAATTAGACTTTTATGATTTTTTCTGTCGTTGTAACAAGGTGTAGAATAAAAAACTTATGGGAAACGATGTTATAAAAATAATAAAGCGAGTTTTGTTTCTGATGAAGGCTTGCATTCTGCAAAGATGAGACATTGTACTATGCTCATTTTTAGCTATCTTTTTTTGCTTTAAAGCATAAAAGTAAAGACAAAATGAACTCTGCTTAAGATAGATCTGAGAGAGGTAAAAACAAATTATTTAGTATTTAGAACAGACCAAGCCAAAAGAAAGCCCGCCCGAGTACTAAGAATTTAATAATAAGAATTTACCAATTTTCTATTGCAGAAGCTGTATTCGGTAGTCTTTATTTTCAAAGAAAATTATGAGTAAAATATCAAAATAAAGTACAGCTTTAATATTTTTTGGAATAGAACAAAGAGTACTCAACCAGTAAATTTCATGAAAAATTACTAAAAGAAATAAAAAGGTTGCCGGGTAATTCGCCCTTTGTTTTAAGACTATGGAAGGGGGATTTAAAAAAACAAATTTTTCTTACAATACGTCATGAACAAAGAAATGTAACAAAGTTCAAAAAGACTGAAGTTTTTTCGTTGAGTTATTGCTTTGGGCGTCGTTTATGAGTGAAACGGGTGCTGGATTTTTCAGTCGTGGCTTAAGAGCGGGTCGTGCGAAAATTTGAGATGCGTTTTTAAAAATTCATAACTAAATAACTAAGTGACATTTTAAAAATCGCAAAAGGACTAATTGTAGACTATACATTTGAGATTAATTCGAATTTAAGTGTGTTAAAAAATATACTATTTAACATGACATTCTATTTAACGCTAATGAAAATCGTATGTCAGCGTTAAATAGAATGTCATGTTAAATAGTATATTTTTTTATCACACTTAAATTCGAATTAATCTCAAATGTATAGTCTACAATTAGTCCTTTTGCGATTTTTAAAATGTCACTTAGTTATGAATTTTTAAAAACGCATCTCAAATTTTCGCACGACCCGCTCTTAAAAATCTCGGGTATTGTCTTTGAGTACCGTTTGGTACAGATTTGGTACATTTTGGTACCAGATGCTGAATAATATAACTAGGAGTCGTTGCGGACTGACCGTCGTAAGTTTTATCTGCATGCCCGAAGGTTTGTTAGCGAGACGAATGATGATTGAAGGAGCCATCTTATTGCAAGTGAGTGTACTTTAAGATACAGGGTGTAATTAAGACTAAACCTGAAAACTTTGTCGGCTTAGAGTACCCATTATTTTGAACAGTTTTTTCTATGAAATGATGATATGCCAGATATGCCGGTTCCGTGGTACAAGAGGTACCTGGTACCATCTTATGCTGCCTTCCTACGGTGCGTGGTTCTGCAGATCATCACGCACAGCCGACGACGACGCACAGCAACGCACACAGAAAGGGCTCCTGTGCTACCGCGCACCTCGGCGCACGAGACCGTTCCTATGGTGAGTCGTGCGAGCTGATCCGCCTCCGTGCACGATATCACACACCGGTGGGAAGGGGCTATTATAGTATCATCATCAGTGGTTAAGGTACTGGTTACCTGTTTTCTGTGTTTTAAAAGCCTGTCCTAGAACACTCGTAAACTTTTTTGTGGGGCTAATGAGAATGTCCTTTCACGTTCATTTTATTGACGGCTGTTATTTTTTTATTATCAGAGAATTAGGTCAGTTTGTTTTAGAATTGAAGGTCGATTACTTAATTTGGTATTTGATTGGAGCTTTTGTGGCTTATGTGGATAAAGATTTGGGAACGCTTAAACGACTTTATTAATGTTACGTTTAAGGTTCACGCACATTATGCCAGGCCACAGCGGGCCGCAGCGCAGCGCAAAATGCTTACTTAGCACAGTGCTGTGCTAAGTAAGCATTTTGCGCTTCAGGCAATGCTTTGATAAAGGCGATGGTTACCACTTAACATGAGGTGGGCCATATGCTTGTTCCATCAGCTATATAGTTACAAAAAAAATATTAGCCGGTTTTTTTCAAGGTTTTTTGATGTCAATTTATTTTTACAGTGGATCTGAACTGCCTGGAACCTTAGGATCAAAAAACAGGGTGTATTTATCCAACCATTCTTACAGTATGTATGTGTGTGGGTGGTGCAAAGACCCCAACTTTTAGAACACGCTGTGACGTAGTTTTACTTATGCCTTGCGCACATCAGAATCTAAGCGTCGAATATGACAGCGATATTTGACACTGTTTCACTGATCACCTTTGCCATCGCCTAGATTATGTGCGCAGGCCTTTAGGCCACAATACCCAGCAGGGGGCAGCAGGGGCTTTAGTTAGAAATTGTAGTTGAGCAAATGATGCCAACGATTCTTGCCAAACTATTCACTGTAGTCCTTATTTTGATAAATAAAATTCAGTAGGCCTTATTATGCAATGTGAGCTAGCGCCAAATGAAGGCAGTGGTGTTTTTTATCTTCTTTTACACATCATATCACTGGTTATTTCAAACCAGTGCAAGTGTGGTGAAAGGATTTTAAGTGCACTTCTGAGAAGCTCTTTGATATGAACTCCTTCATTAATGATAAGAACTCTTTCATTCGTAAGAACTACGAAGTTTCGGTTTATAGTTTGTTTGACAAGAGTTGTCATATTTTAAATCATATCTTTTCTTTAAAATGTCTACGTTAATTCTTTAGTTGAATAAAGCATAATATTTCTCCATTATAAGTATCTTTGTATGTATCAATTTATTCAACTAAAGTTTCTATACGCGTACGTACAAATCGCATCAACATGCCCGACACAGAGGCGAAGTCTCCTCCGTCGAACTTGGCACGTTATCTCCGACCAGACCGGTTCGACACAGAACCATCATCAACGAGTGCGGACTTGAAGTGGGAGCACTGGCGTAAGTCGTTCGAAAGCTTCTTACAAATAGAAGCGGCTTTTGCTACAGACGAGGCAAAACTACTTTTGCTAATAAATCACGTAGCACCCACTATATACAATATCATCCGTGACTGCACTCAATACTCTGACGCTATAAGCCGTCTTAACACCACCTTCGAAAAGAGGAGAAATGTAATTCTAGCACGTCATCTCCTAGTGACCCGCAAACAACAACCTGGTGAGACTATAGCCGAATACTCAAGAGCTCTTTCCACTCTCGCTCACGACTGCGATTACAAACAAGTAACAGCCGACGAGCACCAGAGCCAGTCCATTCGAGGAACGCTAATTTCTGGCATTTCCAACCAGAGAATACGTGAGCGTTTGCTCGAAAATTCAGACAAGTCGCTAGAAGAGACTTTGAAGCTCGCTTTGTCATTAGAAATGGCAGAAAACTCGTGTCAAACTATACAATCTCCGACAAGTCACAACGTAACATCCCTCAATGCTGTAGCAGATGTTCCTCAAGTTCCTCACAACGCTGCTGCTGCTAACACCAACAGACCTCGTCGACGCTGCTTCTTCTGTGGAGGAAATCTACATCAGCGGTCGAGCTGCCCGGCGCGCAACGCTGAGTGCCAGCTTTGCTCACGAAAGGGCCATTACGCTAGTGTCTGTCGCAGCTCCGGGAAACTACGCCATAATGCTGCCATGATCGCTGAAGATGAGCCCCAAGGCAAGGCGACCACATCATCTTACCCAGAAGAAACATGCGCTGCTGCTTCATCTAGCTTACGTAAGGCAACCACACCTATTACAATAAATGATCACAAAGTCGACGCTTTAATTGACACAGGGAGCTCCATCAGCTTTATAGACCGAGACCTAGCACAAACAATGAAACTCAAGATAAGAACATGCTATCAGACGATAACTCTTGCCTCAGCAAGCAATGTATCACACGTAAATGGAGTATGCAATGCAACTATAAAAATCAATGAACACACCTACAAGCAACAACCTTTGTACGTCATCAACAATCTTTGCGCCGACGTTATAGTAGGCCACGACATCTTGAAAACGCATTCTTCTTTGGAATTGCAGTTTGGTGGGGATAAGGAGACGCTGCGGATCTGCAACGTACTTCAAGCGTACGTACCACCTGCGTCTGTCTTCACCAATCTGTCATCATCCATTAAACCCATTGCCATCCCATCGAGACGCCATTCAGAAGAAGATCAACAATTTATCGCCAAAGAGATATCTAGCCTTTTGGAAAACAAAGTTATTGAGCCTAGCGTGTCTCCGTGGAGGGCACAAGTACTAATAGCAGGAGGAGGCAGCCACAGGAAAAGAATGGTAATCGATTACTCTCGGACAATTAATCGATACACTGAACTAGATGCCTACCCCGTTCCTAATATCGACTCCATTGTAACATCCGTAGCTAAATATAACTATTTTAGCCAAATCGACCTCAAAAGTGCCTATCATCAGGTGCCGATTCCGGAAAACGAAAAGATCTACACCGCCTTCGAAGCCTGTGGGAATTTATACCAATTCACACGCATTCCATTTGGTGTAACAAACGGTGTAGCTGCTTTTCAAAGAACCCTACACTATGTTATTAACACAGAAAAACTGAAAGGCACTTACGCGTATTTAGACGACGTGACCGTCTGCGGAAAAGACAAAGCGGAGCATGATAAAAATCTACAAAATTTCATGGAAGCCGCGAAAAAGTATAATCTAACATTAAATTTGAAAAAATGCATATTTGAAACGGACTCGATTAACCTCCTAGGCTATTCAATACACAATAACTCAATTAAACCAGATAAAACACACCTAGAGCCTCTCATCAACCTTCCTGTTCCTTCTGATCCAGCTTCGTTAAAAAGAACCCTAGGTTTATTCGCCCATTACTCAAAATGGATTCACAACTTCTCCGCCAAAGTAAGGCCATTAGTAGAATCAAAACTACCCCTCTCGCCTGAAGCAATTGAGTGCTTCTCCAAACTGAAAACTGAAATTATGAAATCCGCCTTGGCAAGTATCGATAATAAGGAGATATTCACAGTGGAGACCGACGCATCAGACTATGCAATCGCTGCAACACTATCTCAGAAAGGTCGTCCAGTAGCATTTTTTACGCGGATGCTCAATGAATCTGAACGCAGACAACCCTCGATAGAGAAGGAAGCTTGTGCCATTGTAGATGCCCTGCGCAAGTGGAGGCACTATTTACTCGGAAGACATTTCATACTCGTCACTGACCAACGCTCAGTATCGTTCATGTTTGATCAATCGCATGCAAGCAAGATAAAAAACGAAAAAATTGAAAGATGGAGACTCGAGCTATCTTGTTTCAAATATGATATCAGATATAGACCTGGAAAAGAAAATTTAGCCGCAGATGCACTGTCGAGAGTTTGTGCTATAGTCAAGGAATCTTCCATCAGCAAACTCATTCAACTGCATAAATCACTATGTCACCCCGGCATCGCTCGTATGGTTCACTGGGTACGTTCAAAGAATTTACCATTCTCAGTTGAAGAAGTTAAGAGGATGACCGCTGCATGCCCCACCTGCGCTGAAATCAAGCCCAAGTATGCTAAGAACGAAGGACTACTAATAAAAGCAACCGCTCCTTTTGAAAGGCTAAATGTAGACTTCAAAGGCCCCTTACCATCCAAGACTAATAATAAATACATCTTAACGATTATAGATGAATATAGCAGATTTCCGTTTGCTTTTGCTTGCAAGGATATGACTTCCGAGACGGTGATAAAGTGTTTCCAAGAATTATTTTTGCTGTTTGGCACCCCAGCGTACATTCACTCAGATAGAGGATCTTCGTTCTTATCAGAAGAGATGAAGAGTTTTCTGACGAGACTGGGAATTGCCAGCAGCCGGACGTCACCCTATAACCCACAAGGGAACGGTGTAGTAGAACGTTTAAATGGAACCCTGTGGAAAACCATCCAGTTGCACCTGCAGTCTAACAATCTAGACGGCGACGATTGGGAAAAAGCCTTGCCTACAGCTCTCCATGCTATTCGATCTCTCCTTTCAACTGGGATAAACACGACGCCTCATGAGAGAATGTTTAAACATCCCCGACGATCATGCAACGGTGCATCCATGCCGTCCTGGCTTATGACACCCGGCCCTGTTTATATGAAGAGGAACGTCAAAAATTCCAAATACGATTCCAACGTTGAAGAAGTCGAACTGCTCCAGAGCAACCCTGATTACTCCTATGTGAGACTACCCGACGGCAGGGAGACCACTGTTTCTAACAGGCGATTAGCGCCACTTCCGAGAGCCGAAGACGAGTACCTGACTGGGGATGAGCACGAGACACATCAGCCTCCACAGTCAGAGGATAACCCGTCCCCAAACGAGGATCCACCTATTGTACAACCTGAGGAAAATGTTGAAGTTGTACGCCGCTCTGAAAGAGAACGAAGAGCACCAGCCTACCTTCAAGATTACGTTTCATTCACAGACAGGGGGTGAATGATATGAACTCCTTCATTAATGATAAGAACTCTTTCATTCGTAAGAACTACGAAGTTTCGGTTTATAGTTTGTTTGACAAGAGTTGTCATATTTTAAATCATATCTTTTCTTTAAAATGTCTACGTTAATTCTTTAGTTGAATAAAGCATAATATTTCTCCATTATAAGTATCTTTGTATGTATCACTCTTTTCGTGAACCTGGCACATTTTATCGAACTTTTGTTGTTTTTAGTATTATGGACACATTTTTCTAGGTATCTTCTTCTTCTTAAATTTAAGAGCTTGTCCCCGACAAGCTCTTAAATTTAAGAAGAAGTTTTGATGCAGTTTTCTCCAATTAAGTCTTTCGAATGCGGCCTCCTTGACTTCATAACGACATGACAGCGACTTTTTCTTTTATCTGGCTCATTTAACTAATTCTCGGCCTTCCTCTTCCCCGTTTCCCTTCAACCTTTCCTTCAATGATGTTCTTTATGTAGCTGTCGTGTAGTAGAAGATGTCCAAACATTTTTTCTCTTCGGTTTTGTATCGTCTCAAGTATAATTCCTCCTTTACTCGCTCTAAAACCTTTTTGTTCGTAACTTTTTCTGTCCAAATAATTTTCTCCATCCTCCGCCAGCACCACATTCCACAGCCTCCAGTCGTTCTCTATCCCGTTGCGTCAATGTCCATGTCTCACATGTATATCATACTTCTAGGTATGCATATAAAATTTATATTTTTTTATAAATAACGATATTATAGTCCCCTTTTCAAAACAGATGATATGATTACACGCTTCTCAACAATTTCTCGTTAAAACTTGTTCGTGGGTTCAAAGGAATCTGGCAATAGCATTTTACTTATAAAATATCGCAGACAGCTTTTTTACGGGATACTCATCATGTTTTATTTTTTTGCTAAAATATTATTTATAAAATTAACAGACCACGGCGTCCTGTAAATTCTTTTAGAGACAAGGTTTAAAGGACAAGGTTTACGGTTTTGAAAGAACACCAGCGCCTAGCTTCCTCACAGTAGCTAGGCATTATGCTGAGTCAAGGCCCTTTTGCTGCTGTAGCATACAGAAACACGACGCACTTCTGCAGTATCGATGTATCTATTTGTATGTATCTTTCTTCTTTTAGTGTCCTTGTTTTTTACTGGTGTGTGTGTGCTTATGTAGTACATAAATAAATGTCTATGTTAAAACGACTTCCATTAGCTAACAACAGGAGCGATAAAAAAATCTGCAATCAAATTAAAATCTTAAGGGTTTCCTGTTTATGTTTACACCATAATAACTAATAAAATTTGAATTTTAATACGTTTTTACTTGCCCTATTTTCCTTGCCGCAAACAGAACAAATTTTATGAATCCTGACATAAAACAAACCCTATTCAGGAGTATAAAAGTACCCTGCAGTTGAATATGCTACTTTTGACCCCGTTTTGACGGGAACATCACACGGCTGCTATAAAAGCTGTCAAAAATTAACAACATAACTCTCCATTACCTTTACAGCGTTAGCTCCATTAAAGAAACAAAAACATTGACCGACCACACGGTTGTCTGCTATTGGGTGTAAAAAATCATGATATTTTTTGTGAGAAATCATTTTTCAACAAATATTTACAAAACACACACACTAGAAACAGTTGAGCTATCTGCTGATCGTTAAAAACGATGTAGAGATTAACGGTGTAAAGATGTATTTAAAGTCTGTTCAGAAAGAGAGCCGTCTCGTGGCCAAATTGTGAACTAACGTTTCGATTTTTATATAGCAGCTCATCCCATTCTTTCTATCAGCATTTTGCATCATACAAATTAAATAAAGGAATAGTACACTAGGTTGTGATAGGATCAAAACGCAACAGACGCGTTATTGTATTGCCCACTAAACAAAAAAGGTAATTAAGCACAGCAGCACCCTCAAATCTCACGACGGCTCTCTTTCAGGACAGACTCTACTACTAATTTTAATTCAAAAATTCGAAAATCTGGTACAGCGCTTTAGCATTGCTATTCCGCGTGGCAATGCTGCCGTCGTCTTGGGAACGCTTACCTCTGGTACTGTTTTGGATCAGTTGAGCTATCTCTAGATCGATGGTAAGAAATTAAATTAAATAATATCCTATTTAATTTAATTTCTTACCGATCTAGAGATACGACTATCAGACTAGTATAGGCTAGCCATCTTAAATCTTGGTCTTTGATTGTCTAAAATTTTAAAAAGCTATGAGACCCAGATAGATGATAATAATGTTTTTTATACTTCGGATGACAAACATTGCAGGTGAATGTTACACCTTGTAAAAAACTTAAACTTCCTACTTTACAAAATGCACCTTCATAATTTTCTAAGCTGCCACGAACTTTTTCACTCATTAAATTTAATTTTAGACGCGACGGAGGCATTATATCGTTATGTTGAGGGTGAGCCCTTACTGCGAAGTAACCTTTCATGCATTTCAGTGGCTTAAAAAAAAAGTTAAAAAAAAAGTTATAAAAAACTTGCTTTTGGGAACATGTAATTCTATGGTCTAGTTTGTAAGAAAATGTTTTTTGCATTTAGGTATTACAGATACTTTCATATTTGTTAAAAATACACCAAAACGCCTACCAAAAGCTCTGTCTGGTTCTGTCTCTGCCTTTGATTTTGAGTCTGTGTGAGTGTTAACTAAATAAATCCTACGTCGAAACGTCACACACACAGTATAAAACTCTGTCGAGCACTCACACTGACTCAAAACTAGAGCCAGAGACAGAGCCAGACAGAGCTTGTGGTAGGACTGCCAGCTTTGCCCAGCAATCCAGCTTGTCTTTGGCACTCTTTGTTCTTGCCATCTTATATGACAACGACTGAATAATACCAAATTATAATAATTATAATTTGTAATTATATTAATTTGTATTATAATTATAATTTTATGAATTATAGAGCCAAAGCTTTAGACTCCACTTAAGGGTAGGATACTTGCAAGATTAAGTTTCGGAAGAGAAAAAAAGTTACAACAAACGAATTCACAGCCAACAAGTCGACGACGTCAGAATATCCGCAGATTTCAGTCCAGGAAGTCAGCGAGCCACTTCATCAACAAAGTTATGTTGCGCCCTCTATGAAATGAAAAAATGTACATTAAAAAACTGAAAACATCTTATTTACATTTATGTCAACCAAACTATAATTATAATTAAACAAAAAAATATATCCATAAGACATAGTCTAAGATCCCGCTATAGAAAGACCTTCACCGAGCTGGTTATTTAATGAAACGTATTTTATATTTGATTAAACATGCCAATAAATATATTCTATATGGATTGCTTATCAAATTTCATTCCAGGATAATTATGATTAATTAATAAATAAAAAAAAAAAAAACTTTTCACTGGTTTGTTTATTAAACAAATTCTATACCAATCGAAAGTATAGACCCCAGTATTATATTCAATAAACATACCGGTGCAAAATGCTAGTATCGATTTACCTGTTTATAATTGGCTACCCGAGAGTTGTGACCGGAAAAAATAGGCAACCTAACGTTTGCATATTCTATGGGGTCTATACTTTCGATGGTATAGAATTTGCCTAATAAACAAACCGGTGGAAAGTTAAAAAAAACATTTTTTTTTGAATTATTAAATAATCATATCCTAGACTGAAATTTGATAGGCAACCCATATAGAATATATTTATTGGCATGTTTAATTAAATATAAAATACGTTTCATTAAATAACCAGCTCGGTGAAGGTCTTTCTATAGCGGGATCCTATACTAACAGCATTTATAAAAGGTTCAAATTGACTTCTACGATTTTATGCGCGCTACGCCGTAGCACCCTGGCGTAGCATGTAGTGGGCAGTATTATTTTCAATTCATGAATATTATAATTTTGTTTTCTTATACATCTCGAACACATCTCTTAACGAAATATCATTATGCCCACCCAATGAGACGTGGTAACCATCGCTTATAACTAAATATTGCTTTGTCAATGCCTGTTAGAAAAGTTTCCAAATTAATCGCTACCGCTAATAAGCCCGCTGTGTCCATAGCCTCTTAAGGCGCATTTTGCCAGCAAAATGCTGTGCAAATTGGATCATTAAAAGCTTACGCTGACAGTCCCGAGTTGCTTACAAACGTGTTCGAAGTCCACTTCACTGATAATTTCTTCGGAGCTTTTACTACCTTCATTTTGAAATGTTATAGAACAAATTAAGTTAGGGGCTACTTAAATGAATTTTATGTATCTATCTAGTTGTTTCGATCTAGTCTTAAGTATCTTGTACTGAAGCTTTTGCATTTGCTTGGCCATTTTTAGGGTTCCGTAGCCAAATGGCAAAAACGGAACCCTTATAGATTCGTCAGTCGAACGAAATCTAGTAAGTAGTTTTTTTTTACAAGTCATAAATCGTAAACAGCTATCTATCTTTCGACGAACTACAAGAACTTATATATTATGTTACTTGTTGCTACAAAACACTTCATGGGCGAGTCCGACTCGCACTTGGCCGCTTTTTAACAGATGCAACGTTCAGGGCGTTTGCTATTTGGATGGGTACCCGCAGTGGCATTTATTTATATTTAAGTGTTTTTGTCACAGCCCCAATTTTAGCAGTCATGAAGGGCCTCCTTCAAGCGGCCTAAAAACTCTGCGTGTGAATTCGAGAATCATTAAAAAAATCATTTAGAATGTTTTTTGGAAAGGATTCTTTTGAAATAAAAATGAAAACTCGCATTTCTTTTGACACAAAACTATGAAAAGAAAAATCTAGATACCAGATCTCAAACATACCACCATTTTCATTCTTGAGTTAATAAAAATATATTTTATGCTTAAAAAAGTGTAGTCCCGCAAAATAATGTCCTTATTAAAACATTATGTTTACCAAAAGACCCTGGCATTAAAAACGTCTCTTTATATTTATATCCTTAAGCCCTGTTAGTCCCTTTGTTATCAAGACTCACCGAAGCGGTGATATTATCAAAATTTAACGTGCAACGAGGCAAGTCGGCGCCTGAATCTCACTTTATGATACCTTATTAAATCGCCATCTTGTTTCGCCCCGTGACACGATACTCAAGGGGAGGTGTACACGGTTAATAAAAAAGCAGCGTTTTATTACCCAGCGCGTTTTGATTTTTATGTTCTTTTGACTGGCTTTGCAGCTCAGTTGGTAGTAGCATTCAGTTTTATAGGTTGTAAGTTCCAGCTGTGGACAAATATATTTGTATGATAGATAAAAGATCAAAATTATTACTCAGTAAATGTGGAATGGTAATGGATAATTTTAGAACTTAATAGTTAATAGTTGTATTTAACAGTTTTGGATTCAATAAAGCGCGTAATAACGACTTGCGTTAATTATAATTGATTTAATAAATAATCCTTATGAAGATAGGTGAATAGTCATTATAATTACATATCTCGTTTGAAAACAGTTATTTGAAATTTAATAGCTCTATAAACGCTCGTAAAACGTTAGCAATATCATTAAAAAGTCGTTTAAAGTTGGAATTCTCGCGAAATATTATAATCGACTAAGTGAAACTTTTTTTAAACTGAACTAAATCATTACCTAGCATAGTTTGGAACAAAGAACGTAATTGAATGTACCTACCAATAAAATATGAGCAGCGATTTGCAAACAGGAAAGTAATAAAATATAAATATCATCTACGTGTTTTTTCTTTCAGACAGGTCATAAAAAATACTCAAGTCATAAACTGAACCATGATCTACTCAATCTTTCGGAACTCAAAATGCCTGGAACGAATGATGGAAATCCTTTCAGACTTTTAAATGGTTGAACTCATAAACCGCCCATTATTTGCACGTTGGCGTCGGCGTCGCTGGTGTAACCCCGCCTATAGACTTGTACTTTATAGCATAACATTTTCTTAGTAATTTTTCGGCTGACGAATCGCACTCTTTATCCTCTAAGGTCCTTCCCTACTGCTATTCTATTCAAGGTTATGGGCGGGATTTTTGAGAAGAAATATGTACTCAACCTACTAAGAAACCTTCTTTGAATTTCATGAGTCGCGTTTTTTTCATGTTTTGAATGTATAAGCGACTGCTAATGTATATTTTAGAGTCTAAATAATACAATAAAGCATTTATTTACACAAAAAACGTACAATTAAACAAATATTTACAAAATTCATAAAATACACAAGAAACAGTTAAGCTATCTGCAGACCTTTACAAACGATCTAGAGATATCTCAACCAATCCAAATCAGTGCCAGACGGAAGCGTCCCCAAGACGCTGGCGGCATCGCCACGCTGACTAGCCATGCTTATGCGCTGCGCCAAATACCCCCACCAGCCCTTGGGTCATGCGTTGCTTCGTTCAGTCGCCTAGACAACATTTTGAACACCCGCAAGGCCTCGGTTCAATAAATGAAAATATCTTGACATTTTGTTTTTTTTTTTGTTTGATGATAAAACTAAGCAATATACAAAACATTATTTTAAAGTCACTAGAAAAATGGTTCATAAAGATAAAGTTATTGAGAGCAAAACCAGAAACTGATTAATACATAATGTAAGAAATTAAATCTTATTGCAAGTAAGTAAGTGTAATTTTATAAAAAAACAAGATAAAAAACTATTTGTACAGTTTTTTATATTGCGAGATAAAATCTCTACATGAATCAGATGGATTTTGCGGAAATGCGTCATCCACGAAGTCATCATTCTATCTTAGTTTAAATACCCATAAAAGTTTCATGGTATACCGATCTAAATGCCATCAGAAACCTGATTAACCCCATTTTTCCCATCTTTTCCTTCTCTAGCCCCATTTTAGTTCTACTATCTAAAAGTTTATTTGATTTCCCGTAAAGATCAGCTGGATTTTACGGCAAGAAGCTTCATTCACGTGACCTTTGACCTTTGACCACGTCGTAAAATACCAATAAAAGCACCAGTGTCACAAACAGGTTCGGTAATAAATGTCGCAGTCTATTTCCTTATTCATGATTTAATTTTAGAAATTTGATCTGGGATTGAATCTATCTAAAATGGCGCCTCTAATCATTCTATCTCTCTCGCACACAATTGTTTACAATAGTGTAGAATGAGAGGTACATAATGATTAGCTTTGCTTTTTAGAAAATACGTTTCTTTATTGTCGCGGGTCACAAAACTGCTAACTTTTTATGATTATAATTAAAGCGAAAGCTATCCAAAATCAATATAGTGAAGGAAAACATCAGAGTGTCTTAAAATAAGGTGAATCTAGGCACCACACGAAGAACGAAGATGTCTGAGCCTCTCAAATGCCCCTGACTTTAAGGGGTGTACAAAAAGACACGTTCAAACTTTTTAATTAAAATTCAAGATTTCATATCCTATCGAAACCTCATTTCATTTCAAGTTAAAAAGATACACTATCAGCCACGTTCAAAGATTTAGATAGGAGCGCATGATATTTTATCAAAATTCAAATCACATTAGGTAGCAATGAGATGACGGGCGGTATTGAAACACGTACAAGATATGGGTTCCACATTTTTTTAATAATTCTAAAACATCTTTAATCTAATATTAGGTATGAAAGTTTATTAACTATCGTGAACACTTTAAAGGCACAATAACTTTAGCTTAGCTTAGCTAATCGATTTATAACTCTTTAGTAATATTATCTCCACAAATCTTATTGGTTTCCTTAGTGCTATTGATAATAATAAGATAATGTATTTTTATAAGTTATATAAAAAATAATTTCGGTCAAACTAGGCGTCAGTAGGTCTAGATATCCACAAGCCTAGAAGAACAAGAAAACAGCTTACGGCTTGAGTCCTACTATTTTACTTACAACTAAAGGAGGCACGAAAGGAGCCTCTTTGAGGCGTACTTAAAATCCTTTCACCACACTTGGTTCGAATGCATCAGTGACACGATAAGGAGAAGAAGAATAAAACTTACAACTAATATTACTCGGGTATTCTATCACTTACTATATATCTTTGTTATTTCCCGACGACGCGACCGTCGCGAGGAGACTGGAGCATTGAACTGAAGAGCAACCGTCGTCGAGAAGTGGTAAGAGTTTCAACCACCCTCTTAGCTTCAACTTGGCATTGGAGCTTCATTATTTTGTAAGAATCATACAAAAAAATAAATACAAAATCAAAAGTGTATTTATTCAGTAGGATTGCAAGGATCACTTTGAAACGTCTTAAAGCTAGGTGAGTCTAGGTGCCAGTTCCACGCGACCAAGCCTAGAAGAACAGACAACAAACTACGGCTTGGTTCACACCGTTTGTTTATATGATCCTTTTAGAAATCAAAACTAATCTAAAATAATAGCAGTGAAGTTCCAGTGTGGTGCCACTTAGTGGGGCTTATGCAATAAAACAAAAGCAAAAACTGGTATGAACCAAACAGTGAGCTTATTGTTATTTTTTATAATTCACACAACACTATCTAGCCTAAAACTAAAGCAGAGCGTGTAGTATGGGAACCAGTAGGTAGCTGATATAATACTAACATAGTTTTTTTTTTGAAAATAAATATTTGGAATACAATATAACACCCAGACAGTGAACAAACATCTACGTTCTCCACACAAATATTTAGTTCTGTGGGGATCGAACCCGCGGCGCAGAAGGCAACAACTGAGCCATGACATCTGTCAAGTGTCCTAGGCTTGGACATCGCAGATTCACCTAGCAATAGCTTTAGTGATCCTTGTCTATGAGAATAATTACTATTTGACTTCCGATCCCACAAAGCTTGTGTCACACTGCAACACAAACCACAAATGATTATATCGACGCATATTAAGACATCGCTAAGCACACATCATAGCTTTAACAAAATATTAGAAACGTCAGAAAAATAACAAAGGTTCCAGCCAATATGGCGTTAAAAGGCTTACTAAAGATATGAAAATAAATCTGATAGATTTTGGACGATGAGTGAGGACTTTCACTTTGAAACGTCTTAATGTAAAATAAAATAAAAATACATTTGAGTAGAAAATTCAACGTACAAGTAAGTACGCAAACAGGCTTAGTTTTTGACGTGATAACGTCTTATAATTCGATGGAGCCGGCTGCATGCAAGAAAAAACATGACTCATGCGGCGATACCTCACTCTGAGGTGTTCCATTTAAGGCTTGAAGTGCAAGTGAGAGCGCGGAACGAGCGACAAAGAGGCACAATCGGCCTCCACGTTAGGCAGCGTTCGATATATTATGTAAAATAAAATAAAAATACATTTGAGTAGAAAATTCAACGTACAAGTAAGTACGCAAACAGGCTTAGTTTTTGACGTGATAACGTCTTATAATTCGATGGAGCCGGCTGCATGCAAGAAAAAACATGACTCATGCGGCGATACCTCACTCTGAGGTGTTCCATTTAAGGCTTGAAGTGCAAGTGAGAGCGCGGAACGAGCGACAAAGAGGCACAATCGGCCTCCACGTTAGGCAGCGTTCGATATATTATGTCTCTCTCCTACTTGAGTGAGCGATCCGTCCGCGTGAACAGCTGTATGACGTTGTCACGTTCAACTATCGTCAGTAAACCGACTTTACGGACAACCAATTTTTTTGGAACACACACCTACTTATACACAAAAAGCTTTGTTTATGGGGTTATAATCCCACTCGGTTCTCTTTTATGATATCACGAAATCTTTGTAATTCACTTCTTATCAAAATGTTATTTTCGCTAAAATATTCACTAACAAGAAAAACAGCTATTCACGGAACCCCAAAAGGCGATGCGGTCGTTATATGACACAAGCATGACATTTTTATAATCTAACTTTTCTGTCATCAATCTTATGTGAAAAGCCACGGCGTGTGGTGTGGGATTATTATAATACCCGCGGATCCCAAATTGGGGCACATGGGGAATCAGAGTATTTTATGATTAATGGAATAAGAAGAGTTTACAGCATATTTTTGATTTTCCATTCGGAAATTAAATAAGTAAATTATTACCATTACTTTATTTTACTAATTTAACTTTCCTAACCAACTTTGATATCATTTTTGACAGGACATCTTACTCCGTTTTAACTACTAACTTACCTGGATATATCATTGGGTTTCAAATTAATATTGTATAAAATAAATCAGTAGGTCTCAACAAGCTCTGTCTGGCTCTGTCTCTGGCTCTGGTTTAGAGTATGCATGAGTGTTGACTAAATAAATCCTACATCAAACGTAACACACACAGTATAAAATAAACTGGTGAGCACTCACACAGACTCAAAACCAGAGCCAGACAGAACTTGTGGTCTACTGATCAATATTGTATATTACATTCCTGTACTAAGTACATGGACTACTTTTCCAAAACTACATCCATTCCATCATGCCATATTGGTTTACAACAGCTTCGAAAAAATATTATTTTAAAAATGTCGAAGAAGTTTTTTTTTAAACTATTTTATTAACAATTTTTCATCGCTATAGACTGTTGTCACCCTCCTATCCAAGGAGTACAGTTATGCTCCTATCGCTTTCGGAACTGTTTTAAGAGGCCGGCGGAAGGTGAATTTTCATACAAACGTAATACCTACCAAAATTATTACTAGTTTAGGCAGATTTTCACTACATTATTGTAATAACTGTATTGGTTTAGTATTTATCTAGGTTCCTGAACAGTTTTTATTTTAAATTACTTACCTCAAATGAAATAAACACCAATAGCATTTCCCACTTTTTATCATTGCAAAATGTGATTGGCGTTAATTTCATTTGAGGTGAGTAATTTAAAATTTAAACTGTTCAGGAACCTAGATAAATACTCTACAAATACAATTATTACAATAATACAGTGAAAATCTGCTAAAATTAGTTATCATTTTAGTATTACGTTTGTATCAAAATTCGCCCTCCGCCGGCCCCTTAACGTAGACCTACCAATTAACGGTCACGATAAGTATTTGATAGTGCTTAATCGAACGATTCAAAAAAGATTATCCCACTAATATTAGGAAGTGGCTGGCCAGAGATTTGCAGCAGTTTGGCCGTTCATACTGGAACTGTTTCTTTTTTGCAAAATGTTAGAATCCAAGGCGCAAGTTTGCTGTCTATTCTACTCAAAAACTGTGATCCTTGGAATTTATGTGACTACGATAAAATTATGCAGTATTAGTTACTGTTGTCAAGCATAAATCAAAATTTAAGAAAAAATCTGACACTAGCTGAATATCCATCTAATTTTGCAAACTATTCTTTCCAAGCCGCGTAAAATAAATGTCCTATGTGAACTTTCGAAAACAATAAATTAACATCAAAAATAGTCCAGTAGGCACTTCTGTAACTGGAAACAAAAGCAGTATTTTATTTTCCACACCTCATGTTTATTTTATTTGCTCATGAATTATTAAATGTTGGTCCAAATAGTATGCCACTTATTTCCATTATTTTTACGAATTGATTTTGTTTGGGTAAAAAGAATTCCTTTACTTTTTATCGGATATAGCCGAAACAGAATCGAAATTACATGTAATAATAGCAATTATTTTAGGTTGTATCCAAACATTTTGTATTAATGGAGTCCATTTACAAATAACATAACTCAGACTTTGTTAAATTCTGTGAAATATAATATTATTGCATATAGAATGAGTGTCATTTGCATTTAATTAGGTACATTTAAATAGGACTGGCCTCTCAGCTCAGTTTGTTGTAACTTATCCTTCTGCGCTGTAGATCGTGGGTTCGATTCCCACCGAGACAAACTTATTGTGTTGGTCCGACTCGCACTTGGCCGCTTTTTTATTGATTTATTAAACCATAGCAAAACGAATGCACTTTTAGCTTTAATATTGACCTAATATTAACCTGTAAGGCCTACCATGAGCTCTGTCTGGCTCTGTCTCTGGTTCTGGTTTTGCGTATGTGTGAGTGTTGACTAAATAAATCCAACGTCAAAACGTCACACACACAGTATAATGCACTGGTGAGCACTCACACAGACTCAAAACCAGAGCCAGAGACAGAGCCAGACAGAGCTCATGGTAGGCCTACTGACCCCATAATCTCTCATGAGACAGATCAGGACCTGAAGGGCAGGACATGCCTATCAGGTACAGTTTTGGATTATCATAACTGTAAAAACTGCTGTAAATAAATACCAATATGAAAGCCAACACAGTAATTTCATTTTACAATTTACTCTCATCGCCCATAAATCGTAAAAGAAATATGTACAAAAACTATATGAATTTAATAAGCTATATTGCTTTCCAAGATGACAGATCAATCCAATTCTGAGTACCACTCGAAACGTTATCGCTAGTTCTCAAACCAAAACGTCAAAAACATCAATAGTCATTCAAACGTTTATGAAAGCAAAAGTCCATTTCTCGACGGAAATAAATCTATTAATTCAAACAACATTCTCTTGTGATACGTTTCTCCTGAATAACAGAACTATCTGTACGTATTTGCTTTCTCAGGATACATTTATTAAGTTCAATCAGCGGACATTGCTCGGGTATATCGGAGCGAGGGCGTAAGTTATACGCGGTGGCGAGAGAGTTTGCATAAGCGGTAGCGAGAGCGATTGTTTTTGCACGTTTGAATTTTGTTGAATGAAATCATTGTTGAGACAGCGTTTTTTCTCTTCTGTGGCTGCGACCGATTGGGTGGACCGATGATCGAGGGAAGAGGAAAATCTTTGAAGATACATTTTCCTGCAAGTTTCCAAGCCGTATGGGTTAGAAAAAAAGTATTGCTCTTTCATGCGGTAATAACCGTAGTTATAGAAATTTGCAGATAATTTTTTTTACGACCATAAATGTTTGTTTGGCATAGATTATTGATCACAGAGTTTTTTTGTTGCTACTTCAACTATAATAACGCCGATGAGCGTGAGTCGGAGCAAAAAGTCTGTACTAGAGCAAAAATAGGGAAATGTAGGAAAGGGACCATATTTAAGGTTATGTATCATTTGATAGCCTTCATAGTTCATAGCTCACTTGGTAGTAGTTCTGTCTTTTGTGCTGGAGGGTCGATCCCCACCGATACAATATATTTGTGTGGTGAACAGAGATATTTGTTGTCTGTCTAGTTGTTATACTGAATTCTAAGTTTGTATTTACAAAAACAAACTATGTTAAAACGAAGTATTGTATCAGCAATCTGGTTTCCATAGTACAAGCTCTGCTTTGTTTGGGGCTAGATACTGTTGTGCGGGGTTATTTATTATTTATCATCATAAACATCAGATATCTTGTGACTTGAACCACGCCCACATAGTCCCAATATCTCTTCATAAAATATTAAGGAGCCTATCTTTTCTTCTCGTGTAATCTTTGGCTCACAATCATAAGGGAAATAGGGGAGTTAGCTCATGTGTGCAATTTTTAACAAAAAGAGGTACAGAAGCTCATAAAAATAAATAGACTACGCTCTTATCTCGTTTTTCGTTTAGGTTTTTGAAACAAAGCTATTTTGATGTCTAAATAAGATTTCAACTAGTTTAGAATAGTACCTATAGGTTGTTATACAAGGATTTGAAACCCATTATACACATATACAAGGTTATTATACAAGGGAATAAATAGAAACCGAGCTTTCATGGGTTTTAAGGCAGTGTATTACACTCTTCTTTTCACTACGATTGCGAGAAAATAAAATAATCCAATGCAATAACTACAAATCCGATTTAAAATTAAAGAAAAATTCTAAAGATTTCGCCCAATGACTTTTTTTATTTCTTCTGTAGCCACGCATTGCATGCATTCTACCAAGGAGATCGCCGATTTAAGTTCAATTTTCAAAAATAAAATGTTGTTCTTTATTTATGAAACTGTATATGTCGAATCTTTATTAATAATTATTCTACTTATGATTATAAGACTTTTTGGTTTTTGAAGGCTTTTTTTTTTTACAAGATATAGACCAGCCTTTGGCTACAATCTCACCTGGTGGTAAGCGACGATGTAGCCGACGATGGAGCAGGATGGTCTAGAAGACACCTATTCACTCTTGCCTTGAAGAGGCCCAGATTGTAGTGGTCAGGAAAAACAGCCGCCGGCAATGAGTTCCATTCCCTGGAGGTTCGCATAATGAAGGTGGAGCCAAAACGCTTAGTGCGAATGGGTGGTATGCTTACCAGGTATGGATGGTACTGAGCCGTGCGTCTGCTAGTCCTATGATGGAAGGGAGATGGTGGTATAAGATCATGCAGTTCCTCACTACATTCCCCAAAATGTAACCTATAGAAAATCGATAGGCAAGCAACTTTGCGACGATGTGCCAGACTCTGGATTTTAGTCAGCGCCATGTGTTGCTCACCTATCAGCCTAAAAGCTCTTTGCTCAATCGAGTCTAAGGCAGCAAGTTGGTGTTTGGCAGAGCCGTCCCACAGGTGACAGCAGTACTCCATACCAGACCGGACTTGTGCTTTGTAACGGCTAAGCAGCTGTCCTGGTGTGAAGTACCGCCTTACCCTGTTTAGGATGCCAAGCTTCATGGAGGCTGTTTTAGCCCTAGACTCGATATACGACCCAAAGTTGAGAGCAGGCGTAAGCAGGCGTATAGGTACATCTCGGAAAACAGGAAAGTGGGGAAATTGACTTTTCTTTGCTGAGAACAGGCAAGCCTGCGTTTTGGATGCATTGAATTTGACCAAATTGGCGTCACCCCAGTCAGACACCAATTTGAGTTTCATATTCAAGCGCTGCAGCATTGCCTCTCTCTCTTGCTGAACCACATTCTGTTTGGCCTGAGCATTGGAAGTATATCTTTCCACAACTGTGCTGTCGTCTGCATATCCCATGATACCGGGTATGAGCAGGTCGTTAATGTGCAGCAAAAACAGAGTGGCAGATAGTACTGACCCCTGAGGTACACCGGCATTAATAGCCAATTGATCCGACGAGCAGCCATCGATAACTACTCGAATGGATCGTTCCCTCAGAAAGTCTTCAAGCCAAGAACAGAATTGGGCTGGAAGTCCGTATGCTGAAAGCTTGCCAATAAGGCTAGCATGCCAGACCCTGTCAAATGCCTTTGAAATGTCAAGTGAAACCGCTAGTGCTTCACCGCATTTCTCTATGGCTTCACTCCAGAGGTGCGTGGCATACACAAGAAGATCCCCAGTAGACCGGTTTCGGCGGAATCCGTACTGGCGGTCACTGAGGAGGACATTGTCTTCAAGGTATGCGAGGAGCTTACCGTTCAGTACACGCTCCATACATTTACAAAGTATGGAGGTGACCGAAATAGGTCGGTAGTTTGACGGGTCGGCGCGACTACCTTTTTTGGGCACAGGCTGCACATTGGCTAGCTTCCAAGACTTGGGGACTATACCAGTTTCAAGAGATAGGCGGAAAAGCCGTGTAAGTATTGGAGACAACTCAGGTGCGCAGGTTTTTAACACAATGGCTGGAATACCATCAGGTCCACTAGCTTTATTCACGTCAAGGCCGCGTAGCGTTTTGAGCACTTCCTTTTGCTGGATACGGATTTCCGGCATTGATGCTTTGCATCGCGGAAGGCTAGGTGGAGTTTCGCCTGTGGTGTCTAGACGTGAATTTTCCGCAAATTGAGTAACAGATAGATTTGCTTTCTCAATCGCGGTGTGAGCCAGTGATACATCTGGCTTCAACATTGGTGGAAGTGAAGGACGGCTGAAGTTCGCTTCGACCGATTTGGCCAGAGACCAGAAAGCTTTACTTCCCGTGGGGTATGCGGCAAGCTTAGCTCCCATTCGGCCAATCCGATCAAAACGAGACTTCCTTATCACCTTCTTGCAGGATTTGGCGGCTTTGTTGTAGGCTTTCTTCTTCTGTCGCGTGTCAAAGGCCTTGCCGTTTCGTGCATCAACCCAGGCAAGGTAAGCTACATGTTTTTGCGCTTCTGCGCTAGCGCATGCAGGACCAAACCAGGGGCGAGCACTTGTCGAAGGTGAAGCGTCAGAGAATGGAATAAAGTATTCCATTGCTCTTTGGATCACCTCCGTTACGGCGTTAGCACAGCTCGTAGAATCGCAAGAAGAAAAGCAGGTTTGCCGCCAAGGATAAGACGCAAAGAAATGACGCATCTCATCCCAGTCTGCTGACTTGTATCGCCATATACGTCTAAGTCCTCTAGGCGAGGGGTCCGGTGGCGAGTATGACGACACAGACCTCACCACACAGTGGTCTGAAGTACCCAAAGGAGGCAACACTGACACTGTGTGACGATCCGGTTCATTCGTCAGCAGAAGATCCAAGCAGTTGGCTGTGTGGCTCTCGACGTCCGGTACCCTTGTTGCTTCACCGACCAGCTGTGTGAGGTTCAAGGTTAGACCCAGTTTATAAACCTCTATTCCTGCATGGTCAGTGACTTGATAGGGGAACAGCCACTGTTGGTGGTGGGTGTTAAAATCGCCAAGTAGTACAAGTTGAGCAACAGGGTACCGTCTTAGGGCCACATCCGCCGCTTCACTGATGTAGTCAAATAACCTAGTTGTCTCGAAGTCTCCAGTATGTAATCTATATAAACCAGCGTAGATAATTTTATCTAGTCCGGTATCCACCATAACCCAAATGACTGAAAAATCGGGCTCTTCAAGGTCACGCAGACGCAGACAGCAAATGTCGTCCCGAGCAAACAAACAGATACCAGATTTAGGCTTGAAATTATGCTCGAGTGCATAGCCCGGGTATGTAAGGTAAGCTGTGTCGGGAGGGCACTGAATCTGCGTCTCCGTAAGGAATAATAAGTGCGGCTTATTGGTCTCGAGATAGTGGTGGACCGGATCGAGATTAGAGTGTAATCCTCGAATGTTGGAGAAGTGCACTTGAAGTGAGAGGACGTGCTTCCGCTGTAAGCACAACTTATTATTTTTGGACTTTTTCATTATGATGGGTGAGTGTTTTAGGTTTGGGGAAAGACAGTAGTTGAGCGAGGCGTGAAACAGGCAAGCTCGGCGGCACTCAGCAAGCTTCTGCACATATGGGGGACTAGACTGGAGACTGCGGGGACGCCCGAACCCCCCCAAGAGTGGCCATCGGATCCTCTCTTCCGGTCGCCAACCGGCACGATGGAGCACTCTGGGATTTTTCGCGAGGCGGCGGGGCAGCCTTTCACGAGTGGCTGCTCGCTAGTTGGGCCCCCTACAACCTGCGGTCGGCCAGCGGAGAACCGTGCTTCGGATCCCGCTACCCTCCAAATCTAGCCATCCGGCGCATTTGCATTGCTGGGTAGCCAAAAACGCTTAAACCTGTTTCCACGCAAGAACTGCTCAGACCTGTCACGTCCACTTTGTGTCGCTGGCTACACCGAACAGCATTCCGAAACACGAGATGATCGCTTCACGGAATGATTTCACTCGGTGGGTGGTGACAAGCCACGGCCGAAGCCTACCACCAGAAAGGTTCTTACCCATTTGGCACTACCCGGGGGTCACGTGTAGGGTAGCGAGAGTACTCTCCTACGGACGCGGGCAACTCTAACCCCCAAATCCTCATTGTCATATGACAGACAAAAAATTAAAATTAAAATTTGGCCCCCAGAGATGGAAATGCAATTTTTTCTTCTCTCTGGTACGCCACAATGACGAGATTTTCGAGCAAAAAGAGTGAAAAAGCATTTTTGGCCAATTTTAAATTTAAGACACTTCGTTCTCTTAGTGAACTAATTTATTTATCCAGCTCAGTTTGACTCTAGCGCTAGAGGTGTAGGTAGAACAAGCTCGTGCAATGTTTGCTTCAGCAAATTGGATGTAAACGCAAACGCCACCACACCACAACACGGGCTAACAAGCATGGTCTACTACGAATGAGCGTTCAATACAAAATTTACTTTATAAGGATCACTTTAGATTCAATTTTCAACTTGATTCCTACAGGCTGGGGAAAAACATGTCGGTTATAACCAAACCTTTATAAACATCTTCTTTTTTCTATCATGTCACTGGTTTTTTTGAACCAATGTGGTGAAAGGACTTTAAGTGCGCCTCAAAGAGGCTCCTTTCGTGCACTTGACACATGTTTTCGATTTTTTTAGGTTCTGCGATATCCCGGCTTCCTGACGATGTTTTCCTTCACCGTTTGCAAGTACTGGCCTATTGCACATACATTTCTGGACAAAAAACTCATTGTTACATCAGTGGATATGAACCAACGACCTTAGGATCAGAAGGCGGGGCCGCTACCACCAGGCCACCAATACTCTAGCTGAAGTTAAAATCTACCATCACCTCGGGCTAGCGAATATTGTTATATCAATGAAGCAATTATTTACTTAATTAACTTGATTGAATTGTTATTTGCTTTTCGCTGTTTAATATAACAGAATTATGTCGATAGCAATATGTAAATTCGATAAGCCGTGGTTTTAGCTCTGAAAATCAATTAATGTGATCAAATAGTATTTAAAATTGGATTAATAATAACATCTTTCTTTGAAAAAGGCATCCGTAGTTTGGTGGAAGGGACATCGATCAATGGGTCAGAAAATTTAAGAAAAAAAAAAAAATATTTAAGGTCTTAATTTGACCGTCCACATTTTTTTAACTATCTGATGGAACATATGGCCCACCTGATGTTAAGTGGTCACCATCGCTTATAACATTGCTTCGTAGGTCACGCACGTCAGGAACGTGCCCTACGATGCACTGCCTCACGTCCATCAACTTGAGACATACAGATGTTTTTCCTCACGTGCCTGTAATTACACCAGCACCCTTAAAACCGAAACACAGCAATGGTGCTTCACGGCAGAAATAGGCATGGTGGTAGTATTTCCCCGGACGAGCCCTTCACAAAGAGCTCTACTACTACTAATTTCTTTTAAAGCAAGTAAGTCTCCTAAAATGGCAACGGTGATGAGCGTGCAACCCGTCACGTATATTTCAAAACAAGAACCTCGAACTACCCTCCTTAGATATCCTCAACGAATCTTGAGTGGGTAGGTATTTGGTAAGAGATGAGATTTACTATGCCTGGGGTTCCAAATATTAAAGTTTTATTTTATATTAACTCTGCATTACCTACGTGACAGATAAAGAATTTACCAAAAGTTATTGCACGCAGGGGTTCAAACCCACGACCCAATTAAAATTCGAGAAAGTTCCATTAAATAGCTTTTAAGAAGATAAAAAACATGTATGTTAATTTGTTTAAGCTTATGAAAGGTAACTGAGGGGTTTAGAATCACATAAAAGGGGAAAAAATAAAGAATGAAACCGATCACAAAAGGTTCTGATAGGCAATTCCGGCACAAAGGTGGAAGGCAGGACTTTGCTCATCGACGAACCTATACTATAGTATAAGGGTTATAACCCACACTAGGGCTGTCCAGAGCTGTCAAAAAAATACTACATTATCCTGGTGTCTATATAGTAAACGAGATGACAGCAGGCTTCAAACAATGGTCCAACAACAATGGCATCAAAAATTTAAAGTAAAAAATTCCAACACATAGAAAACATAGAAAAAGATGGGATATTTGAATGTAAAATAAGGGCCTCATTTCTTTAAAAATGCTATAATAATTGATACACTGCCTGTGTTAATAAACTAAGTAACACAATTGTAACATAATAATTGCAATAAAAAATATGAGTATGCTTCAAGGAAAAAAAAATCCTCGAAAGGTTTCATACAATATCAGAAATTTCCCTAACATAATGACAAATTCCATGTTGTTGCCATAGCTACCTATGAATTTATTTGGGTTTTCCCTTTATTTATTTGGGTTGTTAGAAAATTGGAGTTTTTAACAAATATATTTTATGGGTTTAATTTCATCTTTATTGCAACACGGTTTTTGAAAAGGGATATAAATGGCCTTTCAGCTCAGTTGGCAGTAGCTCTGCCTTCTGTGCCGTAGTTAGTGGGTTCGATCCTCACAGATAACAAATATTCGTGTGGTGTGGTGGTCAAATCGCGGGAAGTTGGTGGATGGAAAGGGCTCAGAATCGTTCTTCCAGGAAATTTGTATGGGGGCTTCTGTCCAAAAGTGGATTTCAAGCTGATGATGAGTGATGTGAGGATTGTCCACAATATTTATTATTTACTTTCTGAGGGCCGCGTAAAATAAATATGGTGTGGAACATTTGGGCAGCCCTAACCTAAACTATCTAGGTATACTATAACGAAATAATTAAATTTTTATTAGCTCCTTGTGATGGAAAGGGTATTTATTGTCGCAGTAAAAGGGCACGTGAACAACATTTTTGATGAGCAATGAATAGTGATTTTACGTGAAAAGTTTTACGAGAAATATCGAAAATGAAAGCTTATTCAAAATTATGTGCTTTTTTATGTGAGAACTATCTTTTGAATAAAACTGCTGCGTAAAAAATAAGAACGAAAAGACAATTTTAAAAACCTATCTGTATTAAAATTGTTTCTATAGGTTGGCTGACTTCTTTCAACGAAAATTATGTATTTAATTTACCTCGTTGGTGTCATCTCTATGTGCACCTTACATTAGTACCTAAATATTATGTATAGAAAAATGTGGTACTTATCTTAGTTAAAAAATGTAAAGTTTTGTACCTTAGTAACTATACAATTATAAGATATGAAGAAATGTAATATATTAAGATAATGTAATATAATATGGTATTATGCCACCAAAGTGATAAATAGTTGCGGTGCCCTAACAGGGTTTATGTTTGAAACTAGCTGTATCTAACATTATAAGTGCAATAAATTACTTGAATTTGTATAGGGTGCTACCTACCTAAGTTCTGTTAAAAGGAAATGCAAAAAAAAGGAAAAAACTAACTTTGCTCAAGTTTCAAGGAAGGTTCAAGTGGATTAGAGACTCCTAAACCTTCTAAGACCGAATTTCCCAACCTTAAGTATTCATCAGTGCCAACTAACCTACGCCCATTCAACGTTATAAAGCCCCTAATCTACTTCATTTTACAACAAAACACACGGTCTTTCTAAGGAACCTCACGCCAAACGTGGTCTGAATTACAACACCGAAATCAGTCAAGGAAAAAACTGTCCCAGAGTCAAAGAAATAAATAAGTCAGGGGTGAGCACGTCGCACACAGGCCAAAAATCACTAAAAGTCGGACAAAACCTAAACATTCATGATTATCAAAGGAATAGTGTAAATAAAGATTTGCTAAGTAATTAAAACAACATATTAATTATTTTATGACATTTTTATTACATTTCCATGGTAATATCTGGTTCTTCCAACAGATTTAAAACATTTTGGCACATAGGAACAGACTTTTTAGTAACTAATTTTCTTAGTCCTGTTATGTAAGGATCGGAAGACACTAAAAGTCGTTTGTAGGTGTCTTCCATAGCCAATTGCCTAGAAAATTTCCTAGAAAATCGCTCCCTGTAATTTCTAACGTCTTTATTCCTGCTTTCTTGCGCATCTTCGCTCAATAATCCTATCGCTATTTCGCATTTTTCTATTATACTTGACCCATGGATAAGTATTTTGTGCATGGTTGTTGGCATATAGTACCATGGGTAATTCCATACAAAAACAGCTGCAGTTTTTGTGCAAAATGTTTGAAATTTTTCTACATTGATTTTATGCCCGCAGGACATAACTTTCAAAATGGTGTGCAGTCGATTTATGAACTGATGACTGACACCTGTTATTTCAGCAACTTCTTCTGCGTGTTGAAAGATGGCGCGCGCAGTATTGCCATCAGTGGACGTACCTCCTCCCTGTCTTGGTTTGTCGACATGCAAACCTAGTTTTTGCCAAAATTCCGTCTGTATACGTAACTTTTCAGCTGCTACCAAATCTTTGCTGCGTGCATCTTTTACTTGCCATTTTGCAACCTTTAATTTATAGCCTAGATGTAAAATGAATTCTGCAAACCTTATCCAGGCATGTAATGACGAAACACCATAGATAAGGTTTTCTTCAAGGAGCGGCTTTGTCATGCAGAATTTTACCCTGATGAACTCCTTAGATGTGGCTTTACAAATAAAGCAACGCATGGCAGACTTCGTGTCAGTAAGGGCGTTAATCATCTTCCCATCAACCATGGTCATTATTAGCTTGTGCCTTACTACACATTCTTCTTCAGTTCCAACTATTGTTGGTGTTAAATTATCAATTTGAGCTTGAACGTTGTGAGCTACGGATCTTGAGAGTTCTGGAGTTTCATGACCCATCTCTAACTTCAAAGGACGGCAATATCTCGGAGATGAGGGACGAGGATTTTGCCAGATGAGCACAGTTTGTTCATGGTCAGATAACAGTTGAACTGGAACTATTGAAGTTATTACCATATTCGTGTCAGACTGCTCGGCATTTTCGAATGTCTGTTTGTATTGGGAATGGCAACCCGACCCGTCACACCCCCATTTTGAAATGAGGCGAAGATTTTTTAACTGGTCTGTTCTAAGCGACTGCAGGACTTCATTTAGGGACAAGCACAATCTTTGTGCAGTGTGGTCCATTAAACTCTGAAGAGGAACTTCGGCATTCGTTTCCGTGCAAATAATACCTTCTGGGTAGCACCTTTTCTTTGCTTCAGTTACACTTACATAATTTGGGTACAGATTGCATTTCAACTCCATTGCTGAGGTCCGCAAGGTATTGTACTGAAATTTAGTTAGTTGCCCTTCAACCACCAAAGACAAAGTTTTGTCAGACGAAAGGCTTTCATGTGTTTCAAGAACACTGAATTTGCTACTGGGACCAGCAAGAGCAACTTCTTTTATTATATTTGACGTATTGAAATCACCACGTGCGCGATATTCCACCTGGGCTGCAAAAGCCAGTTCTTTTGGTTCAAATTGTTTCCGAACATCCTCCGTCTTTCTGCGTTTTGTACGTTCGGTACATTCTTCAAAGCTTTTGCTGGGTCGGCCGCCAAGGCTACCACTTATCTTTCGGGTACGAGTCGCAATAGGGAATGAAACGTAAGTTTGAAACCAGTCGTTGTTTCCGCTAACACATCGAGAAAAAACACGATGCGCCTTGTTAAGTTTCGTCTTATAATCACTCACTAATCTTCGAAGAGAACGTTTTATTTCTTCGTTAAGTTCATTCACTTTCAGGGCGGTTTTTACTTTGTTTAGCAAATATAACATTTTATCTTGCTCCTTTCGGGAAGCTTCTTCCCTATAGAAGCCGATTAAAGTCATTCTGCTAAAGCTCACTTCCTCGTCGGTTGACCCTAAAACAATATTAATTAATATTTAGAACCAATGAATCAACCAATTCAAGAAAAAAACACTTTTTTTGATTAAACGTCTACGTTTGATTATACAAGTCATCGATTAAAAAGTCATTTTTTTTAAAGAGTTGCGTACGGTTGCATAAAGTAATGGTGGTATATAGTAAAGCAAACTCTATAGTTTCAAAAATTGCTCATATCAAAGCCGGATCTCTAAGGAAGTTATACTTTATCTCTTTGCGAAGATAAAAACAATGCAAAAAATTAAAGGTCTTAGAAATATTGTTTTTATTAAAAAACAATCAAGCATAGCTATCAAAAATAGTTATTAAAAACTAGGTTATTACCTCCTGGAAGGGAATCCATCACAAAAACCAAAACTTTCTCAAAGAAAATATTGAATTAGTAAGCACTTGTCTAACACTCTATGAACCGTAAACACATCCGCCGTTGAACAAGTCGAACTTTGGAATGAGACCTAGCCGCGTAGATGACTCATAGCTCGCGCTACCTGTGCGTCTAGGGTGCATTGTTTATCGGATTAACCGATAAGACTGCTTTTTACCTGCTTTGGATACTTTGAAGATTTTTGGTTTTGTCCGACTTTTAGTGATTTTTGGCCTGTGTGCGTCGCTTAAAGGGTCCTTTCTGATAACGGAATGAGTTTTTAAGCATGTTCACCATTACGAGCTAACAAATACAGAACATGAGGAAAAACGCGTCTTTGGGATTACACTTGTATTTAGCTTTTGCCCGCGACGCGTGTGGATTTTGGAGAAAAATAGAAGCAGTCTTTGATAATAGACAAGCTAGAAGTCTATTTTTTTACATAATATGGGCTTGCGTTTGACCGCAATCTCACGAGCTGTTATGTAAGACCGGTCTATCCAACATTTTACTATTTAAATAAATATTTGAGCTGTTCATCCTCTGATTTGCAAATTTGCAAACGTAACGTAATATATATTATGTAAAGTGTGTACTGTGTATTGATTATAATAATATGTAATATAAATAAGACTTTCTTGTAAAAAAAATACTTATCAATGCTATATTACTGTAACGCAATGGTTCAATAAATAAATAATCAAATATCATTGATTTTAAATAACTTGGTTCAGATGTTACACCAAATTTGAAGCATCCCGACAACAGGCATTTATTGACTCACTTTGGATGCTTCAAATTTGGGGATTGAGATAAAATATTTGTGTGGTGAACGCAGATGCTTATTCTCTGTCTATCTTTGCATAAAACCACTCTTTTTATTGCATTAAATAAATAGCTTGATTTGATTTGAAAGGTTTATAAGTGCACCACAAACTTCGTCAGCTTTTTTAGTAAAAACAAAACAGTCAACACCCGTGCACGAATCAAATTACGTAGGTGTTTGTGAAAATTCCCTTATTTTTGCGAAAAAGGATTTCACGTTACGCGGAAAATTGCATGTTTCCCATCATTTTTTCATTTGTATGCTTCCCACGAGCCCTGACACGGATTGTCAGTATCAAATTGCAAATGGAAACCAAATCTGAGACTGAAATTATTCATTTTAATTCAATTTTATTCCAATATTCTGTTCCATCTTATTGAAATAAGATATATTTTTCATACAATGCGGTTTTCTATAGAGACTTCACAATTACTTAGCCCCAAAAGAAGTAATATGAAACCAAATAACTGAACGATACTTTATAATGTAATTTTTTCAAGTGATTTCATTTGGTGCCGTTATTGCTTTTTAACCGACTTAAAATAAAAAAGAAGGAGGTTCTCAATTCGGTTGCATTTTTATGTTTGATAACGCATAACTTCGTCATTTATGAGCCGATATTACAAAATCTTTTTTTATCTAAAAGTTATTACTTCCAGATTGGTTCCATAGAAATTTCATTTAAATTTATTCAGCAGGTTAGGTAAAACCAACTAAAGCCAAGCTTTTATTTATAAATGATATTAGTAAGAAACTGTATAAAAACTACACCAGACCACTTTTTCTGTTGTTTTCTTCAACTCTACGAAAATAATCGTCGCTTTAAATAGTTTTATGTACGACGCATACCTAATATAAGTGAACGCGCAGTAATCACTCCTGCGTCCCTAACTAGACAAAAAACTAGGGGCAATCGATCTAAACAGCGAAACACATTTGTTTTATCCTTAGAGTTGTAATATCGTAGAACGCACACGACGCTCTATTTAGATCTGCTCTTTAAAAAAGATATAGATAGTGCAATCCACGAAGGCGCGCCCCACTATTCCTTATAGTATATGTGTGCAAGCTTCCATCAATGTTTGAGTGTTATCGGTATACACTAATTACCTATGAGTGCACACGCAGACTACAATGAATAGACTACGGTTCGCGACTACCGCTCGAAGCAAACTCCCCGCACCCCGCGAGGGGCGCGTCTTCGTGAATTGCACTATCTATAAAGATAGAAGACTTTTTCCAGCAAAGGGACAATGTTAAAATAGCAAATAGATGTGGTTAGGTACAGTTTTTTTTTATATAAAGTTCCACAACTTTTTTGTGTGTTGCAAGTAAAGGCGATTGTGTAATTCTGTTGCAACCAAAAGTTTTATACGAACAAAGAACAGCGATCACATAAATAATCTTGTTGCCATCATTTTTCGATCACTGTATAACTGTTGCCATGCTAGTTTTACAAAATGAAGTTTCTACTCGTTGTCTCATGTTTATTAGGCAAACATTAAAAAAAACAAAAGTGTATTTATTCAGTAGAATCTCAAGGATCACTTTGAAACGTTTTAAAGCTAGGTGAGTCTAGGTGCCAGTTCCAAATTCCAGCCATTCAACCGTGTTGCAATCGTTCCTTGTCAAAGATAAGTTTTGTTTCAATTAGTTTTTTTTTGCAATCGAATCAATTTTATAACTGACACATGCGACTTGTTTTTGATTGCATCAAAAGATACGCAATCACCCAACAGAATATATGTTCAACAGTTATTTCTCCCTACACACTGACATACTATAGACTTACTGACAAGCAGTTTAAACGCAAAAAAGCAAACTAGAAAGAAAGGTTAATAAATTCGTGATGAAATACTCAAAGCTGTCTCAGCTCTACAGCTACTATGATTGTGCTCAGCGGTTCATACTCAAATTCTGTGATAAGTATGGTATTATCTCTCTGATTCACTGTCTTTACAAGAGATTTACGATATTTACAAACGCTACACGCAACTTTATTATTTCCAATTGGCCGTGGAAGAAATATCGAAGCACTTTTGATTTATTTGTCTTTTTCAGGCCTTTTTCTGCTTTTACATAGGCTATAATTTTCAAGTGTGTCTCCAACACATGTTATTAGCACGATGAAAGTTTCCATGACATGACAGTGCTCGGTGTTATGTACCGACCCTTATAGTGTCTGTGGGTGGTATTTTAGGTCGCGTGTGTAACGTTACCTTTTTAATAAGCTGTAACTTTATTATATTCTGTGTCAGGTATGTCGTCTGTTATCTGTCACGTCAAATGTCAAAGTATTTGGCGCGCGGTCAGAATTCAAGAGGAAGAAGAGATGAATATTATGGTGGTTACGTATTTTTTTATTGTGATGAATTAATACAATTCTGTAAACAGTAGAGGGTTTTATTGAAGACTATATTCCATTAAAAAGGCCTTTTTACACGTGACAATAGAGAAAAAACTCTCTGGTTATGTGATGGCGACTCTATGGGTTGTGGAAGTTTGTTGTTGGTTAAATTCTTATATAAAATGTTGTACAGCATTATCAGTGTTTTATAGCAGACAACGATCTAAAATGACTTACTATAAACGTGGTAGTAAATAGAAACCAAGAAATAAAATAATTCAATACGAAAATAATATTCAGTGAGAAAAATTCTAAAGATTTTGCGCCCATTTTTTTTTTAATTTCATCTGTAGTTGCAACGCATTGCATGCATTCTACCAAAGAGATCGATTTAGTTCCATTTTCAAAAATTAAAGGTTATTCTTATCTTTATATTTATAAAAGAAAGTCGTATTAGTTACACTATTTATAACTCAAGAACGGCTGAACCGATTTGGCAGAAAATAAGTGGGGAGGTAGCTAAGAACCGGGAGAAGGACATAGGATACTTTTTATCCCGAAAAAGCAACGGGAACGGGGTGTTACGGGAACGGGCGAGCGAAGCCGCGGGCGGCCACTAGTTAATCATAAATAAATGACCCTAAAACTTATTTTTTAACGTGTATGCAAACTGGCATAATTAAAAGCTTTCTTTCTAATAACATGCCAGCAAAATATGGTATAGTTTTAGACATCATCATAAAAATATCCACAAAACAATAGGCTGTCCGACAACCCGTCTCTGAGCGAGCGATTAGGTAGCCTTTGATCATTCGTATGCGGTCAACCATGTAATGCTCGGTTATAATACTTACCTATCCGTTCCGCCGAGCTGACTGGGGAAGTAGCGCTGGAAGTGGCAGTGGATGCCGAGAACCACTTAGCAGGGTGGATATTTGATATACAGTTTTCATAGTTATTGTAAGGAGAGAGAAACGTTTGTTATTTAGTTTTTCGATAACGAAAATTATTCTTTATTCTTTATTGCACATACATATAGGTACAACACGACATTTAGAAAACTTAAAAGTAAGACATGTACACAAGGATAAGCATCAGACTAAACACTGCTAGCTCTTATGCCGTTGCAGTAAGCGTCATTTTTCTTTGTTTTAGGTAACTTGGGCTGTTATAAAGGCGAGCTTATACCAAAAAAGACATAGATTTGAACGTAGTTTTTGTTAGAGTAAATACAATGCACTTAGTACATTTACTCTACAGAATATAAAAAAAATATTCTGTTGCCCGTTGCCTAAATAATAAGGTATCTCGCGATTTCATGACATTATGGGAACCTCCCAGTATACATCTGTAAATCTAGAATCAAGTTGAATCCTATGAACCCTTATTATAGTGCACGAAAGGGGCCTCTTTGAGGTGCACTTAAAATCCTTTCACCACATTGGTTCGAAAGAACTAGTGACACGATAACAAGAAGAAGAACCTTTATTCTGAGCTTTGAATTGAGTTTTTATTTTAATAATTTTCTTTTCAATTTGACAGTGGTGTTTTTTGCATAAGTGCGTCAGTAGGACAGCCACACAAGACAGTATGCACAAATACATAATGTACAATACAATACATAATGTATGTACAGTCGCGGTATGAAAATTTTCGTCACCTTAGAGTTGGTTTTTGCTTGCACCAGTGCCTTGATCATGAACACATTTTGACATAATTTGTGACGTGTATTTTGTCTATTCAGTTTCAAAAGGTAATGTGCTCGCGATACGTTGAACGAATCAAGTTGAAAACTGACGAACATTTTCATACCGCCACTCACTGTACCTATAAGGAGACGTCACAAGATCGAAAGTCGAACTCGGAAGCAAGCGAATAGCAGCTTTGAATTCAATTGAATGCCGTTTGGGTCTTCGACTGCGCCGTTGGGTCACGACATGATTCGATTGCCGTTACAACGGACAAGGTAACTACGCTTACAGGAAAATGCATTTATGTCCAATGCAGCAACGTGGTATTTTTAACAACTAGCAAGTACGTCTGGGGAAGTCTTCTGCGTCGTGTCGTGAAACTAGTTATAAGGTGATAAGGTTTTGTACCTCTATAAAGCTCCATTCGGCAACTTAAGTCACAAGTTTTCACAAACCATATTAATTTTACGATTACCTAAGTTTGTTGTATGTATCAAATTATTTAGGTGTAATTATTGCTTAATAAGTTTATCTTAAGTTTTCGGACATTTTAGGTTTTACGACGTAGGTACTAGGTAGACGTCACGATATCCTTCGCCGTTTGAGAGTGCAAACATAGTGCACTTAATGTTTTAGGACAGCAAAACTCATTAGTACACAACTGGGTTTGATTCCAGGGCCAGGGAGAGCAGACCTGGCCCAGGATCAGAAGCCTTATACTACAAGAACACCAGTGCTATAGTATCTAGGTAGGTAGTCAAGAAAAATACTACCACAGTACCTATTTCTACTACCAAGCAGTAATACTTACATTCCTAGATACCAAAGTAACAGTTAAATATTACGTAATTAACGTAACCGTTATAGCTCATTACTAATGTCTGTAGTTTCAGTTATAAATTACTGAAGCTTGTTCGGCGCAGGTAATGCTTTAAAAAGTGATTTAGTGAATAAGTCGTTGAGACAGTGAATTATTAAAATAGCTGGCTCACTAAAAACCACATAAAACTCGCGTTCTAAAAAAATTGCGAAATCCTAAGGGTGCTTGTACACGCTAAGAAAAAACGCCGGGCCTACCCAAGAATTCGTGTCGTAACAAGAAAATAACTGTGTACACTGCTCGCAGCGGTGCACGAAAAAAATCTTATCTGCGCAAGACACGACGCGGCGAACGTTGTTGCGGAGCGGCGGAGTTTTCGTGTGTGGAACAGACAAAATTCTTGTCGTCTACACGAAGTATTTGTCTTGTCTGTCGCAGGAACGGCAAATTTTCTTAGCGTGTACAAGCGCCCTAAGGCGAAGATAATTGTCAATATAGGTACTTCTCGCTTATACATTTTCACACGAAAGATACATAATTTGAACGTATTTGCCTAACTGGTGATCATACTTTGGGTACCACTTAACATCCGAGCCATATGCTTGTTCCATCAGCTCGAATGTAAAAAAAATGCAAGCTTCGACCTTATTATAGCACGTAGGGAGACTTTCAGCTCTCTCTATGGCATTATTATTAAGCATACATTACAAATAAGCACCATTTTGATTCCATAAGTTACCGGCTGCGAAAAAAAGAAAAGAAGTTGGGGGACCTTTGTCCCTTGGAGTGGGAAGATGCAGACTGAAAATATAAAAAATACTCATGTATATGTATAAAAAATATAGACGAAGTCGTCGAAGAGGCAGACCCAGGAAGCGTTGGTGGAATGACCTGGAAGCGTTCTGAATGATGAAAAAAAAACTAAAAATACTAAAAAATACCAAAATAAAAAATTACTATATAATCTGGTGAAACGGCTGCGCTGTTTTCGTATACACTGTGGCACAGGCTATATGAACCAATAAATTATGCGGTAAGCACCATTCCGCGGCAAAACTGAAAACCTGTAATTTATTTCTATGAATATCTATTTTGCGCTCGTATTTTAGGATATCATGAATTTCACATACCTACCATTGGAACTAAATGGTATGAGTTTGGTAAGTTTCATGTAAGTTACTCCATTACTGCCAACTTAGCAGACGTTGGTGATTATTGATTTTTAACAAGTTTGTCTATGCATAATGTAACCTTATAAAACCTTAAAAGTTATCAGTCTGAGTTTATACAACCTACCTATTTGTTATTTTCAGTATTACAATAGGCGCTGGTGCGCAAAACTGTATGTACTTAATGTCAGTGCTCTCAAACGGTGAAGGAAAACATTGTAAGCAAACCGGCATGTCGTAGAACCTTCGAAAATATGTGTCAAGTGCACGAAAGGAGCAAACACACAAGTGACAAAGAAGAAGCCACAGAAAAATAAATAAGTACTTATAAGTATCTTCTTCTTCTTCATATATATAAAAATGAATTGCTGTAGTCTCGCTAAAACTCGAGAACGGCTGGGGGCTAATTCTCGGGCCGATCTCGATCATTTAGAAATTTTATTTTATTGCTTCTTTTCACAACCCCGCAATTTTTGTACGTTTTCCGTATATCGTAGCTGTCCAGGCTTTTACGAAGAGGTCGTTTATGAATTACTCAAGGAACTTAACCATTCCACTTTCGAAAACAAGCAATAAAATAAAATTTCAAAATGATCGAAATCAGCCCGAGAATTAGCCCCCTGGACCGATTTGGCTAATTTTGGTCTTGAATTATTTGTGGAAGTCCAGAGAAGGTTTAAAAAGTAAAAAAATAAAGTAACGGGACGAGCGAAGCCGCGGGCGGCCGCTAGTCTTAAATATATGTTTATATAAATGTTATGTTGGTTTCTGCGAACGCTTCAAAAACTCAAAAAGTTCTGCACCGATCGAGGTGTAATTTCAGCATGATATACACCACTATTTTGTAATTACCAAAAAAAAAATGCCGATATTGGCTGCTGATACTGAACACATCCACGAAAAACAAATTTTTTGAGACATACAAAAAAATATTTTTAAATAACATAAATTTTTAGTCAAATATTGAGAAATGATTCAACAAGCAAAAATAATTTCGTTCATAAACGCTAAATACCAAGCGGAACCGAACAACGTAATTTTTTTTCTCTCTAGTGCTATACGTAACTAATGTGTCCATAATTTTATGCAGGATTTCTGAAAATTTTAACATTTAATAACATTGTATCGAAACTAAAAACTCTGATTGCACATTCATAATGTTCTACCCCTACTACATTACCCTATTTTTTTTTTTTGGTAGGTGCAAAATAGTGATGTGTTTTTGGTAAGGATCAAGGATTGTTTTTCAATCACAATGTGCCACAGCTAAGCGTGGCAGTGTTTTTTTTTTTTCTACATTAAATAGAACATCCTTTGGCTACAATCTCACCTGATGGTAAGCGACGATGTAGCCGACAATGAAGCAGGATGGTCTAGAAGACACCTATTCACTCTTGCCTTGAAGAGGCCCAGATTGTAGTTGTCAGGAAAAACAGCCGTCGGCAATGAGTTCCATTCCCTGGAGGTTCGCATAATGAAGGTGGAGCTAAAACGCTTAGTGCGAATGGGTGGTATGCTAACCAGGCACACAGCTACAGCTAGTAGTACAAAGCATTGCTTCGCAAGTCACGGACTGTAGGGACGAGCCTTCAATACACTGCCCTGTATCCATTGTCCTTTCACCGGCACCCAAATCTCTTAAACCGAAACACAGCAACATGCTTAGCGACTGATATAGGCAACAGTATTTCCCCGGACGAGCCCTTCACAAAGCTACTACGAAATAGATGTACCTAAAGGCCTTCAGTCGCTTCTCTTGTGTCTCGTTCGGTACAATGTGGGTTGGGTCTATTGTTACACAGACCCACAGATTGTCAGATCCAAGACTGCTAATGGCATGACGTCTTTCGCTCATTAGTTGATTACTCTGTACCGGTACGGAGTTTCGTAGTTTCGGGGAAACAGACAAACGTGACCTGACTTAGACGCTGTGACAAAGTTGGCTGTACCAGATTAGTGCTTTTGAACGAGGCTTGGCCCTAATGGGAATTAAGGCTTTTTAGGACGAGCTCAGATGACATAGAGGTTATCATCATCATTGTACGAAGAAGCCTTACTACGGGCTTTTAATATACAATGTAATTGTGTATGCATTATGCTTATTGTTTTTTCTACACCATCGTCCTCTATCGTTCTTTTCAAGTCCAGTCCATCCCAAGGTTGTCTGGAAGAGATCGCTCTTAGTGATAAGACCGCCCTTTGTATTCCACTTTGATGTTTTTCTGTATTTTTTAGCAAATGTTTGTTCTAATATTGAATATTTTGACCTATTTCTGACTATCCTCTTAATTCCTCAAATAATCTAGAGTTGGTATCATAATAATAAGTAAATTATGTATATCCTCAGACATCCACCCGACACTATTCAGCCCCAAACTAAGCAGAACTTGTACTATATGGGAACCAGATAACTGATATAATACTTATACCTACACCTTTTTTTTGTAAATACATACTTACAATTACAAAGAGAACAAACATCAGTGTTCACCACACAAATATCTCATTTGAAACCAAACAACCTTTCTCTACCAAATCATAGTAAATCACAGATTTTACGATGTTTTTCCTCACCGTTTAGGAACTGGCATACGTGATAACCTTATAGTTCATCTTTATTACACCATATAAAATTATGGGGCAAATATAAATAAAGTTTAACTTTTACTCTCACTATTGCTTCATAGGCACCCTGCCAACTGGCATACATAGAGCCTTTTCACATGCACACGGCCTATCCTATGAAATAAATATTGCGGACAATCCACACAAAGCTATCTAGCCCCAAATTAAGCAGAGCTTAAAACTATGGGAACCAGATAGCTGATATTATAATACTTATATACATTTTATTTTGTAAATAGGAGCGTATAATACAATACAACACCCAGACAGAAAGTAGTAGGTTTATCAATGCTCAATTAAGCATTTCCATTGTGTTTTTTAACAATAAGTATGGTGTTTATAAACATTATACGATGCAGAGACCTTAGCACGAATGACTTCTACTATGGTAACGTGAAGGTATCGTATCTATAACGTCTCTCTGCCTTATCAGGATGTGCAAAGTGCATGTGCAAAGGCACATAGGGCGGGATCCAGATAATTAACCGAGTTTTGCTTATCGCCAGGATAATCTAAGTTCCAGCCCAGTTGGCTGAATAAACTTAGTTTTTGCGAATATTACCGAAACACGTAGCATTTGGGCTCCCTCGGGAACTAAGTCTTGTTTCCGACCTTATTTAGCTAGACAACATCATTTTGAGGGAAAATGTTCCAAGTTATTTTAAGATACTGAAAAATTATGCTCCTTCTTTTTATTTATGAGTAATGCTCTTGTCGGCGTAATGTATATATTTTTCTCCAGGTATTTCTTTTGAGGGCAACCTCCTCTGGCTCTTGGCCTCTTTATACGACATGACGGCGATCTTCGCTATTATTTGGCTCACGTAAATGAAATGAAATGTATTAATGAAATAAAATGTATTTATTCGCTTGAAGTATGGTCAATTTTGAAAAACTTCTCATATTCGTAGCTTATTCTTAGTCTTTCCCTTCCTCTCTTTCCTTCTACCTTTCCTTCGATGATATCTTATACCTTTAAACGAGAAAATCTTGTATATATATTTAGGATCTCGGAAACTGCGCCAACGATTTTCACGAAATTTAGTAGGTATACAGGGGTTTTCGGGGGCGATAAATTGATCTAGCTAGGATTCATTTAAAGAAAATGATTATTTCACTCCGAGTTCAATAATAAAACAAACTGAATATGAGACTGCTCCTGCCATCTATTGACGATTGTGAGCAACTAACTGCAAGCATATCCAGCATATGGCGTTGTTCAGCAAGAATAAACCGATAAAGATAATAATATGACTCTTATGATTTCTTAAAAATACAAATTAATGAAAAATACAAACATACAAAAAAAATCCGAGCGAAGCTCGGTTACCAACTGCTAGTTTCTGATAAAGCTGTCATGCATGACACTGCTCTTCTTTGTCTTCAATCCTTAGGAACGTAGAGATCGTCCCGCCAACATTTTCTGACCGATTTTTACTTGGGAACGAAAATATTAAATATTGTATTTTGTTTCAGATGAGATGGCGACTGGCAGGCGGGATGGGCTTACCGCTGGCAGCAGCTATCTTCTTCATGCTGCCTCTCTTCACATCCTCCACTGGCGATATACGTGAGTTCATTTACCCTTCCTTTTAGTATTTATTTATTTCCACTAAGACTAGAAGCCTACTTGTTTGCTCCTCTTGGGGTTGAGACTCTGGGTCCGTGGGGAACCGAGGCCTCGCGGGTCTTTAAAATTTTGTCTAGGCGACTGATCGAAGCGACGCGTGACCCAAGAGCTGGTGGGTATCTGGCGCAGCGTATAAGCATTGCTATTCAGTGTGGCAATGCCACCAGCGTCTTGGGGACGCTTCCGTCTGGCACTGATTTGGATCAGTTGAGCTATCTCTAGATCGTTTGTAACGATCTGCAGATAGCTCAACTGTTTCTTGTGTATTTCGTACATTTTGTAAATATTTGTTTAATTGTAAGTTTCTTTGTGTAAATAAATATTGTCTTTATTTCCACTTAAACCTATTATTACAGGACTACCATGATATAATATTTACATTATCTTTACTTATCCAACTTTAGTCTCCTGTCCCGGCTTCGCACGGGTGGTCATTTATTTTTTAAACACTTAAATTATAGCCAATGTTACTCAGGGTGAATGTAGCTTTTCAATGGTGAAATAATATTTGAAACCGGCACAGTAGTTTTTGAGTTTATTACAAACATTCAAAATTACAAATCTTTCCTCTTTGTAATATTAGTTTAGTAGGTAGTATAGATGTTAAATAAACACAATCTATACAGAGTAGCCTTCACAAATTCGTTCAAAGAAGCATGGAAAATGTCAATCTTCTCTACAACTCGATTGGGTGTGTGCATAGCGCGCGTAAGAGGCGATTTGCCCAACAAGTTAGTCCTGCCCCAGACCACGGTAAATCAATACTAAATACTTTTAACGTTGGTATTTGTAACAAAATTGTGGGCCTAGAATACACAAAAGAGGTCTTGGCAGACCAGCAGCTCAATGGGTGGATGACATCTTTGCCGTACAAGGAAAGTCCTGGATGATACGGCCCATTACTGACAAGACTGGCATCCGAGGAAGGTTATGCCCAGCAGCGGGTTAGTGCGAGCTGCTGATAATGATGATTCGTATCAAACAGTGACAATAAATTTGTAAAAATACACCAAACTGTCTTATTTAAAATAGGTACTAGGTAAGGAAAGAAAAAACGTAAACATATTTATTTTTAGTACCTGTGTTTGTACATTGTACAGGGCACCACGGTACTTCACGAGCTCGCGGCTGGCGGGCAGGGGTCCAGCCAGCATCTGACGTCACTGCTAACAACTCGGTCAGCAACATCACTGCTCAGCTCGGCGGCACAGCTTACTTGCATTGCCTGGTTGGACATCTTAGCGAACGAGGAGTAAGTCTTTTATTCTTTAAGCCAGTTATCAACCATCTCTGAACACTTTTGAGAGCACTGGAGGTTTTAGCAGTGGCGTCTAACGTCATTGCTAACAGCTCGATCAGCAACATCACTGCTCAGCTCGGCGGCACAGCTTACTTGCATTGCCTGGTTGGACATCTTAGCGAACGAGGAGTAAGTCTTCTATCCTTAAAGCCATTTATCAACCATCTCTGAACACTTTTGAGAGCACTGGAGGTCTTAGCAGTGGCGTCTGACGTCACTGCTAAAAGCTCGATCAGCAACACCACTGCTCAGCTCGGCGGCACAGCTTACTTGCACTGCCTGGTTGGACATCTTAGCGAACGAGGAGTAAGTCTTATTGCGATTGGTGTGGATGCTGCTGATGCACTGGCGTACGTGGATCACCCGGCCGCGCTCACGACACGAGCGACCTACTAAAGCCAAACTGCTGATGATGCTCATGAAATGTGTTCGATGTATCGAACACATAACAACCATCTCTGCAGCGTTAGACTGGCCTTAAAGTGGAAATGGCATTTGTCGCCTGGGCCCCAGCCTGTGCCTGTGCCCCCACGGGACTGGCTTGCGAGGCTTTTGGCTACCTTAGGATAGGAGGCGCAGGCTAGGCCACAGCTCTTGTGACCTATAGAGAAATGAAATAGAAAAATTCGGAAAATAGTTGCCTCGGGCCCTGGATTTTGTGGTCAGCCACCCGGGCCCTTCCGGCTCAGTCCGACCCTGCATCTCTGAACACTCTTGGGGACACCGGTGGTCTAGCAGTGGCATCTGACGTCACTGCTAACGACCCGGTCATCCGAATTGCTGAGCAGCAATGAAACTGAGCAGCTATGTCCACTGCTCAGCAGTTTCACGAATTCAGTCAGATTCACAGATCGACCAATCAAATATTAGACAGGAATTATTTATCAAAAAAATTTTTTTGGTAAACAATTACTGTCTAATATTTGATTGGTCGAATATATTCGTGAAACCGGACAAGTATACGTAGGTCTCTTTGCATCAAAAGATTAAAACATTCTCATCAAGATTTACGAACAATGCTTGTTTTCTCCAAATTGTAACTTCGAGCGCTAAATTTGCTAAAGACTTTTATTTTGTTACAGCAAGTTTCGTGGATAAGGAAACGTGACTGGCATATCCTGAGCTCCGGCAAGTTTACTTACACGAACGATGAGCGGTTCCAGGTAAGCTGGTCAGAATGGCTTTATGCACTAAAACACCAGCAATCCTATCTAGAAGGCTGAAATTTTTGCAGCTATTATGATAAGTTAGTAGTACTTTTAGCTTTAAAGCTTTGCGAACATGTAAGCGTTCTGCGGTGGCAATCAGTGAAAGGCTGTTTTATATGACAGTGAGATTTGTCAGCGTTTCACTCATTGCCATCGCAGCACACTTAGTGCGCAAGGCTTCAAAGATAAAATTGGGATGATTTCTGTTGTAAAAAATAATAGGTTCCATGTTTTTCAGCGCGGTTGAAATAGCTCTGCCTTTAACCCTGTAGGCCGTGGGTTCGTTTAAATTAACATTATCTGTTAAATTAAATGAATTTAGGTTTCTCTTCATCGTTCTTTGGAACCAGTGTGGTTAAAGTGCTCGTCAAAGAGGCTTCTCTAATTTGGCTTTTAGAAGTATTTTTCGTTCATATCAAAAACGGTATAGGAACCAAGCCGTAGTTTATTCCTCCGCGTGGAATTGGCATACCTAGACGCTCCTAGCTTTAAGACGTTTCAAAGATCTATATCTATATCAAAAATCTAAAACCATTTACCTACAGATTTAAAACAACTCGAAGGTAACATGTTTGTGGCTTATTCACAGAGTCCACTATAATTTAGGTGAATATTTTGATCTCTATTAGTTATTCTTAGGTTATTGTTTTAAACAATACCTACTTAGTTCAAGATTTATGTATTATTTAGGGATATGTCTGTAGATAATGTTCTTGCCAAATAATTTGTAAGTCTAAATAATTTGTTTTTATTGTTATTGGGCACAAACTTCCCTTATTGCCCTTTTATTGTACGTCCGGAACGGACAAACTGTGAAAACTGTACCTACCTAGCCATAGCCATTAAGATCTTTTCTGTACAACAGTTATGCAATAAATATTTCTGATTTCTGAAAGTGATCCTTGTGATACAACTGAATAAAATTTATTTTTTAATTCGAATCCGATATCCATACCTACAAAGTATTTCAAAATCAAAAGTGTATTTATTCAGTTGGATTGCAAGAATCACTTTGAAACGTCCTAAAGCTAATTGAGTCTATAGGTGCCATATCCACGCGACCAATAGTGCAAGCTTTGCTTAGTTTGGGGATGTATTTCATCATGGAATTATTCCCACAAATAGCAGCGATATCGTACAGCTAGCCTAAACCATAAATATTTGAGATTCCAAAGATAAACGTTCGATCAGATCAGTAATCAGCTGATGTGGAAACAGCGTTTCCACAAACAAGCCCGGTATTGATCACCATAATGTTAATTTTGTGCTTATTCGTCTAAATAAACCGAACTTGGGCGTATTCTCAACCCGACCTCCAAACCAAAAAGTATACAGCTTACATAGACATAACATTTATTTATTTAGTACATAAAGACACATAAACCAGTAAAAAACAAGGATACTAAAAGAAGAAAGATACAAACAATACCTACATCGATACTGGAGAAGTGCGTCGTGTTTGTGTGCTTACCTAGCTTATGTAGGTATTAGTTTGCTTGTTTATTTATCTTTTAAAATGTGTTTTTTTGTATAATTGTGTGCTATGGATTTTTTGTGGTCCGAAATAAACGTTTTTTTTTTTTTATTAGTACCTAGCAGTAGTAGTACGTGACAAGACGAAACGTAAGGCTCCCACCCACTAGATGATGGACCAACGACATTGTTAAGATCGCGGGAAGTCGGTGGATGGAAAGGACTCAGAATAAATCTTCCCACACGTCTACTATAGCTATTTTTTCTGTGTTTATTCGGCATGCCTCCATTGGATGGGCGCAGGGCAGTGCATCGTAGGGCACGTTCCTAACGTGCATGATCGAATGCCCCAGCGGGGCTCATGTTCTGGACGTTATTACCCCCTATAAGACTTATAAAACACATGAAGCAATGAATAAATGAATATGAATATCTTCAATGTTTTGTTACAGTATAGGCGATGGTTACCCTTGGGCCATATGCTTTTTCCATCAGCTAGACACAAAAATAAGTATTATAAATCATAGGCTCTTATACCCTAGACACTTAGTTCTGGATCTTTCGTGATGTTTGTCATCACCACGCGCGAAGAGCGGACTTGTTGATCTCAGTGTTCGTCCTCAAGAGATGCTTGAGAAGCATTCCATGGACCGGTTAGGAATGCACCCAATAAAGCGAGTTTTGTGTCATCCGGACACATTCGTTAGCATTTTAGAGCCTCCGTTTAATTTTGCGGGTGACCAAATTTAGAGCAATTTACGAGGCCTGGCTACTGTATCTAAAGGTTGCGTTTTGAAGGACGCGACCCGTCGCCAATAACGTGCGACTATTAGTAGCTCTGGAATCGAGCTATGTCATTGAACCTGCTCAAAAACGATGCTGACACGCTGTTAATCGTGCATTTGAACCTCACTGAGAACAAACATTGAATTTTGTGTGATGAATTTAATATTTGTTCTTTGTACGGGTTTCCTATGAGCAGTAACCAGCGATAAAACATGGGAGGGTGTTTTAAGAAAAAAAGGCAGGAAAAGTGTTCCAAACGCTTTAGCTCGTTTGTTTTTAATTGACTTCAAAAACAAAGAAGGTTATATACCCAACCTCTCGGTCATCCATCATTATCATCTCAACTCGGTATCACCCGCTGCTGGGGATAGGCCCCCTTCATTTTGTTGCCTATTCCTCTGTCCAATCAATATCCATTTCTCCGTCAGTTATGTAATATCAAAGGTTATACTATCGTAGTGGTCTGATTCTCACAAAGTATGCATATGAATGAAATTTTTCAAGTTTTTATAATTTTTACTTATGTGAGACTAGTTTTGTCGCGGGTCTAGTCGCGTCGCTAGGTCGCCTAGCTCGGAATGCCGTTCTAAGCCTAACCTGTATTTATTTAACATGACGTAAACGGGGTTAGATTCAACAGTGGCGGGTGCGATAAATGGATTAAATGGAAATAAGCCCGGAGCTGTGAAGAATAAGTTATGAATTCAGAACCTACTTAGAATTATTCACAGAAAATATGCAAACACCTAACTACATAATAAGGTGGCTAGTCATGCTATTACAAACATTAAAAAAAAATACAGCCGACTTGAGAACCTCCCCTTTATTTTATTTGAAGTTCTTTATAAATATGAGCCATTGATAGGTGGTCTAGTGGTTCAGTAACCAATTGACCACCAGAGACCACCACTGGCGTAGGTTAGGTAGATACCTCTATAATATACCTATAGAAAATAATGTTCCGTGTACAAAATGGCCTTCAGACGATGTTAGCGTCGAAAAAAGATTTACATTTTGCATATAATTATCGTGAATTTCGCAAACTCTCAATTTCCATAAGGATATTAGGTTTTAAAATTGCGCAATTTCAGAGCGTAAGGGCTTTTAGAAACGCCCCGAAAGCAGTTCCCTAAACACACACTTGCTTGGCACACACCTATAGATTCTGTTATAATGTTTACCTTTACTGATTCCACGTTTTTTTATGTAATTGACCTGGCTTCGCAGCCCTGTAGTAGCTCTGCCGTATATGCAGTCTAGATTGCGGGTTCGATCCGCACCGAACACAGAGAGAGGATATTGATAGTTTCTTGGGTATTTTTATTGCAGGGTTGCACAGTGGATTAGGCTAACTAATTTTTAGGGTTCCGTAGCCAAATGGCAAAAACGGAACCCTTATAGATTCGTCATGTCTGCCTGTCTGTCTGTCTGTCTGTTTTTCTCCGAAACTATAAGAGCTAGACTGATGAAACTTGGCGAGTAGATGTATTCTGTGAACCGCATTAAGATTTTTACACAAAAGTAGAAAAAAAAACAAAAATTTGGGGGGTCCCCCCCATACTTGAAACTGAAACACAAAAAAAAATTTTTCATCAAACCCTAAAATAAGAGAATGATAAAACTAAAAAAAATATATGATGTACATTACTATGCAAACTTTGAACGATATTTGGTTTGAACTAGATATAGTGAGTAGTTTTTTTTTATACGTCAAAAATCGTAAACTGCAATTTACCTTTTTTTTTTTTTTTTTTTTTTTTTTTTTTTTTTTTTTTTTTTTTTATACAACTAAGTTGACAAACAAGCATACGGCCCACCTGATGGGAAGCGGTTACCGTAGCCTATGTACACCTGCAATACCAGAGGCATCACAAGCGCGTTGCCGACCCTTTAAAACTTTTAAAACGCCCTTTTTGAAGAACCCCATGCTATAGTCCTTAGGGAAAACCTCAGCAGGGAGATCATTCCACAGCCTGAGTGTTCGCGGGAGGAAGTTCCTCTGAAACCGAACGGTGCGCGACCACCCAGGCTCTAGGGTGTGAGGATGAACTCTCTGCCTATGGCGAGCAGTGCGATGGTAGAATGTAGCTGTTGGCATGATGTCAAATAGTTCTTCAGAGCATACCCCATTATACAAGCGGTAGAACACGCACAATGAGGAGAAGTCTCTCCTCAGACTTAAGGGCTCAATACCGCTTGTGAGCTTGGGATCGTCAACAATTCTCACAGCACGTCTTTGGATCGAATCAAGAGGTCCAAGCTGGTATCCAGGTGCTCCTGCCCAGAGGTGACAGCAATACTCCATGTGAGGCCGGACTTGCGACTTATAAAGAAGGAGTCGCTGGCCTGCACTGAAGTATGACTTCGCTCTGTTCAGCACACCGAGCTTTTTGGATGCCAGCTTGGCCTTATCTTCCAGGTGACGACGGAACTGGACGTCACTGGAGATGTCGATACCCAGGATCCCAATGCTCTTGGAAGTTGTGAGGGGCATGTCTTGAAACTGCGGAGCTATAGCAAATGGGGTTTTTTTAGCGGTGAACGCGCAAACTTGTGTCTTGGTAGGGTTAAACTGAACCAGGTTTTGCTCTCCCCAATTGGAGACTCTGGTTAATATGCCCTCTATATCAGACACAAGTTTACTCCGACTTTCTTCCACTACGGCACGAGGGATGTTAGCACGACCCGTGTATAAAGTGTCCCCGGTGCTGTCATCTGCATAGCAATGGATATTGTCGATTGACAACATATCATTGATATGCAGCAGGAACAGTGTTGGGGACAAAACGGAGCCTTGCGGGACGCCAGCGTTGATGTCCATGCAATCAGAGCTACCGCCGTCTACAACGGCTCGTATGCTTCTGCCAGACAAAAAGCTAGCGACCCATTTGCACAAACCATCAGGCAGTCCGTACGATGGCAACTTCGATAGAAGACCCCGGTGCCAGACCCGATCAAAAGCCTTCGCTATGTCTAAGCTGACTGCTAATGCCTCGCCTTGACTCTCAATGGCCTGAGCCCAACGATGTGTGAGGTACACTAGAAGGTCACCAGTCGAGCGGCCATGGCGGAAGCCGTACTGATGGTCGCTGATCAAATCGTGCCTTTCTAGGTATCTCAGAAGCTGTTGGTTTATAACACGCTCCATGACCTTAGAGAGAAGGGAGGTTATAGCGATTGGCCTATAGTTTGATGGGTCTGATCTATCGCCCTTTTTGGGCACCGGATGAACATGTGCAGTCTTCCACGAAGAAGGAAACTGCCTAGTGGAGTACGAGAGCTCGAAGAGGCGCGTTAGAACCGGACACAGTTCTGGAGCACACCGCTTTAGCACCACTGCCGGTATACCGTCTGGCCCACTCGACTTATGAACATCCAGAGAAAGCAACTCCCGCCGGACCTCCCGTTGTGATATGGTGATTTCCGGCATAGTAATACCACACCATGGAAAGGGAGTTGGTACGGCTTCTCCGTCATTCAAAGTCGAGTTAGAGGCAAAGAGATTTCCCAGAAGGTCGGCTTTCTCTTTAGCACTATGGGCCAGATTACCGTCGGTATATCGAAGCGGTGGCAAAGACGACTGACAAAAATTTCGTTCGGCAGCTTTAGCAAGTGACCAGAAAGCACGAGTCCCAGATGGGTATCGTGCCAGCCGCTCACCAATTCTGCCAACGAAATCGAATTTGGCCCTGGCAGTCATCCTCTTATTGAACCTCGAAGCAGCATTCAATTTACGTTTCACGTCGGAGATGTTAGGGTCCTTTTTAGTTCGAGCCGTGGTCCAGGCCTCATAAGCAGTTTGCTTGAGCGATCTAGCTTCTCTGCATAGCCGATTGAACCACGGTCGTCGTTTCATTCCTATAGCTACGGATGGATTTGGAATGAAACACTCCATTCCTGCCATGATTGTCTCAGTGACAGCAGTAGCACAGGTATCAGGACTTTCCGACGTGAAACAGAGCTGCTTCCACGGGTACGACGCGTAAAATTCACGCAGTCCATCCCAATCTGCTGAATTGTAATGCCACATATGACGCCATTGTGCTGGCCGAGGTGGAGCAGACCGAGCACAAGGCACCTTCGTCCGAACGAGACAGTGGTCTGATGAACCAAGAGGTGCATCCACTGCAGTAGAGTACCCGTCCGGACGCGTGGTCAGCAGAAGGTCCAATAAGGAACTTGCATGGCTTTCAATATCCGGGATTCTCGTTGGAGAATTAACCAGCTGCGAAAAGCCATATGCCAGGGCAAATTCATAAGCAGATCTCCCCGCGAAGTCAGTGGACTGAGAACCAAGCCACTCAACGTGGTGGGCATTAAAGTCTCCTAGAATCACTAACTCCGCAGAGGGATACTGCTCAATGACTTTGTCAGTCGTCAGTTGCAGGTGCTCGATGAGTCGCTTAGTCTCCAGATCACCGCTGTGAGACCTGTAAAGGCACGCGTAAATGCGGGTGTGGCCACCGTGGTCTAAACGCACCCACAAGATTGACAGGTCTCTGTCTTCAAGGCCGTGAAGACGGCGACAGCAAATATCCTCCCGGACATACAAGCAGACCCCGGCCCGAGGCACAAATTTGTGCTCCAATCGATATCCAGGGTAATGCAGGTACGATGTGTCGGCCGGGCTAGATATCTGCGTCTCCGTCAGGAAAAAAAGGGTCGGCTGCGCAGTTTCAAGGTGTTGGTGAACTGCGTTGAGGTTAGCATGAAGTCCTCTTATGTTGCAGAAGTCCATATTCGTTGTGGACGAGGATGCCGCTGAAAAACTTTTTTTCTTTTTGTTTCTTGCCATATTTTTTAAAGGGGGGTTTTTAAAGTTACCTTTCGACGAACTACAAGAACTTGTATATTATGTTACCTACTTGTTGTTACGGAACCCTTCATGGGCGAGTCCGACTCGCACTTGGCTGCTTTTTAGTAGTAGTAGAGCTCTTTGTGAAAGACTCGTCCGGGGAAGTACTACCTACTATTATGCCTATTTTTGCCGTGAAGCAGTGTTTAACATGAAGTATTGTATTTTTCAGGTGTTGCACGGTGAAGGCTCAGAAGATTGGACGTTGCAGATAAAATTCGTGCAGAAGAGGGATAATGGCACTTATGAATGCCAGGTAAGTGAATAACAAACACAATTCGGAATTTATAACTAGCTGCGTGCTCGCGACTTTGCCGCGTGGAATAGTGTCACGTGTAAAGGTCACGGGAAGTTGGTGGATGGAGAGGACATGTTCTTTGTGGAAACGTTTATGGGAAGCTAGGAGGCTATGTCTACTCTACTTATTTTATTCAACCTTTTTCGTTCCATCCGCTGGGCAATCGTCTCCCCCAAAGACTTCCACTTATCTACTCATAATAAAACTAGATAAAAAAAATCACAATATTTTTTTTTATTATGTTACTAAAAACTATTTGTTCTTAAGAATCTCAACCCAATTTATGTTTTTGATAGCCTTGTTTTTATCTAAAACATCAATGATGAATGTATACATCGTCAATAAAAAAAAAGAAAATAATTTTCTTTCTTTGATTTGCAATTTCATAGAACTTTTTTTTCGTCGCAATTCAAGTTTTGCTAGTCTTGTAGTAATAAAAATCTGATCTGGTATTATTCCTCTATTTACAAAAAGGATTGGAACTACCGAAGCTGAAAATTGAATCCCAGCGAAATCCAATATGAAAATTTTAATTAACGTTGAAATCAACGTGCCTTTCTTTGTGCTTTACATTAATAATCTGCAGTCGTCACTGGATAGGACTTTTTATGGATTTCTTGTCCCATCGAAAATAATGAGGACTGCACGTAATTTATTTTGTGAGAATTCATTTTTATTATGCATGCTTTCAATATTTACACCACGTTGGAAAATCAGTGGATTAATTTATTTATTGCCAACATGCAGGTATACATTAATTTACGTAACTTTTGAAACTATCCTGGTTTTTAATTACGCGTCCTGACACCGTCAGTATATTGTTAGTCGAATTCGAGAAAAAAGTGAGGGTGGAACCAATAGTGGTGTCGAAACAAATATAGGAGTGCGAATGAGGATAGATCGTTTTGTCTACCAATAACATTTCTTTTACTCGTGGACTTCAGTTCAACCGTGATCATGGTGCATGCAACTGTGCCGAAATATCGGAAATCAAAATATTCAGTTTCATAAAAATATTATTTACGTAGCATAGTTCTATAGCAGCTATTAGACGAGTACATACATGTAGGTACCTACCCTGTAGGGTGCTGCAAGTAATTTATGTACTTATTACAATTATGTATGATCAATATTACTAAAATTCTTACAAAAATAGGATAGGTAAATACAATTTGGCAGATGATAGTAAGTCCTCCGTTGACGAACGTTTTCACAACGAGCTCTGAGTTCTTTAACTAATAAATTAATCAGCGTTCAAAAAACTAGCTACCTATAAGTTGAATACCTAATCAGTTATTTGAAGGAAACTAAGAAAATAACTGGTAGCATTGAAATGAAAAACTTTCTGGCAAATTTGCAATAAAGAGCACCGATTTTATCTTCTTCAACTTTGAGAGCGATCGGCAAAGATTCCGAGAAAACAAATCAGCAAGGCATGCTGATTTGTATCATATTTGTCTGCATGGGCTTTTGTTCACCATAATGAGGGCAAGAGAGACCTACTGAGAATCCAAGAGTTTGCTGATATCTAGGTCTAGGACTAGGACTGATCTCTGATTTATTGGCAATACCTTATCCGGTAGTGGGCCTATAGAAGGTGGGGATTTGTCATCAAAACTATAGAGTTTGAAAGCCACGGACTGAGCAATTTCGGGGTTCTTCTTCTTATCGTGTCACTGATTCTTTCGAACTAAGCGTGGTGAAAGGATTTTAAGTGCGCCTCAACGAGGCACCTTTCGTGCACTTGACACATATTTTTTGAAATTTTAGGTTCTACGACATGCCGGTTTCCTCACAATGTTTTCCTTCACCGTTTGAGAGTGTTGGCATAGTGTACATACATTTTTGGGCAGAAAAACTCATTGGTTCACGACTGGATTTGAATCAACGACTTTAGGATCGGAAGACGGGGCCGCTACAAGGCCACCAGCGCTCAATTTCGGGGTTGAATTTAAAGAACAATTAGTTAGGAATATATGAGCTTTAAGACCCCAAAGTACCAAGAGTCACGAAACTCCATAGCAAGACGTAGTCTTAATAACTCTCACATTTTACAGTCTGTACTTCCTATTTATTATTCACAATTCATGCAAAATACCTTCTCGCAAGCCAACGTCTTGGTTTTATTTAAGCAATATCACTAAAAGCTGTACCTAGTACCTAGAAGCAACAGCATATTTTCTTTAAAAGTGTCTATTAGAACCACCTACGTTGCCAAGTTCAAGATAACTATCCCATTTCCATCCTCTGATTGAAAATGATAATGTGCCCGAAAATTGTTCGTTCACCCTAATATTGGCTATTGACTCGGGAATTACCTCCACAATCAAGTCCTGGGTGCAGGGTCGTAGTCAGGTTTTCAGCACCTTGTAAAATGGTTTTTACTTTTCAAGAATGAGATAGATAGATAAAGTTCTTATTAGCCTAGAAAATAAACACACACGAAACAAATAACAAGGAATATAATATCATATACTAGCGGCCGCCCGCGGCTTTGCTTGCCATTACCATTCACTTTGAAACAAAAAAAAACCTTTTAAACCTTCTCTGGCCCTCCACAAATCATTCAAGACCAAAATCAGCCAAGTCGGTCCAGCCGTTATCGAGTTATAGCGTCAGGAAGGAAAACCCGACTTATTTTTATCATCATCATCATTGGCCTGTTACATCTATTGCAGATGATTATATTAGAAGATATGAGGGTTTATACCTCGCGGTATCCCAACTAACAAATTCGATTATACGAAATTCAGGGTACTTTTATCAAAACAGACAAACAGTGAAAATATTTATAGTAATTTACTTGTAAAACTCACAATCAAACAATTCAACAATTTTTTTTTGCTACTAACAAGTTACTTCTAGGTGAATGAAGGATTTAAAAGGCATTAAACTAAATAACAGAATTACTTCAATTTTTTTTAAGGCTGAACCTAGATGCCAGTTCCAGAAGACCAAGCCCCAGAAATAGATGATGAGCTGACCCTTTCTTCAGCCTTATTACAACCCTGCCAACATTACTCCATTAAAGGCATAAGCATCACAACAGCCTCTCGACCTTCCGATACGGAAAATCATTTTTGCTATGTAAATAAGGTAATACAATCTACATACAACGTAGCCTGTTTTAAAAGATTCAGCGAGTGAGAGATGAGAGCCACTTCAGCTATTTTTATTGTTTTCCGTTTCGTACTAACTGGTTTATAGGGCGGGAATCAGTAAACTTTATTTTGGGGTTTACTGTGGACTATTTGGAAGGGTTGTTAGGCGTATTTTTAGTATGCGTAGAGCGTCTACGCCGAAGCGGTAAACGTAGGCATTTATATTGAATAGCTGGTTTTATTTTTGAATGCGTGTCGTCCGATAATCTATACAGATGTAGTGTCTACGGACTAAACTATGAGAACATAATTACCTCGTAGAACTTATTACTACTCAAAAAACTCTCAACCTCAATAAAATTTATTCAATACTTACAGCTGCAAGAATCACTTTGAAACGTCTTAAAGCTAGGTGAGTCTAGGTGCCAGTTCCACGCGTTGTGCTAAGTATGGCGTAGAGCGTCTACGCCGTAGCAACGTTTGCTATGCTAGAAGCATTATGTGACTGCCGCTAAACTCTCATACTTCGGCCGTATAGCAAAGCGCGGCGACGAAAGCCTCGAAAAACTGGCTATCGTTGGAACGTGGAAAGAAGTCGGTCTCGCGAGAGATCCCCAACTAGATGGACTGACCAACTTAAAGAGAGGAACATGGTGGGGAGAAGCCAGTCTTATGGTGTGGTGAAAATGGCTACAAATATAGGACGCGCTGGAGGCAGGCGTCCACTCTGTACAAGAACATCCTAGTGATCAGTCATGAAGTGCCGACCACAGAGAGAAAGAGAGAGAGAATATAATTATTGGCTTTGATTTGAGTCTTTTATGGTTGTGTTTCAGGTATCAACTAGAACAGGCATCGTGTCCCATTACGTCCGACTTCAGATCGTGGTCCCAGAGGCCTTCATTCTCGGCTCTGGGGAGCACCATGTGGACCTCGGGAGTGTTATACACCTCATCTGTATTGTGGAGAAGGTAACCTTCACACTTTTTAAAAGCTTTTATTTAACTTGCAATGTATGTTGGTATGTATGTTTGTTTGGGTGGAATCTTTGAACTCAATTTTGAAGCAGATATCTTCCGAACCAAGTGCTGAGAAAGGATTTAAAGTTCTTTTCGTGCACTTGACACCATATTTTCGATCATTTTTTAGGTAAAACCATGCTGGTTTTACAATGTTTTCCTTCACCGTTTAAGAGTATCTACTGGCATAGTTCACATAATTTTTGGACAGAAAAGACAGTAATTTATTTGCTTTTTTGCTAACACAAAGCTTAAAAAATTTGAACGGATGAAAAATAAAACATCTTAGGTAAGGTATCTAAAACTTCTAAAGAATTCCCACACTTGTTCCCTCGAGATTCTATTTCAATTTTCTCATTTGTGACACAAAATTGACAAATTTTCTCACACAATACGCTAACTTCGCGTAACCCTTTACAAGTTCATTACGTTTTAATTTAGAGTTAATAACCCACTTCAGACGTGGGGAATGAGCCATTTTACGTTGGTACAGTCAGCTACAACAGTTGATTATCAATTTTAGATTTACACTTGAAGGTTTGAAGGATGAGGTTTACACTTGAATTACACTTTTGCCAACTAGTTTTTTAAATACCTAGAATGGATATTTTACTATCTTACGTCAAACAAAGAAAAGCTTGCATCTAGGTACCTAGGTACTTACAATAAGACCGAGACCAGTAATAGGTATATCAGATAGCTGTTGATATATTTTTTTGTAATTTCTTACCAAAAATATATTACCTACTAAACAATATCATATCCGTCAGGATAGGTACAAATGTTTGTCCTCATTGGGCATCGGATCCATAGCCTACAGCAGTTTATTTTTGTTAGGCAATAGGTTAGGCATCCTTCTACTGGTGTTACCAATGTTTAGGAAGAAACCAAATCTTATCAAAACAAATCGATTGTCTGTAAAGTCGGTTTACTGACGCTAGTTGAACGTGACAACATCATACAGCTGTCCACGCGGACGCATCGCTCACTCAAGTTGGAGAGAGACAGATGTCGAACGCTGCCGAACGCGGAGGCCAATTGTGTCTCTATGTCGCTCGTTCCGCGATCTCGCTTGCACTTCAAGCCTTAAATGGAACGCCTCAGAGCGAGGTAACGCCGCATGAGTCATGTTTTTTCGTGCGTGCAGCCGGCTCCATCGAATTATAAGACGTTCTCACGTCAAAAACACCATTAACACCATAACAATTGGATTACGATTCCAATAAATTCACGAACTATTCGCGCGTGTTATAAACGCCGTCACCCAACATTCCAAAAATGTATGAAGTTTTTATCGTTGATTTTACGACCACGGATAATAACGGTAAAACTTTGCTTGTTTTATTAAAGGACGACAGCGGTGCCGTAATTTTATCATCGACGGTTCCCAAATACCCCAGTTGTTTACAGCTTTTCCCCATTTTTGGCATAAATATTTTTACGTTTCGCGTTTCTAATATTAAATTGAGTAGGTATCAATCGGGAGAGTTTACAATCAAACAAAATCCAATTTTGAAAAAGGAACTCCATAAAAATGTATGTTTTTGTAGGTAGGTATCTAATAAATATTTAGGTACACAGGTTATACAGACAGGGAGAAAAGAAAAAATTTGAAAAAAAATTGTGTTTTTCTGGATAATTGCGTGACCATGCTTTGTTAGTGTAGAGAGCGACGACGTACCTACCTAACGATATATTTTTAGATATTCTAGAATTGCCTGCCAGTCCATTAATGAAGTCAAATGGATGGAAAGGGCTAAAAATAGTTCTACCTGGAAATGTAGGTACCTACCTTACCTATAAAAAGGCTCATGTCCAGCAGTGGACTTCATCAGACTACGATGCGAAATGCCATTATATACCTAGAATTTGGCGAGTTGATTACGATATCATTTTCTTATATTTGTCTCTTGCCCCATTTTAGGTTTTTATCTACGGCAGGTTAGGTATGTTTTTTTTTATGAGCAACTAAAAACAAATGATTATATTGATTGACAGAGTCCAACACCACCCCAATACGTGTTCTGGTACCATAACGACCGTATGATCAACTATGACGCAACGCGAGGCGGCATCACGGTGGAGACGGAGCCAGGAGCTAGGACTCAGTCAAGGTTGACAGTAAGAGGCGCCACCTTGAAGGATTCGGGAAACTACACGTGCAGTGCTAGCAACACTGAGCCAGCGTCTATACACGTCTTCGTTTCTGAAGGCAGTAAGTAACCTACACTAAGTTGTCTGTTTTTTATTCAGTTAGGTTTCAGAAAGCAATAAGTATATAGGCAGTTTACCTATCTACCGAGCTGTAAGTAGGTATACCTACCTAAAATTCCACGCTAGACTAGACTGTATTTTTGTTTTGTTTCCAATGAAAAGTAGATAATAATGTTTCAGTGCCATCCTTTTTCATTCTTAGAGCGCTGGTGGCCTAGTCGTAGCGGCCTCGCCTTCCGGTCCTAAGGTCGTGGGTTCAAATCCAGTCGTGTACCAATGAGTTTTTCTTCCCAAAAATGTATGTACACTATGCCAGTGCTCTCAAACGATGAAGGAAAACATCGTGAGGAAACCGGCATGTCGTAGAACCTAAAAAGTTCGAAAATATATGTGTCAAGTCCACGAAAGAAGCCTCTTTGAGGCGCACCTAAAATCCCTTCACCCCACTTATTTCGAAAGAATCAGTGACACGATAAGAAGTGCCATCCGACATGAATTAGGTATATCATCATCATCTTCTTCTTCTTATCCCACGCTAAGTGGGGTCGGCACAACAGGTTTTCTTCCTCCACTCACCTCTATCATTCGTCATCTCAGTGCTCACTCCGACATGAATTATATAAAAACTGTTTTAAGCAATAACTAATATCTCATTCATTTCGCCATTTTGTGTATTCCAGGTAACAAAATGGCCGCCATCCTCCGCAGAAACACCAGCGCAATCAACGGCATCACTTCAAGCAGCACTTGCTTACTCCTCCTAGCTTCAGTCCTGGCCCACTTCGGCCTGCGATGACGGCAGAGAGGTCAACTTTAGTGTCTAGTGAAGTGATAGACTAATCTAGTCGCTCAGAAAACTTTACTGAGTGTACACAAATCTATGCGCTCTGTGAAAAATGTAATAAACCATTGAGAGCCAGGCTCAAGAGCATAGATTTGGTAGGTATTACCTAATATAAATATGCGTTGAATAAGATTAATTATTTGGTTGAAGAAATTAAGCTAAGTATTTATATTCCAGTAGTATCTAGAGTAAGTTCATCCCACTTCTGATATTAAGCTGCCAAAATGTTCGTACTTACTTCCTACTTAGCTCAATGATTTGCGTTGAAGAACGAAGCTCAAATTGATTAAGGGTGTACGATTTCCATAAAAAAATATTTTTAGGTACCATTTGTGGACGCTTACTGTACCCACCTACATTGTACACTGAAATAACTGAGGTCTGCTTTAAAAAAAGTTAAATCTGTCAAATATTTTTTTATGGAAATTGAACCTTAGCAAGCCCGCCACATAAGAAAGCGGGTGAACATCGACAGATCATAGGGCATGCTACCTACTGATAAACTAGTGGATAATATCGGTATGTTCCTCGTTTAAATATTTGTATTTTGTATTTGTATTTATTGTTTACTTTAATTATAACGGTTAACACCAATTACAATAATTAAAGAAGAATAAGAAAAATGAAAATAAATAAAGTATAAGTAAACAGTTTTGGTCAAATTTAAAAATACAATGTCAATATTATAAATATAAAATAATATTGAGTAATAGATTAAGAAACATCGGGTGGAAAACATGGATTACAAAAAAATACCTACTGCCATCCAAGGTTGAAACGTCTCAAGTATATTCAAGCGTAATCCTTTTATTTTTCCATACAACATTTTCGTATGGAAAAACGTACGTGGACGTACGTGTACGTGTGGCGTGGTGTATCCACCTACCTAAGTACACCACGCCACTTCAAAAAAACGTATATACAGTCAACTCTGGTATCTTACTGCAGATAGGTTCTGTTAAGGCCTGTGCACATAATTTGGGCGATGGCGAAAGGTGAAACGCTGTCATAAATTTAAAAGCGCTCCACTGATCGCTAAAATAAGATTTGACAAAAAAAATATTTATTTATTTATTATAAAATTACAAATACCTACCCACAACCATTTACAATATGAAGGTACTTAGGTAGGTAACACATTATGAATATACAGGCCGCTACAATAATATCTTATTAGATAGGTAAGGTAGGTACATTACTTCGATAGTAATAGTAGGTAGCATCATTTGTAAAATAAAAGGTAAGTATGTACCTACCGATATCTATACTTAGCATGCATTTAGGATAAGTATGTAGGTACCTACATATTTTATAAAATATAATGACGTAATTAATATAAGAGAGTTAAACTACGAGTAGGTATATCTACTTTCAAACCACACCTCTAGACATAAATAGTAGATTGTTATACAAGGGCAGTAAGTGAGCTTTTGCAGAACAAGATCCTTTTTCGATCGATCGAGTGTACCCGAGATATTTAGATGCCCGAGCGAGCAAAGCGAGCGAGGGCAAATATAGTTCGAGTGTGCAATAGCTACTTATGACCGAGGTAAGCATTCTACTTTACATCATTCATGCGAGGTAAATTTTTAACTAGCTGATAGAACAAACATATGGCCCACCTGATGTTAAGTGGTAACCATTGCCTATAGCAAAGCATTGCCTCGTAGGTCAAGCACGTCAGGAACGTGCCCTACAATGCACTGCACTACGACCATCAACTTGAGGCATACGGATGTTCAGCCTCACGTGTCAGTGATTTCACCGGCACCCATACCCTTCAACTCGAAACACAGCAATGCTGCTTTTCGGCAGAAATAGGCTTACAATACAACAATAACACAACATTTATACGGGTATGACGAAATGTAATTTTAATTTGAGAAAAATAAAATTACTATAATAATATAAGTATTATTATAATTATACTATTAATTTTATAAAAATTAATAGTAAAATATTTGTACCGGTAGGTATCTGCTAAAACAGTCGTAGACGCACACTTATGCACACATCTGTGAGCTACTATATCTTTTCAGTAAAAAGTTTTCATATCATTTTGTAAGAAAAGAGATTGTTTCACCAAGGAGGTTTGCATAGCTCTTGAACTTTAATGAACCATTACGTATCAAGCATAGTGTGACGGTAAAAGTGATTTGAAAATGGAACGCATTTACAATGCACTGGGCTGCACACGCCTACTTTCACAGCCTCTTTGTGCTAAAGTAAATCCTATTTACTGAGCATGTATGATGTAAAGCAAATGTCTAAATTATGTCTATGATGAATTTGGCACAAATACAGCTTTCTTCTTGGAACCTGACATAGAATATAATTACTTTACAATAGGAACTGCCTACGCAAGTAGCTTTTTTTATGGAAAGGAGACAAGAATTTTAACAGCTAACAAAATAACATTGAGTTCGACTTGTTTTTTTTACAATCCTAGTATTTATTCACGAAACACTTTTTAAACAGTGTCTAAAACATGAGTAGCGCGGATGGTAAGGAGGTCGCATAATACACAATCAAGCAATGAGGTTGCAATGTGTTGAACATTGCTTGATTGCTAATCATTATGTGATCCGTCATTGATCAAATAAAAAAATGGCGCTAACCACGATTAATTTTCATGATCAGGTCTTTTCTGGCGACTAATTTTCACAGTTCAGCAATCATGTTTATTCAAGTACCAGTCTATAAACATTGTAAATCGATCAAGCAACGTGTGGTCTATCATTGTCGATCAAAAATGAAAAATGGCGCCAACCACGATTAATTTTCCTGATCAGCTCTTTTTTAACACTTATTCTTTTTCGGAATATAATATTGATGCCCTAAACTTCACCCGGCTGATGGAAGCAAATCCATAAAACCAAAGTTGAAGAAAAGTTAACATGATTGCTGTGTACCCCTGTACCCTGATTCGGAGTTTAGCTAGCACATTTCGTAAGTATACGAAATGTTGTTTTCGTTTCGCCTATTTGTCTCTCTCTATTGTATGGAGAAAAGATGACACAGCAAAAATACCTGTAATTTTTGTTTTTGAAAAATCCTGATATTATGCACAATAAAGCTTTACATTGGACGTAGGTAAGTAAGGTACTTCCCACTATTTTCTTCATACTGGAGCATTATACAAGTCAGACGCACATTTTTGTACCAATTAATTATTAAACTTATTTAATTTAATTAATTATTTTATATATAAAATTAAAAGAGCATAGGTAGTAATAAGAAATTTAGATTAAACATTGTCAAAGAAAATAATAATAATATGTTGTTCAGCAAATTAATAAAAAAACTTAATTAATTTGGTATCTGAAATCGCTCTAGTCTAGCAGATGTTAAATTGAGTTGCAATACGATCACATTTTTAATTTAACCTTTAGTAGGGCGATTCAAATACAAAATTACTGCAAAAATTAATATATTTTTATCATCACTAATACAACCATATTTCAGCTTAGTAATCAGTGAGTGAAGTAGTAAGTGATGCAAACATTATCTAAGTTAGTAGGTAGATAAATATTATTTCTATGAATGCGTATAAATCAATAGAAACGCGCGCAAATGAGGAAATAAAAACCATCCTATTGCGATGCGATTCTATTGGTCCTTCTATTGGTACCTACTTTATCTCGCAAATATTAGGTAGCTAAGAGTCTTAGCCCTAAGGTGTAACTATAGTGTTAATAGGTTTTATTAGTCAAAAGTATACTTATTCTAAAACTATGATCTTTTTGTAAATAACATAAAATAATTTGTTGGTAAGTAGATAGCATAATTACGATAAACTGTAAATAGTTCTTCCATGTTATCCAGATTTATTTGTAAATAAAATTTTGGTGATCATGAATGCAATAAATAATTTTCCTTGAAACATTTTTTTATATAAAAAACATAATTATGCTCTACCAATAAGGTTCTTCTCGGTATATCTCACCAGTTTTTGTTTTATACTCATTTGGCCTACTCGTATGGTAAAAAATCATAGCAAAACTGTGTTATAGTTGTATGAAGATCGCAATCAATTTGCAAATATTGTACCGTAGTTGGTACGGATAACTTTTAGCTTCTCGAGATACATCGGAAACCTAATGCTCTTCGTATCCGATGTATCTCGAGGGTATTTGAACCTATTGTACTTTAACTGGATAGGAACTCCATTATCCGTCAGTTTACTATAAAACGTCATATTAAATTTAGTAGAGCCAAACCAAACCGCAACTGCATTACCCTTGATAAGGAAGTCTAGTGTATTAATTAAACAAAACTGAAGTCCTAAACCAATTAATATATTAGACCTTACTAATCCGTAGCATATGGTCTTATTGCCGACGTCTATAAAATTTTCCTCATAACGAGGAAGCAAGTCTAACTTGGTACTAATATCGTGTGACTGTTTAGAATCCAAATCTGTGGTGGCTTTGAGGGCGGCTCTGATGACTTCAAAGCGCTCGTTGCAAGTCAGCTTCTTCCAGGGCTCTAATGTTTCCATCATCTTATCAGAAACAAAGCACGAATTACGTTCGGAGAATAGGTTGTAGACAGAGAGGGCTGCACGAGGCGGGCCTTCAAACGAACCGTAGTCGTTCACCCATACGGTGGACGAAACAGAATGCAGTGCTATCTCATGGGACAGAGCTGATTCAGCGGCCCACAGGCTCAAGTAAGGAGTCTTTATAAGCGTCAGCAACTCTTTGGTGGTGCGGTAACCATGCACCGGTATGCCGACTTGTCCGCTCTCAAGACATTCGATCAGAAAAGTCTTGTCTCCAACTAGCAGGCGGCTGTGGCAAGTTCCATCCACACGTGCCTTCGCCGCCAGAGCATCTTTGAAATCTTCAAATACGCTTTCCTGCACATAGACCTGCGTGAGCCTCCAGGGCGCCTGTGAAAGATTATAAGCTAGTAGTTCTGTGAACAGTAGACCTCGCGAACACCGACTTTTTTGGAACAATTAATACATTTAGGTACAGTGGGATACAGCTCAAGTTACCTAAAAACAGAGAAAAATGACGCTTACTGCAAGAACATAAGAGCTAGTAGTGTATAGTCTGATGCGTATCCTTGTGTACCACTCAAGTTATTTAAAACTACATTTTACAACTAGTTATCATCCGTTAAAATGTGTGATATAGAGTGTTCCTTACCGTGATAGATGAGTCGATGAAAACATCGATAGCAGAGTCCAAGTCAGATCGCTCGGCGACAACACCTGTACATCCTATGCTATTCTCCGGTTCTGAAAGAAGTTGGTTGCTTGAGTGTTTTTTTTCTAAGATAGTATAGTGTGACGCTCAGTGAGTAGGTGCATTGAAAACTCAATCAGTTCAGCTTGCTACGCTCCTATGAGTCTTAGAAATGAGGTAGCTATTTAGCTATATCACAGCTTAAAATGATGTATTGTGCTCTAGTGGAATAAAACATTAGATGCAGCGTAAATTTTTGGGGAAATTTTTGCATACAATACGAAAAAGTGTTTTAATGCAAAAAAAAAAACTATTCGAACCATAGTGCGCATACCACAGTGGGTATCTTGTAAAGATTACTTTATGTTTAGATATATTGACTGTCCCAAGTTTATATATTTAAGTGCTGCTTCTGGACATTATAAAAAGAAATCGGCTGTCTGTAAAGTCGGTTTACTGACGATAGTTGAACGTGAACGTCATACTGACGCGGACGCATCGCTCACTCAAGTAGGAGAGAGACAGCTATGCTGCCGAACGCGGAAGCCGATTGTGCTTCTTTGTCGCTCGTTCTGCGCTCTCACTTGCACTTCAAGCCTTAAATAAAACGCCCCAGAGCGAGGTAACGCCGCATGACGTCATGTCTTTTCGTGCGTGCAGCCGGCTCCATCGAATTATAAGACGTTGTCACGTCAAAAAATCCCAATAAGTATGAGAGTAACAAACAGCAATAAGGTTAAGTACTAGACTCAAAGACCTAGACCTAGAGTAATCTCTGCAGCCTAGGTTTAATTACATAGTAAAGCATTAATTGCTTTTTTAACTTGCTGCCTACCGAATCATGGATAGTCCCCGTAAATTCATAACTCGACTAGTTACACTTTTGCTGTAAGGGTGCTTCTATACGACAGATGAATATTGTAATAATTATGAATAATTTTATTAGCGGATAGGTTATTTAACATGCAATTATTATTGATGGAGTGAGCGAAGCGAACGAAGATCTTACAAACAACTTGGGCGATTTAGCATTTCACGTGCGTATGTAGGTATGTTAGTTCGACGATAACTTTCGAGCCGTTGATCCAATCAGCATGAAATTTGATAAGTCGATAGTAAATATAATATAAGTAAAACAGATGAACGGTTATTAAGATAATATTATGAGGGTTTTTAAGGGTGCAAAAAAAAAAAAAAATAAGCTATATGTCATATGAAAGAACGTTGTTTGGACATTCCAAACCCGTTTTTACTTTTTTTCTAGGATGCTCAGTTTTTGCTATACAAAAAAGAGGTTAAATTAAGATAACCAACGATTCGAGAGCTTCCATCTCAGAATCTCGCTGACATCAAGGTTTGCTGGTCGGACAATTCGTTTGCTTTTTCATATTTTTTTTCCTTGAAATAAATTAAGGGGGTACTCGGTTGTCATAAAATGCCAAGGTCTGTCCAACAAAACTCTTCAATAAATAGGCCAATTAGAGCTGAAACCATACTAAGTGAGGAGGCGGTAGTCAGAAAAAAACATGTTTCTAATTACTATCTAATCTACCTATGTAGTTAACTTTTCGGAGCAATTGGATCGCATCACGAGATCTTAGTTCGGGGCGAACTGCTAGTTATTTTTAATTATTATTATTTCAGAGACATGGCCGCTCACCAAGGAACACATGCATAAGATCCGATTAGCACAACGGGCAATGGAGCGCGCCATGCTCGGAATATCACTCCTAGATACCCAATGTCAAGATTAGACGCCGGACAAAAGGTCGTGGATGTGGGTACGCGAATCGCAAAACTAAAACGGAGATGGGCAGGGCACTTGGCAAGAAGGGACGACGGAAGATGGACGAAGGCGGCTACAGAATGGTGGCCAAGGGGTGCTAAAAGACCTAGAGGCAGACCACCCACCCGTTGGTCAAACGACATTGTTGCAAGTGCTGGGAATGAGTGGATGACACTCGCGAGGGACCGGAAAGAATGGCGCAATAAAGAGGAGGCCTATACTCAGCAGTGGGTGCAAACGGGCTGATGATGATGATGATTATTATTTCGTACTTTTTTATTTTTCCGAGGCCTTTTTATTTAATATTATTTTTGTGTTAGTTTTACTATTATTTTATTCCAAATACGATTACTTATTAAATTGTTAATGAATAAATGAATTGAATTGATCTCGAACTATGTAACCACGCTGCAGAGTCACGGGTAACATCGGTTTAAAGATATTAACATGGTAATAGGTTGGTATATATGGTAATAGTATTTACCTTGCGAAACAACCAATGTACCAACATTACGCATCAGATATTCAATAGCATCCGGATCTCCGTAAGCTACAAGAGCAGCTAAACTGAAAAAAAAAACAAAACGATGATACATTTTCCAAGGTCACCGACATTATCTCTCCCTGGCAGATAAGTGCGAGTAAATAGAGTGCCCAGTGCACATGGATATTATGTACCCGGTCCGGTACTGTTATAAGCTTACCCAACATCATGACAAAGGTCCACGAAATAGTTGCATAGTGGTATCATGTTCTTGTCTCCAACCACAATACACAAAGGCACTTTGTCACCATTTTCTTGAAAATGATAGTAAGTAGCAACAACGTACACCAGATTGTAGAGAGGCATAGTATCAGTGAAATGCAGAAAATCTGTAAATATTGTACGCTTTGAATTATAATAAATGTAGGCGACCTAAGGTTTTGTTTTTGGTGTAGTAAATGGCTTGTTGTGCTGTGTAGGTCACCAGAGATAAACTGACAAACTTGGATAGTCAAAAGATTTTCAAGGTCAAAGATTAATCAGGGTCAAAAATGTTATCAAGGTAAAAGTGAATGCGTTGTTTCTACTTTCACTCCATAAAGTACGCCCACATCTAGGCGATCACCTGCGATAAGTGACAGCGATACCTGTTCCACTGACACTTATCCCATAGATGTGGCCGTCTATTTAGTGTTTCATAATGTTCATAATAAGCCCCCAACTACATTTTTTTGTTTTTAACTATTCAACAGACAGCTAAAAAAATTGTTAAACTCTATTTTTTAATTACTTACCGACAGGTTCACTATTCCAAAGTGTAGAACGGCACATTAATAGTTGAGACATTAGTTTGATGTGCCCTTCCCTGACATCCCTGGGGTCAGTTCCTCTTGCTAAGTATTCTAACTGGACAAACATTTCTGTATTTTCTATAATTTTTTTCGCCAATTCGTGTCCATTGAGTTCTGAATCGTTCATTTCGATTTCACTTATGAAATTAAGTAACTCAAAATTAAATAAAACTGTAGGTGCATTATTTCGTTTTCCCATTACTAAGAAATCTCCTTTCTCAGGCCACTCAATGGATTCATAGATTTTCTTGACATAATCCTGGAAAATAGAAACACGTTCTAAATAAAAAGTATTTTTTTAAATAGTATTATGGTATCTTACCTACTGTAGTAAAGCTATAGCACTTTTCAAATTAACGCGATCGCTGTGCATAATTATATGGAAACGGGTATTTATCGCGATTACCTTTATATCCCGTCGAATCGACCGTGTTACAACAACCGTGGTCGCAGGCAGACTGGAGTTCATTGGAGTTACTGTCGAGAAGCGGAGGCAGTCGCAGTGAACTCCAGTCTGCCCGCGACCACGGCTGTTGTAACACGGTCAAAACGTCGGGAAATAATAAAGGCAATCGCGATAAATACCCGTTTACTCCATATACACTTCTGGACACATCTATTGGCCCACCTTAGAGTTTAGGTTTCGATGGCCCCTACCGAAATATGATTGCTAGATTGAACAAAAACTGTTGATGCAGTTTTAAACCTGATACATTTTACCATCTTTTTCGATGGTATTGTTTTAAATTAGAATTCAGAATACCATACGACATGGAGCTACGCCTAACAAGTCGGATATGCGCCTTGTTAAAGGCAATTGATTTTTGAATAAAAAACATGTTTTATCAAATAAAGGTTTAATTTAATAACGCGTGTTGCCTCCATGGGCATCTACCACAGCTCTCATACGATTAGGCATAGAGTTTATCAACCGCTCTATGAAATTTTGAGGGTCATCTCCCATTCCTCTTCTATGGCAGTTTTCAACTCCTGCATCGTCTGGGCAACTGGCTGACGAGCCCTAACACGTCTTTTTAGCTCGTCCCACATGTGCTCAATGGGGTTCATGTCTGGGCTTCTGGCTGGCCAGTCCATAACTGTGATGTTCACATCCCGAAAATATTCCCTGACGATGCCGGCCGCATGGGCTCTTGCATTATCTAAATATATAAAACTCTTACGTTACTGACTGACTGACTGACAATCAACGCTCAGCCTAAACCGTAAGTCCTAGGAGCATGAAACTTGGAGGGTATGTTTCTTTTATAGCATAGAGGTGCACTAAGAAAGGAAATTGGAAAATGATTTCCCTAAGCGAAAGAAAAACTTTTAAAAGAAAAATCAACGGGGCGTAACGGCAAAGGGGCGAGCGAAGCCGCGGGCGTCCGCTAGTCATGCATAAAAAGGAAATTTGGGCCCACATAGTCCGCGTATGGTATCACGTGAGGTTCTAAGCACTCACGAATGTACCTTTCAGCATTTAATGTTGGCAGCCGTGGTCCTGTAACAACCTCAAGTTGAGTTTTGCCGCTCGCGGATATACCGCCCCAGACAGTCCATGAGCCACCGCCATAAGCAACCCTCTCTTCAAAGCAGCATTGTGCGAAACGCTCTCCCTTACGTCGGTAGACCTTCTTCCTTCCATCATTGCCATGTAACACAATTTTAGACTCATCAGAAAAGAGTACACGGCTCCAATCTTGCTGTGTCCAATTTAAATGACTGCGTGCGAAATGAAGGCGCGCTGTTGAGTGGCCTCGCGTTAGTTTGGGCCCATTAGATAGATAGATAGATAGATAGATAGATAGATAGATAACTTTTTTATTTGGCTCAAAAAAAAAAAACACAGCTTACCTATAAATAAAATTAAACAACAGAAAGAGAAGAACAGAACATTGAGTAAAGGTACGGCTACACAATAAAAAAAAACATAATAAGAGAAAAAGAAAACATAGAACACATACAGAAACACTTATAAAGAAATAAGTACCTACACACATAATCCTAGTTCTATTTCTGAAAAAAGGGTGCCGACAGTATCCAATTAGGTAAGGTAAGTATGTGCTTATGAGCCAAAATGGTCCTCACTCAGCTTAAATGCTGCTTCGCCTCCAAAAAGGGGACGAGGCAGCGCTGGTTTTCAGTGAGGACCAATTTGGGTGACTACACGGCTGCTGAAAATAATATAAGTATTAGCTGGCTTGTGTGGTACCAAATCGCGTTCTTTTAACCTTCTCCGAACAGTTCGAGCGCTCACAGATACTCCGCGGAAGTCACGAAGTTGGTTTTGTATCTCAATGGAGGTAAGGTGACGATTTCTCAAGCTGGTCGTCACGATGAATCGATCCTGCCTTTCAGTTGTGACCCGAGATCGTGGCCTTCCTTGGCGACGAACAAAGCCGCCAGTCTCTAGGTACCTCTGATAAACATTTCGGACCGCAGATCGACTTAAATTAAGTTGAGCACTCACGTTTCTTTGGCTGTGTCCGGCCTGAATAAGTGCCACAGCTTGGGCGGCGACTTCAGGTGAAGTATCCATAGATTATTGATAGAACCTCACCTTAATGTTAAGAATATGTAATGTTTGTTGCAAAACCAAAGATATCAATCACTTTTTCAAGAATTAAATCCAAGTAAACCAATAAAACCAAGTTTACTTAGTATTCGATTGTTTGACATCAACAAACAGGCTCCAAATTGTCTTTTGTTTCTTTAAATTCTGTGTTCGAAATTAAAAAAAAGACTATTGAATGAAATTGTGAATGTGCCAGGTTCAAAACTGCATCAACACTTTTTGCTCGACCTAATATAAAATTTTAGCTAGGACCAAACGAAACTGAAAATACAAGGTGGGCCAATAGATGTGTCCAGAAGTGTAGTTATGCTGTCAAATTTGTAAACTATTAAAAGCGAAGTTGTTGAGGGGCCCCCCTAGCACAACAAAACATACTTGCCGTGGTAAATACAATTAGCGAACCTAGTTAATCCTAATTAAAATCGTCCCAAATACCCCACACGTGTGGGTTCGATGAAAAACAAATTTTTGAGGTTCAGTTTCAAGTATGGTGTAACGTAACAGTCCCAGAGGGGGACTGCACGCACAAGTTATTTAACAGGTTAGCTGTCCGATGAGGCACATGTGCCTCATGGGTGATTGCACTGGTACGTCCATGAGGCATATGTGCCTCATGGCCAATGATGTAGATATGTCATTATTTACTACGAGGACGTGTACAAAGAAGATCGAAACTTGCTTCGGGACAGCTAACCTGTTAAGATTAAAAAAAGACCTATCGGTTTGAGGGAAAGATTTTTAAAAGCTTACAAATTTAATCATAGAAAAAGGGATAAAAGATGATGATGATGAAGATGAATCACTCCTACGATGGTTTCAAGGATGCGTCTGGATTTCCAAGGTGCACTGGCGTGCAGCGTGCGGCTGGCGAAGTGAAGGCGTGAAGGCTGACAGGTAGACAGGCAGGCAGGCAGGCAGGCAGGCAGGCAGGCAGGCAGGCAAGCAGACAGGCAGACTTATCTGGCAGGCAAAGCAGTGAAGAACCAAGGAGTGGATCTGAAGAGAGCAGAACACCTTAGTATGGAGCTGGCTTGAGATGAAGCCTGCTCTAGCGTCAGAACGGAGTAGGTTGAGGTTCAGAATCTCCGTAGCACAGTCAGATGTGTAGGCAGTCGTTAGTGACCGCAATCAAGGACGAAGGTACTAGAATACGTTCGTATGAACTAAGATTCTGACGTTTTAAGTAGGCGCGGGCGTGCTGCGCGCGGCTGGCGGCAGCGCCAGCGGCCGCGCTCGCCGCCCAGCCTCTATTCGAGATCCGTCTTGTTCCGCGCCCGTGGTTCAACTGACTGCACCCGAATCTCTCAGCATTTCAAGCTTCGAATCCAGTTCTTAATTCGATTTCATTTAAGGTGATATCAGACGGTTCACTCGAATGATTGTTCACTCGAGTGAATGCTTCATTTTTTTTTCATTCTATGTTCACACGGCTTAAGGTGATATCAGACGGTTCACTCGGATGAATGTTCACTCGAGTGAATGGTTAATTTTTCTTTCATGCCATGTTCACTAATATTTCATTCGGTGTTCACACGTTTCATTTCGCGTGAAAAGTGCCGAATGAAAGGCAAAAATGAACAAAAAATGAATCGTCTGATATCACCTTTAGATGAAATGATACAGAAATGAACATTCATTGTTCTTTCTTTTAAATATGTCATCGAATGAAGTCGTACGTCTTGGAATTAACTTCGTCGACAACGTGATGTCCGTCGGCTACAGGACTCGAAACAAAATGGCCGAATCCGAATGAACGTTCTCTCAGTGTTCAGACCGTTCATTTCTCGTTCATTCGGAGTGGGAATGAAAGATGCCGGATGCCAATATCCAACACTGTTGGATCGGTTCACTAATGAATTCATTCGGCACTCGTGTTTCATTTTTTGTTCAGACATTTCATTTCGAGTGAAATGTACCGAATGAAAGGTGAAAATGAACAAAAAATGAACCGTCTGATATCACCTTTAGTTTCGTAGTCATCGTCCAGCATCTTTCACAGAAGTTCTTCTATGTTTTAATGACCAACCTCATTTTGATGACATTTAAAAATGAAATAAAAAAGACATATTTTGGTATTTTTTGACAATCAGTGTCAACAAAGTTGTGAAAATTCTAACATTTATAAAGGAATCATATAAAAGCTATTAATTTAGATATAGGATCAAGTATAACTCCAGGATCAGAAAATTCTGCTCTTTCGAATAGTGTAATAAAGTGTTCAAGTGGAAATTTAGATGTTTTTAACCAAAAGAGAGAAAAGGCTAGCCTCAGAGGCCGAAAGATGCATTATAGAGTTCCCTACCAGCACAAGAGGAACAGAATCCTCCTTCCTAAAGGCATTTACAAAGAAATATTAAGCAATATGATGTGAGTATTTACAGTGAGACAGTCAGCGTCATAAGATATAAACACTACAATGGCGACCCCCAAAATTTATAATTTTAGAAAAAAACGATATTAGAAACCTCATCATAATTTTTGAAGACCTATCCATAGATACCCCCACACGTATGGGTTCGATGAAAAAAAAATTTCGAGTTTCAGTTTCAAGTATGGGGACCCCCAAAATTTATAGTTTTTTTTCTATTTTTGTGTAAAAACCTTAATGCGGTTCACAGAATACATCTACTCACCAAGTTTCATCAGTCTAGCTCTTATGGTTTCGGAGAAAAATGGCTGTGACACGGCCGGACAGACAGACAGACAGACAGACAGACAGACAGACATGACGAATCTATAAGGGTTCCGTTTTTGCCATTTGGCTACGGAACCCTAAAAAGGAAAAAAGTTTCATGAAAATTCACAAAAACTTGCTTTGCAAAATACGAGAAAAAACAGTACCTAAAAAAAAATCTGCTACCGCAGCATCTGTCACCAAATTTAAATACACACAAAAGTTTACATAAACCTCACCGTAACCACTAAGACAAAATTGCGGAAAACACCTATCATACCGAAACTAAACACCGCACCGCTTCAAAAAACGGCTAAAGTACATGCTCAAAACTATGGTAACCAGCTGGTCATGTCAAATTAAAAAAATCTGATTCGATTATACACCAACACGGATACGAAACCCTAAATTAGCCAATAATATCTTATACCTTTAAACGAGAAAATCTTGTATATATGTATATATATATATATTTAGGATCTCGGAAACTGCACCAACGATTTTCACGAAATTTAGTATACAGGGGTTTTCGGGGGCGATAAATTGATCTAGCTAGGATTCATTTCAAGAAAATGATTATTTCTTTCCGAGTTCAATAATTAAACATAAACTGAATATGTGACTGCTCCTGCCATCTATTGACGAGTGTGAGCAACTAACTGCAAACATGTCCAGTAGATGGCGTGTTCAGTAAGAATAAACCAGTAAAGATGATAATATGACTCTTATGATTTCTTAAATATACAAAAAAAAAACAAAAAAAAAATGCGAGCGAAGCTCGGTTACCAACTGCTAGTAACATAAAATCACAAAAAATTGCTTTTTAATGGTTTTTACGCAAAAAAAACCATTGAAAAATTTTCAGCTACCGCAGCATCTGTCAACAGGTTTGAATACACACAAAGGTTTACAAAAAAACCAATGATAACCACTTAGACAAAGTTGCGGGAATCATCTATCATACTTAAACTAAACACCGCTGAAAAAATCGGCTACAACAGCACTCACCTTCAAATTCAAATACACTCTAAAGTACATGCTTAAAACTATGGTAACCAGCAGTTGGTCATGTCAAATTAAAAATCTGATTCGGTTATACACCAACACGCAAACGAAACCCCAAATTAGCCACTAATGTAGCATAAAATCACAAAAAATTGCTTTACAAAATACGCAAAAAAAAAAAAAAAAAAAAAAAAAAATCCGCTACCGCAGCATTTGTCACCAGGTTTTAATACACACGAATGTTTACAAAAAAACCGATGATAACCACCAAGATAAAATCGCGGGAATCATCTATCATGCTTAAACTAAACACCGCTGAAAAAAAACGGCTACAACAGAACTCGCCTTCAAATTCAAATACACTCTAAAGTACAAGCTCAAAACTATGGTAATTTGCATTTGATCATGTTAAACTAAAAAAACCAGATTCGATCATACACCAACGAATACGATAGCCCAAATTAGCCACTAAAACAAAATCACGAAAACGAGCTTAACAAAATACGCAAAAAAACATTTAAAAAAAATTCAGCTACCGCAGCATCTGTCACCAGGTTTGAATACACACAAAGTTTTACAAAAAAACCAATGATAACCACTTAGACAAAATTTTGGGAATCATACTTAAACTAAACACCGCTGAAAAAATCGGCTACAACAGCACTCGCCTTCAAATTCAAATACACTCCAAAGTACATGCTCAAAATTATGGTAACCAGCAGTTGGTCATGTCAAATAAAAAAAATCTGATTCGATTATACACCAACACGCATACGAAACCCCAAATTAGCCACTAATATAACATAAAATCACAAAAAATAGTTCTATAAATTACGAAAAAAAAAACATTAAAAAAATTCAGCTACCGCAGCATCTGTCACCAGGTTTGATAACACACAAAGGTTTACAAAAAACCCCATGATAACCACTAAGACAAAATCGCGGGAAGCACCTATCATACCAAAACTAAACACAGCTGAAAAAAATCGGCTACAACAGCATTTACCATCTTTCGAACACACTTTATATAGTTTTGAATACAAACTCAAAACTAAAACATATCAATAGTTGTCCGCTTTCCACCATAAAATAGTTTCTTTTAAACGAACTCAAACTATGACTTTATACTAACCACGCGGACGAAGTCGCGGGTGACAGCTAGTAGTATTATAATCAGCTATCTGGTTCTAGAGTACCTACAAGCTCAGCTCAATCTTCCAACGTTCTAAAGTCTTTCTAACTGCAAGGAGGTTCTTGAACCAAATTCCAACTTTTTATTCAGCAACAAGTAGGTTGGAAACCCATTACAACGATAAGAAGTTTAAAAAGTCTAATTAGAGCGCAATGTAAAATTTAAATTTAAATAACATAAAGATAGTATTAAATAAATAATATATCTTCTAAATTACTTGATTAATATATAGCTTCAACTATTTATTTAAAATAACATAGATTTGAGCAAACAATTTACCATTTTTTAAATTATGAAAATGAAAATAATGGCTGAATAATGCTGGCGAGCCAAAGCCGAAGGCCCGCCAGAGAAAAAGAAAAAAAAAACCGGGAAGGCGGCAATTCAATCTTCATTTTCACTAATTTTTCTTTTATGTTTTTATTTTTACTTTCCTTGTATTCGTAATGAAAAGCACAGTGTTTACCTCGGGTGAAAGTCTTTTAAGTCCCTCAAGCTCCATTGGCGCCCTCGCTACGCTCTGGCGCCAAACCCGTCTCGGGACTCAAAAAACGTGACTTTCAACACTCAGGTAACAATGTACTATTTTATAACATTTTTCATTTAATCAGAGACTGTTTGAATTATTTATCTTACCTCTGCCATAGTAGTGTCAACTTTCTTTGCGGTAAATTTATGATTCGCGATGTTCTCCATTCTTTGCCTGCAATAAATAATGTAGCTTAGGTACGTAGGTAAGTCCTCTTTTCATTACAATAAGATCAAACATTTAAAAGAATTCTTACATAATGGTTACAATATGCACTAATTAATCCAGCCAAATTCAATGTAAAAATGTTTGCCTTCAAATGTGAAGTAAGTTCAAATCAAAATTGTCTTTATTCAGTTCGATTTGAAGAATCACTTTGAAACGTCCTAAAGCTAGGTGAGTCTAGGTGCCAGTTCCACGCGAGCAAGCCTAGAAGAACAGGCAACAAACTATGGCTCGGTTCTTACTGTTTTTTTTATAAGATCCTTTTAGTCTAAGATCCCGATAGAGAAGGACCTTCACAGAGCTGGTTATTTAATGAAACGTATTTTATATATAATTGAACATGCCAATAAATATATTCTATATGGGTGGCCTATCAAATTTCAGTCCAGGATAATTAATGATTAATTAATAATTAAAAAAAAAAAAAAAAACTTTACTGGTTTGTTTATTAAACAAATTCTATACCAAGCGAAAGTATAGACCCCAGTATTTTTATTCAATAAACATACCGGTGCAAAATGCTAGTATCGATTTACCTGTTTACCCGAGAGTTGTGACCGGAAAAAAATAGGCAACCTAACGTTTGCATATTCTATGGGGTCTATACTTTCGATTGGTATAGAATTTGTCTAATAAACAAACCGGTGGAAAGTTAAAAAAACAATTTAGTTTTTTAATTATTAATTAATCATATCCTGGACTGAAATTTGATAGGCAACCCTTAAAGAATATATTTATTGGCATGTTTAATTAAATATAAAATACGTTTCATTATATAACCAGCTCGGTGAAGGTCCTTCTACAACGTGTTTTTTTTGATATCCCATAACTCTAGGGTATGATTGAGGCCATATCAAAGAATCAACTGGCATATGAGTTATGTTCCAATCCTTCGTTATTTTTTTTTTCATTTTTCATACAAAATAATTCGGCAAAGTCACGATTATCAATGGTATCAATTCTGTTGTTTAGAAATCCTAAAATTTAGCTAATTCCGAGCTAAAATTTCGTAAAATTGTTATTCCTATTCTGTTGGCAGCATCGTAAACTTAAATTTAGAGTGACAGCTCTAAAATTAGGATAGTTACTCAATTTAGTCAAAAAACACGTAAATCCGTCATTTTGCTATTCGGTTGTACAAAATTTTAGGTAATTTGCGCTTAATTTTAGAAACGTCAATCTAAATTTAGGCGACACCTTACAAGGTGCTGACTAAAGTTGTGTTGTTGTGAATTTGTGAACGAAACGCAATCCATCTCAAAAAATCATGGAAGCAGGTTGTAGTGGCTGCAAATGTAGAAGCCCCGCCATGGTTTGTACCTAAGTAACTATAACGCCTGCCACTTAAGAGCAAAAAACATAGTGGACAATCGGCCGGCTGAAGAAGAAATGTCTGCATCGCCATCGTTGTCTGCATTATTAACCAGAAAAGGCAGCCAAAATTATTATCTCGTGCACGTACCGCAGGTTAATCAAATATAAATAGAACTATGCTTTACCTACCTACTATTCCTTCTCTAATAAGATGTATTCTGTGATTGCAGATAGGGATGAAGATATATGAAGATATATGTGCTTGAACAAGATGTTGGAGTCGAGGAAGAGGAGCACGATATAGATTTCCTCCATGAAGCACTTATAATACGACAAAGAATAATAAACTCTCACTTTCATATTTTTTTAATCAATACAGGAGCATTAGGCAGGTGGAAACAAATAGGTCATACATCTAATATTAAATCATAGTAACTAATATAACCAAACAACATGCGTTATACATATAGTATGACAGACAGCGGTGTGGAATCAGATAAAAACAGGACCGTATTTTTATATCAAGTAGCCACTGGAGGATTTTCTTATCCTCCTCCGTGAGGTCTGCCCCTGCCGGGCTTCCCACAGTACCATTGAAGCCGGTACCGACCTTCCTGGCCTTACCCTTCACTTTTGCCACCCATATACTCCAAATCTGTGGAAAGAAATATTGTTTTAGTTTCAATTAGAAGGACAACAAAAGGACAAAAACTGCATAAAAAGTTGGTTTAAAATTAATGGCTTGGTTTAAACGTAGCTTTCTACTGGTAAAAGAATTTTCAAAATCGGTTCAGAACGTCCAGAGATAAACACTACAACGAACGCCACAAACTCACAATATTTTTTTACCCCAAGGATTCATATTTTTTTAATAGAATATAGCCTATAGGCAAGTACACACACTGTTACATGCTCTATGAGCATACTTAATCCGAGCTATGGCTATCTACCAACATGCTCGACCCTGCATCTACACTTGTTAGTGTGCGTTTCAACGCACACTAAACTCTTCGAGCAATGGACAGTGGGGTTACCGCGAGTTTCAGTGTGCAGGTGCCTGACGCCTCACGCCTATCGTATGCCACAATTTTGTATGGAGAAACCAAGCTTTTCAAAGAATTCGCTGGGCACTTTTGGTTACCGCGGTAACCCCACAGTTCGTTTATGGGTTTTGTTGGATATCACTTGCTAGATTTACTATCGGAAAACAAACAATCAAATCTTTCCTCTTTATAATATTAGTAGGTAGATGAAATAACTTACATGCTGCCACTCTTCAGCAGTCCGGCTACAGTCAAGAGCATTTAGCTCCCCCGCCAGCATCCCCTAAAATTCATTTATTGCCCTATCAGCTTGGTTACCTGAAAACCGGACATACAACAATCAAATCACTGAAGTGTGTAGCTAGGTATCTATTTCAGAACCAATAAAACATAAATGGTACGTACCTCGTGCCATCAACTTATTAGACAAAAGCCGTTCCACCAACCAATCTTTTTGACTAGTATTTGTTCTTTTTCGGGATCGGGGGCGGTCAGTAGGCTGCATTTTGTAAGTTTTCTTTTTGAGAAGAGTTGAGTTGTTGAATTTATTTAAATAAATGTCGATGATTTGAAGTTTAGCTGTTTGCACCCCCACAGATACAAAAACCCGTAAAAATAGTGTAAATAGAGCGCCATCTGGCGTCGAGTAGTGCCAAGATGCATGAAATGACAAATGTTTATGTTATCTGTGAACTTAATTTAGAACAAGTTTAGAGGTGTCATAGACACCTTTTAAATTTAGTAAAATGCGATAACAGAATAGCTTATAAGATTTTCCTAACTAAATTAGAAAATTTTAGGCTAGTTTAGCTAGACAGATTGTAAACAACAGAATTGATACCAATGTAAAACACCCTTACGTGAAATATGACAACTTCGCATTTTCTTAGCTTTAACCCTCTACCACCTACCACCTAATCTTGTCACACAACCACCTACCATACGTCTCACAGACGGGCGAGTGAAAAGATCTTCTTATGTAAAATCTAAGGGAGAAAGGTTTGTTTTTGAATTAAATTGTATCAAAATACATATCAAAGTATTTATTAAAGTAAGCAAGGCACAGAAAACTCAATATATTTTCTTAATATCTTAATTTGTTTAAAACAACTCTTAAATCTTGCTTAAAAAAATTGTAATTCAAATAACGAGTTCTATAAAAATAATAACATGAGATAGGAACTTTTTTTTTCTGTTTATAAAAATAGAATACCTAATCAACAAGACATATAAAATCAACACTTTCTAATTATAATCACATCTTTTGCAAAATTGCAGAGCATCAATCTTACAGATTTTCCCGACAGTGAATGCACATTTTGTGGGAGCATTGATACGAATTGGCTTTTTACACTCAAATACATGTATTATGTCCTGCGTTTCTTTTTCGGGTCGCAGGTTGAGCAGTTTTTTCTAGAAGCCAATCTTTCTTCGGAGCTACTTCCTCCTGGTAGAGCTGGTGGGGTGGAGTCATTGCCGCAGTGAAGGGTGCGCCGAAGCGCGATTCGAATGTCATGTTGAATCTTGAAGTTGTTTTCTCGACGCTCCATATGCGGTCTGGTGAGCTGTTTAGCCAGTTTCTTCATGAATTTGAACCTGCTCTCAACCTTTTGTCCTTGGGATTGAGCAGATAAACTGACTACGTAGCAGTTTGAGGCCGAAATATCGAGCAGCCTGTAAAAAACTGCTAATGGCCACCTGCGCGTTCGACGGGCTGTGGTATAATTTGGAGTTGAGATACAATAATGCCAATATTCTCCTCAGCATTTAATTCTTCGTCTTCAGGATTCGATTCCCAACTATCCTCCAATACGTGCTGTATGCCAATGTCAACATCGACGTCGCTGCTTTCATCATTTGGTAGGTTTTCGTCGTCAGATGGATCTTGCTCTAACCAACGTTCAATAAAAGCATCATTAGAAGCCATTTGAAACTGAAACACAAAAAACAAAATTTCAAAAAAGTCACGCAACCACCTACCACCCGTCTCACGGACGGACAACAACAGTTTTTTACTTACCAGTCACAAACGCGCGCATCTCCGACCACGACAAGCGTTTGTGAGGCACTGAGGGACGTGGCGAGAAGGTACAGGGACGTACAAGTTGATACGTGTTTAGTTCGCCAAAATATTGCCGATTTTAATTTCCTTGCGTCTGTGAGACGTATGTCAGGTGGTTAAGGGTTAAATATGAATGATTGGTTTGAATACAAATGAATTTACTTGTATTTATCAATGAAACTTAGATACCTAGACATATCGAGGGTCTACTTTTGGCAACCTCGCAAAAGTAAAGATTCGTCATCAAAAAAAAAAAAAAAAATATCTCCGAAACGATGCATTTTTGGGCCACCTATTCTTGGAGTTTTAGTATTATTTTTACCTACAGAATATAACCCTAGAGTTATGGGATATCAAAAAAAACAGGTTGTATAGCGGGATCCTATACTATTTTACAAATCAAATATTACAGTATATACACAGTTCTAAACGATAAAATCATTTTTTTTATCGATGGTGTTTTTACTGATTTTATTTCTGGCTGTGGTTTGTTTGCTAACATTCCACATCGAGTTTGGCTAGAGTACCTCTATAGTATGCTAGAGGTATTATTATAAAAAAGGTAGGCAAGGCACATACTTTGCTTTCTGTTCTATTCCATTGATTGTTTGACCAGAACATTTAACGCAAGTCCCATTTGATCATGGATGGTAGGTAACAATAACAAATTACACCCAAAAAACACTTTTTATAGGCGGACACATCACAGATAAATTTATGCGACTAACTCAAACAAAAATGGTTTGAGTTTGTGCCATAATTTCATACTATAAAACTATATAGGTACCTACAATACCAACTCAAATGTTTCTTATCTATGGCCTTATCTACTTGACCTATTACCAAAACGAGATGACTTTTAAAACATTGAATGCTATGAATAAACTATGTTCTAAATCAGAATCTATTTGACTGGCTTCTCAGCTCTGTTAGTACTTTATAATGTTTGAGAAAAATAAGAGAATAAGAGTAATTTACTGTTTAACTGTGTAGGTACATTAAAGAGGTCTTAAAAATAAAAATAAATTATGGAAACAACAGTCTATCCGAACTTAGTCTATCAAGAATGGTCCCTATTAATAAGTTGCAATCTATGCATAATGTTGGATATTGAGTTATTGTATGGTGACTTTAGTTTCTATATTCAAATAATATGTAGGTATGTCAGGTACCTAGGTCGGAATGCACGGAATTTTCTCCAAGTACCTACCTATGTACTCGTTCCTCGCAATTTGTTTAGGTACCTGCAATTTACTGGTCGCACAACTAATGGAACAGTTAGAAAAAAATTACGCATATCGAACAACCTTTAAAAGTTGAATTTGTTTCTACCTAGTTTTGAACCATAATAGATTATGTTGTGCTTCTCTGTGTTCTTAACCTTACATTAATTAAACACAATAAACTGTTTTTTTCTGGCACGTACCTGCTTATGCCTTAATCCTTGTTCAGTTGTTCACACAAGTTTCACCGGCAATTTGGTCAGAAAACAGATAGGAAAGACGCGCGATAACTTTAGAAGTTTAGAAATTAACCTAAAAATGAACTAAAACAACATATACGCAAGAGCGGGCCAGGCCAGGATTATGCAAATGCCAAGGCCAAGTAGAGTAGTCGGAGTGGGAGGCAATAATGTACGACCCGCCCGTTATTGCACAGCAGGATAATGTACAGCAGGTTAATGTACACACCGTTATTACGATGCCAGGGTTTAGATTAACGGGGCGTACAATAAAAGGTCGCGAAATAACATGCTGTACAATGTCGTCACGTGTTGTTATTGTACGCCCCGTTATTACGATGCCAGTTAAGCCTCGTGCACACTGTAGTAATTCAATATTGATTTTTGCTGTTTTGTTCTGGCAGCGGATACTTGTACTTGTTCTTGAGAATTTATAGGGCGGATCCGACTTGGATAGGTTAGGTTATGTTAGAACATATAAATATCGCACAAGGCGAGCGAGCAAGGCGAGCGTGCCGCGGCAGCGGCCGCCGCAGTGCCAGAAAATGTTTGTTTACATTTACCCCAAAGAATTATTCTCTTAAGGAGCCGTATCCATTACCTACAAAAAATAAGAAATAATTGAATTGCCTCAGTGTGCACGGGCCTTAATGGCATCCTATTAACATGCTGTACAATAGCATCACGTGACAATTTTGTGCACCCAGTTAATTCGCAGCCAGTTACTGTACGGCAGGTTAAAACGAATCCAAAAAACGAAAAAAGGTTTCGTTTTAACATGGTGTACAATAACATGCTGTACAATAACTGGACGTACATTAACCGGACCCGTCGGAGTAGTCTGTGGCCAAGGCCAACAAAACCATTAACCAAACAAACTGAACCAAAACCAACAGACTGAACCAAAGTTATAACCAGTGTTGCCAGTAGCAGATAGTCAAATATAACAAGAGACAGCTCAAAAAGTAACATTTTCACGAGAATAGTAGCATTACCATAAATTATGTGGAAACACTACTTTATAATGGCATTTTATTTTACAAAAACATTATTGGATGCATTCAGTTTCTCGATATTTTTTTTGTTTGCTGGAAAATAATTTTAAATATTATCTATATTGAGACGCGTACAATTACAGCAGTGGATGTAAAATGGAGGTAACACGAGAGGGTCAAAAGTAATATAAAATGTTACGAAATTAACGTTCTGGCAACGCTGATTGTAAAGCAAAAGCAAAAGCCAAACAAAAGCGGCCGGACCGAGGCGGGGAGAGATACACGAGTTAACGACAGCAGTGAGTACATGACAGCAGTGCTGCCAGTAGCAGATAGTCAAGTATAACATGAGGCAGCCCAAAAAGTAACATTTTCATGGGAAAAGTAACATTAGGTACCAAAAATTCTGTGGAAAACGACGCAATACTATAATAGGGCACTTGAGGGGCAAGCGACTCACGACCTCATCAACCTTTCCGCGAGCGTGGCGTCAAACACGATTTATCACTTAAAAACTATAGCGATTTCAAAACCAAAAATGTTTGTAACATGGAAGTAGCATGAGAGGGTCAAAAGTTACATAAAATGTTACAAAAGTATTATTCCGGCAACGCTGCATGACAGATTGACAGATATTATACGAGTATTGCAGGATTTGGGAGGGATGCCCGAAGCCCAATCTAGCTGAATCGTTCTGAAAAGATCGATCTTGTCATTACAAGATCGATCTTATATTTTTAACCGACTTCCAATCAAAAAGGAGGAGGTTCTCAATTCGGTTGTATTTTTTTTTTTATTCTCGTATGGTTAATACCTAACGATACCTTTCTTATGGTTGTGATCTTTTATTTTTTATTCGCTTCGATGCTGATCAAATGGAATGTTTATCTAAGCAAAAAATAATGAATTTAAATACGCATATGATGTTAAGTACCTATGTAGGTAGGTAAGGTACTCTATCTACGTAAATAAGTTGCACATAATTTCTATAGGATACAGTCGATATTTTTATCGCAATATTAGTTGTTTATTTACCCAATAGATGGCGACATAAAGCTCGCTAGAACACAGAGCAGCCAACACGCTTTTGCTTACGCAAAGTAGAGAGAGTATGATGACGTACCTATTACTAAGAGAACCAGTGTCGCCAAACTCATACACGTAAAAACAAACACACATATAAATAAAAGTTATGATTGGTCGAAAAGAAACGTTAAAAAGGACCTAAAACCAAAAAAATAATTTAATTGATAATAAACCTTAAGGTCGCTCGATTCCCATACAAATTGAAATACACAACTATGGGCGTGAGAGTACACTTGTAGACTGAAAGAACAGTTTATGTACTTTTCAGATCAAAATAAACACGAATTATAGCTAGGGACATAATAAATAATTCGCTATAAACGGACCACATACTACTACAAAATAAAATACTCGTTTTCATTTAAAAAATAAATAAAATGATGAAATTAGAACATCTACGCCATCTCTTGACACTGATGCGCCTAGCGGACCACGAGGCACCACCTTAAAGCTATCGTATTATATCCTGTACGTTATTAGAAGCTTATAGCCGCTAGTGCTACCGTCGCCATTTTGAGGATTTGACAATCACTGACACGTAAAGTCACTAACCGGTAAAAACACCTTGATGCACTTCCATACCAAACACAAAACTCCGTAAAAGCACCGTGGTGCATTTCCATACCAAAAAAAAGTTTCGCGCCAAGCGTTGAGACATCTGTCTGACTCGCTTTTACTACTACAATGCCCGTAAGGAACGAAACACCATCCTTTTCGCACTAATTTGAGCTTTGTAAATATGTAGGTCAACTTCAAAACAGTTACCTAGACGTCAACAACACAAAAATTCAAAATCAGTCTTACGGAACCACGCGCGCGGGCATTGTTTACGTGTGAATTTTTGTGTTTTTGCTATTTTGCAAATGTTTTGTGTTGTTTAGTGTTTAAATATCGCAATAATAACTCAATAAGTAGTTATTAACGATATAGTTTTGTGTAAGCAGTGATTGAATTCGTTAAAATCGCCTAAAATAACCAGCACATTCTTGAAATTTTTTCGCAAGAAATTTTTTTCAAGCCACTTTTTTATGTAAGTAATAAAAATTATTAGTATGACAAATTATGATAAATGCAACTAAACCCTTGCTTCAGGGCTGAAATAAGCTTTCAGGGGATACTATTTTTTGAACTATAATTACAAGTAGGATTTTTCTAGAAATTAAATATTATTATGATCCGCCTGCGCACCTAGATGCAAAAAAAATATTGCTATTATTTTCTTAAAACCAGGTACCTAAAAAAATATTTTTAAAATGTTTTTTATACTACGGACTGTTGTGTTTTTATATATTTATGTTCAGATTGAATATAATATCACATATAAAACATTTTTATCGCTTTATTTTTAAGTTAATTTAAATTAATGCTTCGAGTACTGTCAAAGTTTTTGAGTTAGTCAAAATTTTTGATTCGGAACTGTTTACTGTAGTATTAGGCCAGCAAACTTATCAAAATTCTAAATGCAATTCATCATGCCATTATGCTCGAATACAAGAGATGGTTACAAGACGGGAGTTCCAAGAACATAAACACACATCTGGCGTTTCAAGTGGGTCGCGCGCGACGGGGCGTCTTGGCGCCAAAACATATGCTAGCGTCGGTGATTCAGCCTCGAGGTCGCGTGACGTCACACGTTTACCCAACTATTTTTTTTTGGTTGCGATGTGCACCACGAGGCTTTGACGGAAATTTGTCGTGGTAGGGAAGGGCGCTGCTCCATCTCAAGCGGATAGTAGTATGAGAATGGCAACACTGATTTCCGGTAGAGTTCTTACCTCTTTTTCTACCCTATAAGGCTATCTCTTTCGCACACCCTTCCACCAGGCGCGTGGGAGTGCTGGATGGCCCAGCTTTGCTCGTCTCGTCATTGGCTCGTAGAGAGTATAATATTCCTTGTAGAGAGTATTATATTCCTTGTCATTGGCTTTGAATTTCCCGTTGAGTTAACTTGTGCTTTTATTAGAGCTATAATATTTTTATAGGTGAGAATTAGATACACACAGAACCGGATTCAATAACACACGTAACACATTTCGTAACAATGATTTATTTCATAGATAACAAAGTATTATTTCATAATTTGTAACAATGTCACTGTATCTATAATACAACATAAAGTTACAAGCTTTTATGACTACCTTAGACCATAAATAAATCTATGGTAGGCTAGGTACCTAAATACGTCACACCCTGGAAAACCAACCAAATCCCATACAAAAGCTGCTCTAACTACGTATCACACAGTCATACACTAATGTCTTTTAGTACACGCGCGCTTGAGTGTGTTGCGTGTTTCGTACTAATATCAGATTAACGTGAAGATTTAAAACGGGGCGGTGAGGTGCGGAGGCCCTAATTGGTGGGGGGGCAGTGACCGTTCTATGCGAAGTACGTATTATATTATGTGTATGTTATATGTACTGTGCCTTTGTCGCACAGTAGGTCTTCAGGCACTCACCAAATCTTTTCCCCTCTGAATTTAGGAGCTACAAACGATGTGCATATGCATGTGCTGCAATAACGACCCGGACCACTAGAGAAAGCGAGTCAGGACGATGCGACAAACATATGCGAGTAAGCGAGGCAGTTATAGAACACTGTCAAAAATATTTAAAAGATCCGATGCACTAAAATAATAAAATATAGTTCTTAGATGACAGATGACACAGCAGAGACAACTTTTTCACCCATTTTCAATATTAATATTATTATCTACACTACCAGGAACAAAATAAACTTACAATAGAAAACAATAAATTAATAACTCATACAAGCTACATAAAAATTACAAGCTTATAAAAATACATTTTGCGAACGGTATCCACATTTTTATCGACAGCCCTCACTTCTTCTCCTTCTGCGTTGCGCGTGGGTTCGATCCCCACTGAAAACGATGTTGTGAACATGCTGCTTCACGGCAGAAATTAGGTACTTCCCCAGACGAGCCAAACACAAAGAGCTCTAATAGTACAGTAAAACCTGTGTAAGTGAGACTTCAAGGGACCTGCAAATTGGTTTCACTTAGAGAGGTATTCCACTTACCCAGTGTCTCAGATATCCAGGTATAAATAAATATCTGTCTCATTTACGGCGGGTTCCATTAATAGAGGTCAGAATACAGGTTATTTCAGTTATAGAGGTGCAATTTTTAGATAAACCTTTACAAAAAACTAAAAAAACATACAAATTGATGGTATCTCAGTTACAGAGGTGTATGCGTATAAAATCCACTTGCTGTCTCAGATATAGAGGTAACTATGATGATAAATCAAAAAAACGAATCCCAGATATAGAGGTTCGCTTCGTCCCACTAACAGAGGTAATTCAGTGCCTAAGTGTTGGGACCTTAGCATGAGTCCCAGTTATGGAGGTTTCTCAATTGGTCTGTTGAATCTAACAAAAGTCTTAAATTTTATTATAAATTATAATGATATTCGATGCAAAAAACTATTAAAATTAATATTTGAATTGGTTATAAAAATTGAAAATTCATAAAATTTGATAACCAATCACGTGAACACAAACGCACCACCATTGGTCGCCATAGTTGTGACGTCATAATATTATAGGATTGGCTCTGTATCAGGGTGTCGATTCTAAATACACAAATCACTCAAGCGATCGCGTAAATCGATGTGAGTTGTCAATTTTTGTTTGAAAAATTTGAAAATGGAACGCGAATTCAGCGATCACTCGACGATCACTCAATCGAACCGTGTTGCTGGAATTGACGCCCAGTACTACGATGAGGAGAAATATAACATTGTGACGTCACACTCGGTCGGTTTCGTTCGGAAACTATCGGCGTGTTTTTAGTTCAGGGTTCAATAAAACATTTTTAAGCTAAAATAATTTCTCTAATAACTTCTTAATTATAGCAAATAAAAATAAACTAAAAATAGTTTTGAATTAAAACATGAGCATGATTTTTTCATTGAACTCAAAAAAACCGATTCAACAGACCAATTAACCAGGTTTGTACTACTAAACTGTCCTAACTGTAACTGGGTTTGTTGTTGCTGTGTTATGGGCACGGCCGTTTGTTGTACGGCTGTATGCAATAAATATTGCACATCCGCTATTCTGCTTTCGTAGAACGCTATCTTTTTCTGAAGCATTTCATTTTGTAGCCTACTACGAGAATACGTCTTATAACTAACAGCCATACTTATAAACGCAATTTAAATTTAATCATTGCTTAAAATTATGCCTGTCACTGTTTGTCATTACCCAGTGGTAAGAGATGGCAATAGTTTAAGCACTGTTTATCTTGTGGCATAGTTTTATAAGTAAGGCCATTAGTCTCATTTATGTAGTTTACTACTTATTTAATAATCCTGGCGTAGCGTTGGACTAGTTAATCCGTGTTTTGTCACATTTGCTCGAGTTGACAATTGCATGTCAATGCAAGAGACAAAACACGGATTAACTAGTCCAACGCTACGCCAGGATTATTAATAACACCCTTATAAGTTTAGATAATTTAATTTCTACTAGTTTGCTGTTACAGCAAAATCGCTACTGTTGTATTGATATTTTTTTTCTAATCCAACAAAGCTCATAAGCCCCTACTCTCATCCGGATCGTGGTCTTGTTGTTTGATCAAGTTCCAGTAGAATCCTTTTAGTTTCTTCAGCTGGTCGTGTGTTCCCATCTATAAGAAACAAAATATAAATATGTATTAAAAAACATATAGATATTAAATAAACTATGCGGATTTTCACCATCAAGATGTTGTATCATCTCGCGACTGTGCGTTTGACAGTTGAGGAGTTTCCTCGTTCACCTTCAGTAAAATTAAAAACTGAATATCATGATAAAAGAAAAAAGCTCCAGTGAAAAAGCTTCTAAGACATGCTGGTTTCCTCACAATTTTTCCCTTTTTCTCCACCGTTTAGGAGTACTGGCATAGTGCACATAAATTATTGGGCAGAAAATCTTTGGTGCACAACTGGATATGAACTCACGCCCTTAGGATCAGAAGGCAGGGCAGCTACCAGCATACCTAAGCAAGATTGACTCAATCGTTTCGTCTCTCGTTCGTTCTCTCTCTTTTGTATGGAGAAAAGTTGAGAGCACAACAATACGTTACGTAGAAACGATTGAAACGAGATGTCTCATCGTTTCTCCATACAAAAGAGAGAGACACGTAGGCAAAACGAAATGTTCAAACTGATAGAGTAAATCTCAGATTAGGGGTACAGATCGAAAACCACCTTCATTTATGAAGTCTTCAAACAAGTGTTTGATGAAAAAAATATGCAAAAGTCCAAAGAATGTCAGTAAGTATAGGTAGCGGCACATAACTTTAGCGCTGACCGTTACTGCGCAGAAGTCCAAAATAAGGTACCTGGGGGGGGGCTCGCGGGATGAAGGGCGGGCGTGCGTAGCTCCGATTGGCTCTCCAGTCGCACTCCGCTCTCTGTACCAATAGGAGACTCTGCACACACCCACACATCCAGTGTGCGCGACATGCGCACACTACGACTCATGCGCAGCTATCCCCTCCGCGTATCGCTCAGCGCTAAAGTTATGTGCCGCTAGTTTATACTGACATTCTTTGGACCTTTGCATATTTATTTGCAATTAAACTAAATATACCTCGACAATCTTCCCCTTATTGAGCACCACTATAAGGTCTGCGTTCATGACAGTGGACAGTCTGTGTGCTATAACTAGAACAGTGCGCCCTTTAGCTGCTGTTTCCAACGCCGTTTGGACGACTTTTTCACTCGCCGAGTCTAGCGCACTGGAAAATTAATAAATCAAATTAGCCATCTATCTATACAGAGTGTGGCGTAATTTATTGACACTAGGGTACCTACGTGGACATTGTGCCGGTTCAGAAAATTATTGGATATGCTCATTAAGTCCTTTGGTTTCCGAGATATTTATAAAGTATTTAGCTATAAGTTAGCTTTAAGCCAAGGTCGTCTGGAAGAAATCGCCCCGAGCGATAAGACCGCCCATTGCAGGACAATATATTTCTTTTCTTTAATGTACTACGAGAAGTAATTAAGTTATTCTAAGTTGTCCGCAATAAAGTTTTTATTTATTTATTTATATTCAACTAGATATTTCTAAATTCTAAAATTTTAAGCTTGTTTTGTAAAGTAATTATCTATCCAGGATCAAAGAACGAACTGAAAAAAAAACCTTCATTTACAAACAATTTACGCGACAAAAACAATGGCGAAGGTAACAATAATTTTAGAATTTCGAAAATGTCGAATATCTCGGAAACCGAAGGACTATTATAGAGCATAGAGTCTGTTCAGAAAGAGAACCGTCGTGGCCAAATTGAGAACTAACGTTTCGATTTTTATATGGCAGCTCATCCCTTTCTTTCTGTCAGCATTTTGCATCATACAAATTAAATAAAGGTATAGTACACTAGTTGTGATAGGATCAAAACGCAACAGACGCGCTATTTGTATTGCCCACTCAACAAAAAAGGTGATTAAGCACAACAGCGCCCTCCAATCCCACGACGGTTCTCTTTCTGAACTGACTCTATCAATTTTATCTCAGGTTTTTGAGTTAAACTTATATCCCCGCTGATCCCCGTGTTTTGACTGGCCTCTAGCTCAGTTGGTAGTAGCTCTGCCTTCTGCGCCGTAGGTCGTGGGTTCGATCCCCACCGAGAACAAATATTTGTGTGGTAAACATAAATGTTTGTTCTCTGTCTGGGTGTTGTGTTGTATTCTAAGTATGTATTTACAAAAAAAATGTATTCAAGTATTATATCAGCTATCTGGTTCCCATATTACAAGCTCTGCTTAGTTTGGGGCTGGGTAGTGTTGTGTGAATTGTCCACAATATTTATTTATTTATTTATTTTTATCCTACTAGCGTGTCTATTATACCTGGTAGCCTCGTCGAGTATTAGTAGCGGCGGGTTCTTAAGCACGGCTCGAGCAATGGCGACGCGTTGCTTCTGCCCCCCGCTGAGCGCCGCCCCGCGTTCCCCTACTAACGTGTCGTACGCGGCGGGGAAGCCTACGATAAACTCGTGTGCGTTACCCGTCATCGCAGCTTGCATCACCTGGATAAGATCGATAGATATTTAATAATGCGGACAATCCGTAGAAGAACCAAGGTCACCGACATAGTTCGTAGAGTTAGTAAGTTGAAGTGGCAATGGGCAGGCCATATAGCTCGAAGAACCGACAACCGTTGGGGAATAAAGGTTCTCGAATGGCGACCACGAACCGGAAGACGAAGCGTAGGGCGCCCACCCACCAGATGGACCGACGACGTTGTTAAGATCGCGGGAAGTCGATGGATGGAAAGGGCTCAGAATCGTTCTTCCTGGAAATGTGTAGGGGAGGCCTATGTCCAGCAGTGGACTTCTTCAGGCTGATGATGATGATGAATGCGGACAATCCACACTATCTAGCCCCAAACTAAGCAGAGCTTGTACTATGGGAACCAGATAGCTGATATAAAACTAGATGCTGATCTGATCTAATAGATACCTAGATTAACTCTTTATTGTACACAAAGAATAAATAAATTCAAAAACTTTAGAAAATAATGAGTACAATTATAATGTCAAACACAAGCTCAAATTCTTGAATCATAAATAAATAAAAAAAAAAACTGTTTATTTCAGACCGTGATCCACGGGTTAGTAACACGACAAAATAACTTATAAAACTATGTTAGTAATAAACAAATAGGTATTACTTAGACACTAAGCGAGAGATCGGCCCAAGCACCGCCAACCAGTGTCTCATAAAAGATGAGTACATGTCCTCGGCAACGACTTTCAGCAGACTGTTGGTGCCTCCCCGTAAGCGGCTCATCAGGGATGCGGTTCTTTGGCGTATTATAGCATAGAAATCATCTGTGCGCGCCCTAAGGTCATGGGTTCAAATCCAGTCATGTACCAATAAGATTTTCTGACGAATTTATGAGCACTATGCCAGTACTTTCAAACGGTGAAGGAAAATATCGTGAGAAAACCGGCGTGTTGTAGAATCTAAACAAATTCGAGTAACACGTGTCAAGTGTCACGCAAAAAGGGCCCGCCAGCGGCCTACTTGCGGAAACCAGTCCTCACAATCACCAATTACTTTGAAGCATAGCGTGTGCTGTCTTTGAAACTTTTGCTTTTGTATTATTGCATATCTACGTCTCACTTAAGCCTTGTATCCACTTGAGCATGCTCGGGCGAATGAGCGGTTCATTTTGCCGAGCCATATAGTGCTCAGGCGTCTCCACTTGAGCGGCTCGGCCAAATGAGCCGCTCATTCACCTGAGCATGCTCAAGTGGAGTGACGGCTTAAGTGAAGTGGCACCACACTGGAACTTCACTGCTATTATTTTAGTTTCATTAAGGATCATATAAAAAAACGGTAGGAACCGAGCCGTAGTTTGTTGCCTGTTCTTCTAGGCTCGGTCGCGTGGAACTGGCACCTAGACTCACCTAGCTTCAAGACGTTTCAAAGTGATTCTTGCAATCGTACTGAATAAGCACACTTTTGATATTGATTTGCCAATTTGCCAAAAGAAAAAAAAAAATATTTAACCTCAGCGTCAGTTGCCTCTGGTCGTCCATATCGTATATTCTCCTTGATAGTTGTTGCGAATAGAACCGGCTCTTGGCTGATAAGTCCGATAGCGCGGCCTCTAAGCCAAGCGCTGTCAAACTCTCTTACGTCTGTCCCGTCTATAGTGACACTCCCTTCATTCACGTCGTAGAACCTGGAAAAAAATCGGTTGTCTGTAAAGTCGTTTTACTGACGATAGTTGAACTTGACAACGTCATAAGAAAATACACAGATGTCGAACGCTGCCAAAAGCGGAGGCCGATTGTGCCTCTTTGTCGCTGGTTCCGCGCTCTCGCTTGCACTTCAAGCCTTAAATGGAACGCCTCAGAGCGAGGTAACGCCGCATGAGTCATGTTTTTTTGTGCGTGCAGCCGGTTCCGTCGAATTATAAGACGTTGTCACGTCAAAAAAAAGGATCTAGAATAGAATAAGCATTTACATTCAACACAATAGTTTTGAAACAATTTTAAGCCTATTTAAGATTTAAAAAAAAAACTAATTATGGTACTGCAAAATGGAAAACGGGTTGGCAACAACCCATGCTGGTCTTCCGTTAGCCGTAGCCTTGGGCCGTGGGTTCGAACCCCACCAAGATCAAATTTTTGTTACGTGATACGCGATAAATACCCGTGTAATAGTGTCAATAAATATTTGTGAGGTGTTCGTTTTCTTTCTGATTATTAAGTATACAAAAAAATATGTCAAGTGTTGTATTATCTAGTTTCCATAGTACAAGCTGGTACAAGCTTTGCTTCGTTTGGGGCTGGACAAACGATGTTGTGTAGCCGACTTGTAGAATTCATCATCATCAGCCTGAATTAGTCTACTGCTGTGCACTATGCTAGTACATACTCTCAAAACGGTGAAGGAAAACATCGTGAGGAAACCGGCGTGTCGTATAACCTACGGAGCGGCCTACTTGCTAAAACCAGACCCTCAGATGCTCTGATGACTCTCATACTACCTTTCTAACAATGCAGCTATGGTTGACTTGCCGTTGCCGGAAGTGCCAACGATAGCGACAGTCTTGCCCGCAGGGATTTTCAAGTTGAAATTTTTGAGCACTACCTGAAATATAAACATTCCACCCATCAGCAACAGATGGCGCTAGAAGTTAGGCGGCTACGCAACTAAGTGTTGATTGTTGAAAATACGAATAAAACTACATTTTCTATTAATGAATCCAAGCTAGATCGATTTATCGCCCCCGAAACCCCCTGCATACTATATTTCATGAAAATTGTGGGAGCCATTTCAGAGATTCAGATTATATTATATACTTATACAAGAATGTCTCGTTTAAAGTATAAGATAAATAACCTGATAAGATAGCCTATAAATTTACTACACAAATGGACCACAAAGTTGCCTGATAAATAAATAAATCATCATCTTCCTGCTCTTATCCTACGCTAGTGGAGTCGGCACAACAGGTTTTCTTCTTCCACTCACCTCTATCATTCGTCATCTCAGTGCTCACTCCTTTCCTGTTCATGTTATCCTTGACGCAGTCGATCCATTTTTTTTGGTCTACCTCTGCTTCATAAAAAAATAAATCCCCCAAACTGAGCTCTCGTGATTTTGACTCCGGAATGACATATTTGCACTTGCCTCTGGGGCTCAATTCTAGACCAGTGACTTTTTTGTCACGGTAAATATATATCACAAGAACTGTCAGTTTCTTTAGTGAATTTGATCTCTCGACCAACGACTCACAACGCAATATAATTAATGAGTAAATCATATCTTATACCTATACAGAGGGTTTCGGGGGCGATAAATCGATCTAGCTAGGTTTCATTTTCAGAAAAGACTCGGGTTAAAAACTATTTTAATAATAAAAAAATTAGCGCCATCTCTGGCCGAGTAGTCGAAATCACGAATTAGTGTCACGGAGAACGCCATCTATTGAACTTGTACGTAAACACTCGACACAAAAGTTCCGGAGATTTTCATGAAAATTAGTATACAGAAAGTTTCGGGGGCGATCAATCGATTAATATAACTGGGATAATTTTTTAGAAAATCTTTTTTTATTGTTTTTTATAATCAACTTTATCTATTAATCAACTTATACATAAACATATTTTAGCTATTCCAGCAGATGGCGCTGGTAGTAAGATCGAAAAATATTATTAAAAAACCGAGCAAAGCTCGGGCATACCAGCTCGTTCTTTTTTATATATAAAATCCTTGTTCTACTCCCACATGAAGCAGGCCCGAATCATTATTCTACATGCATAACACAAATTTGTTTTCGGTTGGGATCGAACCCACGCCCTCCAGCTCATAAGCCAGACCTACTACCTACTGAGCTATGAAGCTTCACACAGCTTTATCCAACTTACCGCCTCCGGTCTGGTAGGGTACGCGAATGTGACGTTTTTGAACTCAATATCTCCATGAATCTCGTGGTACTTTATGACTTTCTGCCCTGAGGTATCCATTGTAGGTGATTTGTTTATGTACTGAAAACAAAGGAAGTATTATAATTTAACATCTTTTCAACATGTACAGTGGGATACAGCTCAAGTTACCTAAAAACAAAGAAAAATGACGCTTACTGCAAGAACATAAGAGCTAGCAGTGTATAGTCTGATGCGTATCCTTGTGTACTGTATTTAAAGAAATAAAAATACGTTTACTTTGAAAAAATCAGTCAGTGATTTCCGACCTACCGAACTACTTTTTAAACCGACTGCAAAGGAGGAAAGTCAAAGTCACAAATAAATTAATTCAGTAGTATCACAAGGATCGCTTTGAAAGAAAGAAAGAAAGAAAATACATTTATTTTGAAACATCTTAAAGCTAGGTGACTCTAGGTGTCAGATCCACACGAACAAGCCTAGAAAACAGGCAACAAACGAAAGAACGCTACTACCAACTGAGAGGCCAGTCAAAAAAAATTGTGTGTGTCAGCTCCGACGCACGACTGGAGTTTACTCCATATAGGCAAAGTAAGGGTACACACTACCCACGATCTAGCTGCACTGCTCACACCAAATTAGAAAGTTGCGCAAGATAGGTTGCGCACCAAAAACGTAACGAGGTCATTCGTTCAGTAGATTTCACTCCCCACATTTTTCTCATACCGGGCGCCTTATATCAAAAAATCGATTCTTTAGGAATAAAACTCCAATAATAATAAAGCTTATAAAATATGCACATAATGAGATCTTACCTCAAAAATTCGTCCGCCCGCGCTAACGCCTTTAACCACAGAGCCAAAAAGCAAAGACAATTGCGCCACAGATCTCTGCACAGTTTGTGCGTTGACAAGGAACGCCATGACGTCACCAGCTGACATCTGATTGGTCGACATTAAATGGCCGCCGAGGAACATCGTTCCGAGAACCATTCTGGGATACAGACAGCTTTGTAAAAATCAACGTTGTTTAATATTATCGCTGAATTAAAATTAAATGAATTGGATGTTTGATTTAAATAGATTCTACCGTTAGGAGTAAAGAGGTGAATCGCCGCTTTTGGGTCGTTATTTCACTTGTTTTGATAATCTAGGTTACAATTAATTGATTTATTATCGTGAGGGAACCGGTTGTATAAAAGTTCAAAAATATGTGCCAAATGCACGAAGGGAGCCTCTTTCAGGCGCACTTTAAACCCTTTCACCACACTTTGATCGAAAGAGCTGTTAAACTCATGTGTATTCCCCAACATTAGATAGTCTGTGCATTCGTGGAACTCTATGACCAAGCTTTTGACAGTTGTCTATGCACTTATTTTTTGTCTCTTCTCTCTGGAAACCTGATGGTGGACACCACGTAATGTTTTTACCTCTCTATTAATGTGATTTATTGTGTCTAATATAATCCCTCTAATTTTCCGCTAGTGCGGTTTATTTGTACTCAATATTGTGAGAATATAGTGTTGCAAATCGTATGCCGATCATATTTATTTCTTCCCAACTCCAAACAGCAAGACAAATCGATGTAGACTCTGCTACAAGAACCAGAGACAAGATAAGAAGAATTAGGAAGGAGTATTATATTTTGACGTCACTGACCCGTTAAGGAACAGATTAGTCCCTGCTTGGAATAATCCAACGCCCAGACCGAGCTCCATGCTAAGTTCAGCCGCGGCGTTACATTCTTCCGCGAACATTCGCGCCTCGTTCTCCTCGCCGGCGAATGCTCGCACCGTTCGCATGTTCGCGATCGCCTCTTCCGCTACTAATGTTGCTTTTTCTACCTGAAAAACAATGTCACTGATAGTCCAAGACGGCAATAAGGCTGGTTACAGTCAACGCGCTTGGAAAACAGATTGGTGACAGCAGTAACCAATAAATAAGTAATAAGTAATAATAAGTAAGTAAGTAAGTAGTAATGTTAAGTAAACTCATAAGATGAAGAAGTAGAGATAGCGGCCTCGCCCTCAGATCCTAAGGTCGTGGGTTCAAATCCAGTCGTGTACCTGTGAGTTTTTCTGTTCTAAAATGTAGTTGCAACAATGCACTGGCATAGTGCAGGTATGTACTCTTAAAGGACGAAGGATAACATAGTGAGGAAACCGGCATGTTGTAGAACCTAAAAAGTTCGAAAATATGTGTCAAGTGCACGAGAGGAGCATTTTTGAGGTACACATTGATCTTTCGAGCCAAGTGAAAGGATTTTAAATTTTTTTCACTTGGTTCGAAAGATCAATGACACTTTAAGAACACGTAAGACACGCGCAGCCCGAGTGTTCGCGGGAGGAAGTTCCTCTGAAACCGAAAGATGTGCGACCATCCATGCAGAGAGCACTGGTGGTCTAGTGGTAGTGACCCCGCCTTCCGATCCGAAAGTCGTGGGTTCAAATCCACACGTGTACCAATGAGTTTTTCTGTCGAAAAATTTATGTGCACTATGCCTGTCGTGGGTTCAAATCCAATCGTGTACCTGTGAGTTTTTCTGTTCTAAAATGTATGTACATAGTGCAGGTATGTACTCTTAAAGGACGAAGGATAACATCTTGAGGAAACCGGCGTGTTGTAGAACCTAAAAAAATCAAGCAACACGTGTCAGGGGTCACGCAAAAAGGGCCCACCAGCGGCCTCATACTTGCGGAAAAACCTGCCCGCACATCAAGTGCGCATGATAAACTTGCCGAACTTGACCATCCATGCTCTAAGTAAGGTTGCCTGGAAGAAATCGCTTTCAGCGATAAGGCCGCCCATTGTACTTAATTTTATTACGCTGTTACTTGTAATGTATCCTTGTGTACAATAAAGTGTTATCTATCTATCTATCTATTTAAGTATGTGTACCTGTGCCTGGGCCTCTCTTGACAGCTTCCTTAGCAGAGAGCCTATGAAGGTCCCTCCAATAACCACTGAGGGGACGCAGAGTAACGTTAGCCCCGTCAGATGTGGTGATATAATCAGCAGACTGACAGCCGAGCCGACCACTTGTGTGATGGCTCGCAGACCTCCGGATATAGTCTGCTTGAAGGAACTCTTGAAGTCTTGGACGTCGGTTGTTAACCTGGAAACACAGAATTGAAAATTGATAGAGTCTGTTCAGAAAGACAACCGTCGCGCGTCGTGGGATTGGAGGGCGCTGCTGTGCTTAATCACCTTTTTTGTTGAGTGGCAATACAATAGCGCGTCTGTTGCGTTTTGATCCTATCACAACTAGTGTACTATTCCTTTATTTAATTTTTATGATGCAAAATGCTGACAGAATGAAATTTTTTTTTTTTTTTCGAATGGACAAAATGCTGGTGATCGTCTGACGATTCTTACAGCGCTACCGGACAATAACACAGCGCTACCGGACAATTGACAGAATGAAAGGGAACGAGCTGCCATATAAAAATTGAAACGTTAGTTCTCAATTTGGCCACGACGAGCCACGACGGCACTCTTTCTGAACAGACTCTAGATAAAAAAAATGTTTAGTGCATATTTAAACTAGTTTTTTTTGCGTGTTTAATTAAGTCGAAATATAAATATAAATAAATAAATATTATAGACAATCCACGCAACACTATCTAGCCCCAAACTAAGTAGAACTTGTACTATGGGAAACAGATAGCTGATACATTACTTATATACTTTTTTTTATAAAAACATACTTAGAATACAATAATAACACCCAGACAGAGAACAAACATCTGTGTTCACTACACAAATATTTGTCCTCGGTGGGGATCGAACCCACGACCTACGGCTCAGAAAGCATAGCTACTACCAACTTTGTAGAGAGGCCAGTCAAAAAATGCCTTTTAAAAAACCCGAGCGCGCATATAATACGACCAGATGGTTTTCACACGATGTTTTTCTTCACCGTTGGAGTACCGTCATAGTGCACAAGAAATTTCAGACAAAATTCTCATTGGTGCACGACTTGATTTGAACCCACGGTCTTAGGATCGGAAGGCAGGCCGCTACCACTAGACCTCCAGTGCTTACTCAGACTTACCTATTAACAAGTTCTCCTGTCCTTTCCTGGTCAAAAAAGGCCATGTCCTGACGTAGAATTGACTGGAATAGATCCTGCTTCATGTGAGAAGCTACTTGCTCACCAACTTGAGACAATAGATGAATGTATAAGAAGGTGAATCCTGCCTGGAACAAATTCGTTGTTAAAATAAATGATTGAATCAATAAATAAATAAAAACAGCTCACACAACACTATCTAGCCCCAAATTAAGCAGAGCTTGTACTATGAGAACCAGATAGCTGATATGATGCATTAATATTTTTTTTTACGTAAATACATACTTAGAATACAAATACAGACAGAGAACAAACAACTGTGTTCACCACACAAATATTTGTTGTCAAACCCACAGCCTACGGCGCAGAAGGCAGAGCTACTATTAACTGATATATCTGAAATTTCTAGCATTTCATAAATTAAATCATCACTTAACATCAGGTAAGATTTGCGGTCAAGCGTAACCCTAAAAAAAAAAAAAAAATCTGTGCATTTAATAATTGTGATAAAAGCCTGGATGGGAATTAAACCCACAACTTCCAGTGATTCATCTTGTACTAGTCACTCTTAAGTTTAACACTGGCCACCTTGCCTAGGCTTATTGTACTAACCTGTCCAATATACAAGGAGATTAGTTTTGTAGCGGGACCCTTGATCTCTTCAAGAAAATCTGCATTTGGGTGGTTCTTGAGATTGGCCAAGACATTCACAATGACCCCCAACATTGCAGGAATGTATACATTTAGAAAGGCCACGGCTAAAGCTGACTGAAACAAATTAAGATTGGCAAGAAATTATACACAAAACTAAACTCAAAACCATATCCTGTCCATATAGGCTACTATAGAAAACTTAATACACACTGGACAAGTTATTTAACTACGAAAAAAAATAATAACATTATTTATAAATACCCTTTGGTATCTGTGTAAATCATGCTACATTAATATCTAAACTTAAACATTACGGCATTCTAAATCGCTCTATTGACCTAATACAATCGTACTTGACTGATAGAGTCTTTAAAGTTGATGTGAGCGGTGAGAGATCTTCTGGGTCAGTTATTGACATGGGGGTGCCACAAGGTTCGATATTAGGTCCTTTCTTGTTTCTAGTGTACGTAAATGACCTCCCTTTTTTTGTTAAAAAACTATGTGAAATAGTACTATTTGCTGACGATACCTCATTAATTTTTAAAGTTGATAGATTGAAGGCTAATTACGATGACGTTAACGCATCTCTGTCGCAAATACTTAACTGGTTTAACGTTAATAATCTTTTACTTAATGCTAAGAAAACCAAGTGTATTAAGTTTACCTTACCAAATGTGACTCTCCGGCCAACTAATATTATACTTAATAGAGAGTCACTTAACCTTGTAGATTCTACTATCTTCTTAGGACTTAATCTTGACAAAAAATTGCAGTGGGGACCGCAAATCAAAGCACTTGCTGCCAGACTAAGTTCGGCTGCATATGCAGTTCGGACTATAAGATGGCTCACTGATGAAGCTACAGCTAGGCTAGTTTACTTCAGCTACTTCCATAGTGTTATGTCTTACGGTATCCTTCTCTGGGGGAAAGCAGCTGATATTCAAACTATATTCGTTTTACAAAAAAGGGCCATACGTGCCATCTATAAAATGAAATCACGAGACTCATTGAGGGAGCGATTTAAGGAAATTAATATCCTCACAGTAATTTCACAATATATATATGAAAACTTACTGTACACTCACAAACACATCTGCAGCTTTCAGGAAAATTGTGATTCACATAATATTAACACTAGAAATAAAAATAAACTTTATATTCCCAAATTTCGTTTACAGAAGGTAAATGGGTCTTTTATGGGGAACACTGTACGCTTCTACAATAAACTTCCGGAAAATGCAACTAAGCTTCCAATTCGGAAGTTTAAAGCCTATATTAAGAGTAATTTGATAAAGAAAGCGTACTATACTCTAGATAGCTATATGAATGATAAATATGCGTGGCCCGATGTCCCGGTCACTCTACCCATAGGAAGCTAGCATGTCAATTTGCAATGTCTGTACCTACTATTTAATATCTTATTTTTATATCTGTGTAGATACTTTATTATAACTTTGAAGCAGCATGTGCTGTCTTTGAAACTTTTGCTTTTGTATAATTACATTGCATACGTCTGACTAAGTGAAGTGGCACCACACTGGAACTTCACTGCTATTATTTTAGACTATTTTTGATTTGTAAAAGGATCATATAAAAAAACGGTAGGAACCGAGACGTAGTTTGTTGCCTGTTCTTCTACGCTTGGTCGCGTGGAACTGGCACCTAGACTCACCTAGCTTTAAGACGTTTCAAAGTGATTCTTGTATCGTATTGAATAAACGCTTATTGAATTTGAATTTGAATTTGAATTATCAACCTTCATACAATCTGCATGAGTATTATATCAGCCCTACTTTATTGAAACACCTTTACAGGGTAAATTAATATTGATTCTAAAAACTAGTCCTAAGATCTGACAATGTTAAATTTTCAAGCATTATAAGCCAATAAAATATACTAAATACTAATCTATTTTAGATTTATTTATTGCATATACTTCTGCAATACTAAAAGCAACCACAGTTACGAGAGATTTTATAGAACTGGCACCTAGACTCACCTAGCTTTAAGACATTTCAAAGTGAACTTGATAGGTAAATACAAAAACGATTATTTTGAATTTGATCAAGAGATTTGAGGAAGGTCTCTGGTGAACTGGTAATTTTGATAAACCAGGTGATTGAGACAATGTATGTCATTGTCTCAATCACCTGGTTTATTAGAAATCAGTGTAGGATAGGTATAAGTTAGATACATTCATATCGAATTTTATAAAAATTAGGTCTACTATACACATACTGTATAGGTTACTCACAGCTACAGCAGCTGCTAGAAGCCACTTATGAGGCTTCAAATACTCATACAGTCTCTTCCAGTCAAATTTGGAACTGTCATCATTCACATTCGGCCTCCTTTGTATAATCCTCGAAGGAGGCTGAGCTTTACAGTGTACAGGGTTGTTACATAATACACGTACACCAAGCCCTAAGCTAGCACCAACACATAGTTTCCAAGGGCTACACAAGAGTAAGAACCCGGACTTTGTACTTTTTTCTGACTCGCATCGCACTTCAGAGAAGTATCTTCTATAGACATTAGGCTTGTTTTTTGCCAAGCTTGTAAATATTGAGTTCGTTTTTGCAGTCAGAAATCTGTAAAAGGTGTTTATTGTTGTTATGCACCAGTAGTTTTCCGAGACTAAGGTTATCGGTCAGGTTGTGAAATAATACCTTTGTCGCACCACTAGGCTAGACGATGTTTGAAGTAACTGCCACATTTTAGTGTCTAACAATGAATATAATTCATTGTATTATTAAAAGGATTTCAAATAAAACACAGGAACAACTTTCTTCTGGATTTGATGAGAGTTTTTGGACACAAACCGTACCATCTCTTGCTGTATTTTTTAAATGAAAGAGTTTATTATTCAATCAATTTTAGGTATCAAAAGAAAGATTTGTTTCATAAACACAGGCAGGAATCATTACGATTTTTACAGGATTTTTCAAACTTTTACTTTCACATTGCACCGACACCGATTTCAGGAAAGAAATTACGTCTTCTTCTTTTTTCAAAATGAGAAAAACACAAAAATATGTCAATGCCACATGTCACTCCTCAACCTCACTCATTGTCAGTTTGACAGTGACATCTATGAAATCGTGGCTATTTCATTTGACACTGGCAGAAAGGGCATTGGGTAACTTTGTATGGAGTCGTGGCGTTGTTTTTTTTTAATGCGACCACTGATGCAATGTATTTTGAATTGAAGTACTACACCTGTATACATAATATCAAAAACAAAAAACGTCGTAACTTATATCGGAGCAAAAATATCGACGCATGAAAAGCAAACCTTACTAAGCGACAGTATGGGGTCAATTGAGTTTTATATATCAATCGAATAGCCAAAAAAATCCGCGTCGATTGGTCTGAGTCTCATAGCGCTGCGATGAGTTTTGCTGTCGCTTAAGAAGTACGTGAATTCTTAGTATTCTAAAATATTCGGCCCACTAAGCGACACAAAAATACGCATTTTACTTTATTCGGTTGGTTGAACAAGTTGACTTAATATTTTTTGCGGATAGCAATTTGTTCATCATTCGAATTTATTTTATCCATTGACTTAAATAATTTTTCTTCAGTAAAAATCATGAGTACGAAGCAGTAAGGTATTTTTACCTGAATTACGCTTTTCCGTCAAAGTCGCTTCGCAAATTTTATACGAATACAAAAAAGATCCAAGTGTTTCCTTATGCACTTGTTACTGTTATTGTGTTTAGCTCTATTTGTACTTATATACTATTGCTTGTTATGAAATTGGCTTATAAATCAACTTGGACAATTTTACAATAAAATGAAATATTAACTTGGTGTCGCTTAGACAATTTTACTTGACAAATTCGTTCGAAACTGAATGTCGGTTAGATATTTTTACCGGCGTGAATATTGTCTAGAGAATGTCGCATAAATTATTTTACGTGAATTGAAAAACGAGTGATGATGGTGGTTAGGAAGCGCAGTTTTGTGTCAAATGTCGGTTAAAAACATCGCACTGCGTGAAACAAATGAATCCGCGCGTCGGTTAGAGAGGACGCTGCGCGGTGCGCTCGCCGCTCTTCCTTCGATTTTGGCGCGTAGTAAATAAGAAAACTGTAAGTAAAAATTCTTATTCACTTATATAAAACTATTCAAGCTCTAAGGAAATACTTGCTAAGTATTTAATTAAATTAGGTATAATTGCGTAGTTAACTAACTACTTTATTTTTATTTTTTTAGGTACGGTTTTACATCATCATCATGCACAAAAGACACCGCTCATCTAGAATCATCGACATAGCTCTCGCTTCTGCTGGAAGGAATAGGAGGATCGCCCAAGTGTCGACAAAAATTAAACAATGAGATCACATTTAATAATCAGTCTCAATATTAATTTAACAAGGCACAGTTCAACACACAGTTACTTATTTCTAAAATGATCACGGGACTCATCCAAGTTTTAAAAGTTTTTGGACAGATAAGTAGATATTTGTAATTACAGTAAGTACCTAAGTAGTAGGTATTCGACGACTTTGGCTCATTGGTTGCCTCGCGCAGCGAGATTTTTTTCCTGATATTTAAACGGTAGTAGTAGAAATTCGCCGGTAAAGGCTCAAATGATCGGTTTGGCTCGGCTTGGTTCGGATTTTGCTCGGCCCGGCCGGTAAACGCTCAAATGATCGGTTCGATTCGGCGTGACTCGGCTCAGCTCGGCTCGGCTGGTAAACGTTCAGATAATCGGCTTGACTCGACTCGGTTCGGCTCTACTTTCTTTACTTAATTTTAACGGGCGAGCTTAAAATTAACCTATTTTTGGGTGTAGTAGGATGGGTTGTTCAAAAAGATTTTTCAGATTGTGATACAATTATTATTTTTCTTTAAAACACATACCAAATAGTTTATACACAAAGACATCGTTATTCAACTTACTGCTACCAAATAATTTTACGAAATCCGACATACTATTTCCGTTAAACTTGTAATATATATATGTTAAACAATACTCTCCACAAACTGAAGTCAAGTCATGTTGCAGTCTGTACCTATTGAAATTCCACTGTTTTGTTGTCCTGTTCAAGAAACTTCTATGATTTCCTATAGGTGGTCGTCCATAAGAATCAAAATACTGTCCAACTCCATTTGTCTCTATGTGAATGGCTACCCAATGGGAGCCTGGCTCACTATCTGGATCCAAATTACTTATTATGAATGCAGGAGTATTAATATGTAAGGGTAACCTGTTTGCTGGATAAACATGCTTTTGCAACGAGGGATGTATGAAATGCAAATGTTTTTGAACTTCTAATGTGTTCATCGTTGTGGTATCTTCTATTTACAAATTAAGAATGTGAAACTAAATAAGCTGAACTTCTTTATAAAGGTAGAAATAAATAAAAGGATTGGATTATGTTTTAATGATTTTTTATTTCATATTTATAACTAGGTTTATACAAAGTCAACTTAACTACTATAGTCTACGGTTACATTACGATTCCTATCTATTTCAATAACATTGTCAAATTCTGCATAAACAATACAATTTATTGTTTGAGTAAGTGTAGATTCAAATCGAACCTCTAATCTAACACTACCATGTTTTATAAGGTTCCAATGGGTATTTGAATTTGAGCTGAGATCAGCTGTTAGATCAAATGCTAACAAACAGTATCCTTTTGCATATTGTTCCCTAGATATCCCATTACCTTCATTGAGAAAATGTATACCTGTCCCCGAAAATAGTGTATGATAGGCTGCAGTAAAAATATTACTATCAAACGATGGCTGTAAAGCTTTTGAAGGTATTTGCTGCCCATCAATGTACAAACAAAATGTATTCAAATCATAGTTTTCAAAATTAAATGGATTTTTAGTCAAACTTCCATTAAATGCGGCATTGTTTACAAAACCAATTATACATCTTTTAGGGACTTGTCCCAGAAAAATATTATCGAGAGTTTTGCCCTGAATACCTGCAGGTATGGTTAACACTTTGACTTCTGCTCGAGTAATAGGATATTTTGCAGTTGTAGAGGCTAACACTTTTTGATGGGCCAGTAAAACAGTTGGATTGATTCGTGCTCTACGAACAATAAGAGTTGCATCTGTAATGCATACTTTAAATTTTAAATCTGTTGAAGAAGCCATAAGACTAAATGTGTCTCTGGAGCGAACTAGTTTAACACTCATTTCAACCCCGTTAATTAAAAACTTTTCCTGGTTAAATATATCACCATGAAGATGACCAATCATTTCTATTTCTTTGCTTTCACATGCTAGTTGTTGCCTTTTAGTAAATCCTTCGTTTTTTTCATCGGTTGAATTCATTTTTTCAGCTGTATCTTGATACCAAAGAGCACAAGTCAAATGAGAATCTTTGGCTGCAGGAGCATAGTTCAACAAAGTTTCTATGTAAGCACGATAGGCATATGTATTGTTTGGTGGTGATACAAGCTTCTGATTTAAATAAACATCTAGTTGACTGAAGAGTGAATGAAGCCAATTATTAACTGGGGCTATTAAAACATAATCCAATCCTTTTATTTATTTCTACCTTTATAAAGAAGTTCAGCTTATTTAGTTTCACATTCTTAATTTGTAAATAGAAGATACCACAACGATGAACACATTAGAAGTTCAAAAACATTTGCATTTCATACATCCCTCGTTGCAAAAGCATGTTTATCCAGCAAACAGGTTACCCTTACATATTAATACTCCTGCATTCATAATAAGTAATTTGGATCCAGATAGTGAGCCAGGCTCCCATTGGGTAGCCATTCACATAGAGACAAATGGAGTTGGACAGTATTTTGATTCTTATGGACGACCACCTATAGGAAATCATAGAAGTTTCTTGAACAGGACAACAAAACAGTGGAATTTCAATAGGTACAGACTGCAACATGACTTGACTTCAGTTTGTGGAGAGTATTGTTTAACATATATATATTACAAGTTTAACGGAAATAGTATGTCGGATTTCGTAAAATTATTTGGTAGCAGTAAGTTGAATAACGATGTCTTTGTGTATAAACTATTTGGTATGTGTTTTAAAGAAAAATAATAATTGTATCACAATCTGAAAAATCTTTTTGAACAACCCATCCTACTACACCCAAAAATAGGTTAATTTTAAGCTCGCCCGTTAAAATTAAGTAAAGAAAGTAGAGCCGAACCGAGTCGAGTCAAGCCGATTATCTGAACGTTTACCAGCCGAGCCGAGCTGAGCCGAGTCACGCCGAATCGAACCGATCATTTGAGCGTTTACCGGCCGGGCCGAGCAAAATCCGAACCAAGCCGAGCCAAACCGATCATTTGAGCCTTTACCGGCGAATTTCTACTACTACCGTTTAAATATCAGGAAAAAAATCTCGCTGCGCGAGGCAACCAATGAGCCAAAGTCGTCGAATACCTACTACTTACCTATACTATAGTCTTTCTTACTTTTCTGTACTTAGATACATAACTATAATTCTTTAATGTGTAATGTAATATTCTATGAACTTATCATAATTTTTTAGGAACCTGATACATTATGTATCATTATTTCATAAAATTATAAAAGTTATAACAATCAAAACAATCGAAGTAACTATAATAATATCACAACGTAACTTTTATCATCTTTGTTCAGATATTCTTTAAGAATGGTTACTACAGATCGATCAAATTAACTTGAAATTGAAAATAGAGACAGCGTTACACAAACATCGAGCTTATCTTGAAATTATATTGAATTCACATGTTTGTATAATGCTATTTAAATTTTTAATTTCTAAATATTACCTTTATCTTAGTCGATCTGTATCTCTAATACTAATAAACAGGTACTTATTATAACAGCAAAGGAATATAAACTTGAGTAGAATCAATTAAACATAATCAGGGTCTTCTATATCTGATTCAGGTAACATGTCTTTGACATTCGCATCTCGTGGAATGTTTTTGACGTGATAACGTCTTTTATATCGATGGAGCCGGCTGCACGCACGAAAAAACATGACTCATGCGTCGTTACGTCGTTTCGTCGTTCCATTTACCTGAGCCCGAGCCCGGGTCGGGTAATGGGTAAGGGTAAATGAGGGTAAGGGTAAGGGTTCGGTCGGGTTCCGGGTACTGGTCCGAGAGTTCGAGTCCGAGTCCGAGTCCGCGAGTCCGATGTCAATACAAAATGTACTTATTGACGTGATAACGTCTTATAAATCGATGGAGCCGGCTGCACGCACGAAAAAACATGACTCATGCGTCGTTACGTCGTTTCGTCGTTCCATTTACCTGAGCCCGAGCCCGGGTCGGGTAATGGGTAAGGGTAAATGAGGGTAAGGGTAAATGTAGGTAAGGGTAAATGAGGGTAAGGGTAAGGGTTCGGTCGGGTTCCGGGTCCGGGTCCGAGAGTTCGAGTCCGAGTCCGAGTCCGAGTCCGCGAGTATTTTCTTATGACGTTATCACGTTCAACTATCGTCAGTAAACCGACTTTACAGACAACCGATTTTTTTATACTCATGATGGAAACAATCTGGAATTAGGTATGTGGTCAATACATAGTTTATGAAGATCGTCGTATTTCTTTTTAGAAATGGGTAGTAACGACTTATAGCATGACATCAGTGGAACCCTCGTTTTAGGCTGGACTTCAACATTAAACGACTTGGCAGCAGCATTCATAGACGTTTTTATTGACACAAATTGTTTGCCTCTTTTGAAAGTTGCGATCCGGACTTTACTAATTTTCCCTGTAAGGTTTCCTTTGAAATATTTGTCTCCAATATTATCCCATTTTTTGAACTGCTCATAACACATTCGCTCAACATTAAATGGTGATGGATTCTTTCTAGCAGTTAAAAATATGGTAAACCATTTGTGACTCTGGAATCGGGCGTAGCTTTCTTCTTTACATAAATACATCAAATCTGTTGATGCCAGAAGAAACATCAAACGTTGCTGTTGTACTGCGATTGTTGTCCAGTATAAAAACATTCCACGAGATGCGAATGTCAAAGACATGTTACCTGAATCAGATATAGAAGACCCTGATTATGTTTAATTGATTCTACTCAAGTTTATATTCCTTTGCTGTTATAATTAGTACCTGTTTATTAGTATTAGAGATACAGATCGACTAAGATAAAGGTAATATTTAGAAATTAAAAATTTAAATAGCATTATACAAACATGTGAATTCAATAAACACTGTGTGTATTTATAATTTCAAGATAAGCTCGATGTTTGTGTAACGCTGTCTCTATTTTCAATTTCAAGTTAATTTGATCGATCTGTAGTAACCATTCTTAAAGAATATCTGAACAAAGATGTTACGTTGTGATATTATTATAGTTACTTCGATTGTTTTGATTGTTATAACTTTTATAATTTTATGAAATAATGATACATAATGTATCAGGTTCCTAAAAAATTATGATAAGTTCATAGAATATTACATTACACATTAAAGAATTATAGTTATGTATCTAAGTACAGAAAAGTAAGAAAGAATTAGTAAAGGTACTTACTGTAATTACAAATATCTACTCATCTGTCCAAAAACTTTTAAAACTTGGATGAGTCCCGTGATCATTTTAGAAATAAGTAACTGTGTGTTGAACTGTGCCTTGTTAAATTAATATTGAGACTGATTATTAAATGTGATCTCATTGTGTGTCAAATACTTTTTTAAGAGTAGATACTACTTAATTAGGTTATTTGGGATTTTTCAAGTAAAAGTTTTTTTGTTTTTTACTAGTAAATTAAAACCTGAAAAAAGGAACCTATGTTTGTTAAACTTATTAACTTTCTAATACATAACATTTCTAATTAAAATTCTTGCAATAAATACACTATGAATACAAAAAATTGTTTTCATTATTTAAGCTCATACAAAATGTCGGTTAGTTTTGCAAATATTTCAGTATAATTATTATTTGGGTTTATTTTCTTGACGATTCTCCCTGAAGTTAAATCATTAAAACAATTTTCTCAGTTTATAAAATAAATATTTTTATGACTGATACATTTTTACCTATTCTCATAGACATTTGCTTATGTAATATAAAGAAATAAACCTGCTGGTAACTGAGAAGATTCTGGCGTAAAGATAGTTTTACCTGAAATTTTTGTCGGGTTAATTATTATCTAACCGACTAAAAAGTATGAACTTAAAGTGTTACGGTAATAATTTATTTGTGAGGTTAAGGCCTACAATATTACAATGCCTAGGCTGTAACAATTATTTCTTTATGACATAAACTCAAATTTTAAAAGCATTTTTTAAAAAAAAAAAAACTTTTATCAGCCCTCCTATACATTTAAATCCATGTCGGTTAGTAAACTTTGCCTTTCAAGCGTCGATATACGACTTTAAAGTTAGAAGAATAACATTGTCCAAGTATGGGATAAAATGCATTTTATTTAAAAAACTACTATTATTACCTTTGGAATTGGTAAGTTAGGAATAAAAAACATGGATTCCATAAATAATCATCATCATCATCAACCTATATCAGTCCACTGCTGGACGTAGGTCTCTCCCAAGACGTGCCACTGAGCCCGATCTTCGGCTCTTCTCCTCCATTGCTTGCCAGCTACATTTCGCAGATCGTCGCCCCACCTTGCCGAGGGCGTCCTACACAACGCTTACCTAAACGCGGTCTCCACTCTCGTATTCGTTCATAGCTCAAAGGCAGTGTGGTCAACGTAGGCGATTTATCGCCATTTAGGCTACTCAGGACTAAAATCGGCGACGAAAAAATCATAAAGGCGACTGGTCGCCTCTTAGGCTACTTCAGGGACAAGCCATATAAATTATCCGAATCGCAAATGAATTGCTTTTAATAAAAATCATAGTCGCCCTACAGTCTGTATGTGATATTAAATAATGATGGTCACACTATTCTTGTATGGTTGGTTGTTTAGTTATGGGGCGGGGAATACCCAGAATTTGTCCTAGCAATTATGAAACCAAATTTAGGAGGCAATAAAGTGAAATGTACATGTATTGCTGTTAGTGACTACCGCAATTATATAAATTATGCTAACTACGTAGTTCAGGAAAATGTTTTGTCACTTTCTTTAGTTTCGTTCGCTTTGGAACTTATCCTGTCAGTGTACAAACTGTGCCCGTGTCCGTGTTAAATATTATTTCCGTGATAAGAACATGGGAAAGCACGGAAAATATGTGAAGCATTATCGCGATGAAGGGCCTGTCGTAAGCAGCACTTCTATGAAATTATAGGATCTCTAGGAACTGTCTGTGACGACCTTGGTGGCGCGGCGGGCAAAGGCAGAGGTTGCTGGTTCGATTCCCGCCTTGGGACAAATGTTTGTACGATTTACAGATATTTGTTCCGGGTGTTCTGGATGTTTTCTATGAATGATAAAAATGTGCTTTATCATTCATAGAAAACACGCTGCTAAAAATGGTGCTTTATCGTTGCTGGCAGACGAACCAGAATCTTTTTAAAGGTTAGTGTAGGTAGTATAAATAAAGTTAAAGTTCAATTTAAACTACAAATTTATTTTATTTTATATTCCGGCTCCTTTTTAGGCAACAGAATCTAAAATTGGGCTACATTAGGCTACCTGAGCTGTGAAAAATGGCGATATCAGTCCCGGCGTCGTTGGCAACACTGCTCAAAGGTTCTCTGTCGGATAACCTCGTTCCGGATTTTATCCTTCAGAGAGACTCCGAGCAAAGACCTCTGCATAGTTCGCTGAGCGACTTTCAGTTTGTGGACCGACCCTACTGTTAGTGTCCACGTTTCGGCAGCATAGGACACAGACACGTTGGAGTTCCTTCAGAACAGGAGAACTACCTGCTCTTAGGAGCTCTGAAGTGATTCCGTCTTCCCCTGGGGCTTTTCCATTTTTCAACTTTGGTCTAGAAATTGTGCCGGGGAGACAGACAGATTTGTTTGGTATCGCCCCCACCCCAGGCAATGGTGTCCTATAATGGCGTATCACCCTTGAACTTCTCGTTTGACTAGTATGTTAACCAAATTGGTTCGATTGTTTATATGTCGCGGTTGTATCCTTCCACGTTACAGCCATGTATTGATGCCACCAGGGTTCTGAGGATGAGTTGGTTTGGATTCAAGTCTACTTCAATCATATAAATGCCTTGCTTGATATGTTCTCCATAACAGTTTTGTGATTGAGCTATTTGGTATGTACCAAGGGCGAATATATCAGCAATTATTTGTGGAAATTCACCCATTACAGATACATCAGCTGCAATTGATTGAAAATCGGTTCGTTTTCTGTTCAGATTGTTTGCGATTATGAATTCACATGACTCCACTGAGCTCCAGGCAGGTTTACAAAAGAGCACGTTATGTTCATGTTATGTTTGTCAACTTCGACTAAAAGATCAGCCGGACGAATCCAACTCGGATGGACAGCGTTCGAGAAATTGCACCACACTTTCTTGTCTCAGATACCGCAGAGCCCCAAGACAAAAGTCTTTAATCAGTGCGTTTTACCAGTGATGACTTATGGAAATGAGACGTGGTCGCTAACTATTGGCCTCGTTCACAAGCCAAAGCGCAACGAGCTATGGAGAGGGCTATGCTGGGAGTTTCACTACGTGATAGAATCAGAAATGAGGATATCCGTAAAAGAACAAGGTCGTATAATTAGTAAGTTGAAGTGACAATCGGCAGGGAAGACTAAACGTAGGGCGCCCAACCACTAGATAGACCGATGATATTGTTAAGATCGTGAGAAATTGATGGATGGAAAGGGCTCAGAATCGTTCTTCCTGGAAATGTGTAGTGGAGGCCTATGTCCAGCAGTGGACTTCTTCAGGCTGATGCTGATGATGATGTTGTTATGTTTAACATCACCATCTATTATACTATTACTATATCTACCACCTACGATTACTATATCTTTAGGAAAATCTTATTAATTGGCTATTTAGACGATACTTTTATGAATTTTTGCAATTTAATATCTCGCTTCCGATATACTTTACGCAGTTGCTGTAATAATAAAAGTTGCTTATTTTTGAGAGTACTAATAAATGGCAATAGTTTTTTTACTGGTCGCGGGTCTTCAAAAACAACGCCACTTTTACCCAATGCCCTTTCAAAAAGGCGGTGTTTCGTGAATATTTCGCACAAGGCGTGCTAGATGGCGCTCTTTGAATTGCGCGCTCGTGGTTGGTTTGGAAGGCAGCGCCTTCGTCGTTGGTTTGGCAGCGCGACGTTCTAAAAACACCAGGGGGCTAATTCTCGGGCCGATCTCGATCATTTAGCAATTTTATTTTATTGCTTTTTTTCGAAGAGAGAATGGATGATTTTCTTGAGTAATTCATCAACGACCTCTTCGTAAAAGCCTCGACAGCTACGATATACGGAAAACGTACAAAAAGTGCGGGGTTGTGAAAAGAAGCAATAAAATAAAATTGCAAAATGATCGAGATCGGCCCGAGAATTAGCTCCCAGACAAATCCCTTATCGAGTAAACTGATAGGGATACCCAAAGTAATCCTGTAATTTATGATGTTCCATTAACGTGCGTATGGTATGGTATGGTTGCCCTTTTATTAGTTAATCATAGTCACAACTAACTAACAGGTGGGTATGTATTATTGCTTCTGTGGCATAATGGTGGCGTGATGCTGCAAAATTAAAAGGGATTACTAGACAAGGGTACAATCAAAATGAGCTTGAACAGGCGGTCTGAGCCCAAAACAATGATAATTTATAGGTTTTAAACATAATAGCCAAAACAGATCTTTACAGGCAATAAAAACAGGCTATTTTGATTAGCCTAGCCACAGAAAACAAAAATCATCTACTACTACTACTACCATACTACCAATGAAGCCTAAATCTTTATCCACAATCCTATAGATTGGAAAGTTTTGCTTTGATCTATGCTACGGTTACCACTTAAAATCACGAGGGCCATAAAAAAAATGTCAATAACCTATTATAGGAGGAACTTTAGAAAATTACTGTACCTACCTACTTAACAGTAAGTAGGTACCTTACGATATTTAAACCTACGATTAATCAGGATGCGCTAAATTATTTCCAATAAAACATAAACCCCTAACAGGCCACTTACTGTCTGCAAGGGTTTTATTTACTTATTAGATTTGATTCCATTGAAGCGCTAAAATGTCGCACGGGGCCTAGCAGAAGCTAATTGCACTTTTTTTGGTAGGTACTAACAAAGGTCGTAAAATTAGTAAGTTAGAGTGGCAACGGACAAGCCAGAACTTGGAGAACAGGCAAATAACCGCTGGGTAAGGTTCTAGAATGGTGACCACGAACCCGAAGACGAAATAGGACGCCGATGGACCGACGACGAAGTACCTGAGATCGCGGGAAGTCGGATGGAGAATGGAAGGGCTCAGAATCGTTTTTCCTGGAAATTCAATGGGGAGGGGCTATGTCCAGCTGTGGACTTGGGACCGATGATGATGACTTATATAAAAAACTGCCTGTGCCTGCCACTCTCGTATCGGTCTTCATAGCCATGAACGGAAGTGTTCTACTTCTGGTTCATGTGCAATAACCTGACTGACGCCACCTAAATCATCTTTATTAGATGGTACAGGCCAATGATGATATAAAAAACTAAGACTTAAATGCACTTGGGGAATGCTGAAAAAAGTAAAAAATTAACAATAAGTGTACGTAAGTCCCTCACTAGCGAACCCGTTTGTCGATCTTTGCCAAATAGATGTTGCGTGACGCTGACGCGTTCATTAGTTTTTTTCTACCTCAAAAATGCTCAAGCCCGTCTAAAGCAGTTTTCACTTATAAAAACTGTTTCAAAACGCGTAATCCCGTAGGTAGGTACAGTATGAAGTGTACCGTGTCATTTTTATATTCACTATGGTAATCTCAAAGACAAGCACATAATGATGAATTTTTCTTTGGACATTTTAGCGCTCTCAGTGGTGTCATGCAGCTGGTAATGACCACCCATGATCACACCCGCTTAGCTTGACTTATGCACTTACTCCCCTTCTATTCTATTATAACCACCTCTATTACAATGGGATAAGGTTGATATTGCCAGTACACAAATTTCAATGTTAGAAAAACTTCAAAAAGCTCGTATCTCCGAAATATAAAGATGATTTTAGAATGGCATCGTGAACACGCTGTGTGTTTGGCCGACAGATGGCGTGAGTACGAACAACCGCAGCCTGTAGTTATTAGTTATGATTTAAATAAAATCAATAGAGATTTCGTTTATTGAAATTGTCTGGGTGATTAATTTTTATTTATTGTTTGGTTGCTCAATAGTTTGGGCATATTAGATGTCTTTTTATGAAGATCCATTTTGATCTCAAAAACCAGAATCTAGGCTTTTAATGTTTTGATGATTTTGCAGCGCTTCCGGTATGTTTGCCGAGGCGCGCGCTGACGGTTTCGCCGCCTGCAGGCGGAAAAAAATCGCGTCGCTGCTGAGCAGAGTTCGTGGAAGTCCCAATGCCATCCTGGGCACCATTGCTGCCAAATAGACAGTTTTTTGAAACACTGTGTGCGGGTAATGACGGCATAGGTGATGCACTTAAGGACGTCATTATCCGGACATCAGAATGTTTATTTATTTTTTATTATTTGTTTTGTGAGCCAGCCTTACATAGTTATTAAGTTTGTACCTACTAACAACTATGGATCAAGTTATCTGAAATAAAATAATATTTAATTTATTTAATTTAATTTTAATTTTAATGTCCCAAAAAAACGGAATTCGTTTTTTACTAATGTACATAAGTAGTAAACGTTATGAAATCTTTAAAAAACAATAAGTATTAATCAATCACTAGGATCTCTTTGAAACGTTTTAAAGCTTTAGTGAGTCAAGGTGCCAGTTCCACGCGACCAAGCCTATTAGAAGAACAGGCAACAAGCTAACGGCTACATGCTACATGTACTTAGGTAGCTACCAACATTTCCATAAAACTACGGCTACATGTGAGTAGGTAGGTACTTAGGTAGCTACCAACATTTCCATAAAACTACGGCTACATGTGAGTAGGTAGGTACTTAGGTAGCTACCAACATTTCCATACAAAGCGGCTATTATCATATTTGTTTAGAACAGTTGGCTCTTCCCTAGTAACGACCAAGTTTCTCATAATAAAAATCCCATAATCCGTACTAAGGCAGCTTGCCCCACTGTAAATATTTACGAGTATCATGTGTGTGCTGTGATTTTGTTGGATTAGGTATCTATAGCTACCAACTTCTTATCGTTAGTTCTTTCGAGCCAGTGCAGTGTGGTGAAAGGAAAAGGCTTCTTTAGTACCGACATGTTTTTTATGCGATGGAACAAGTACCTACCTATGGCCCACCTGATGTCAAGCGGTAACCATCGCCAATAACAAAGCATTGCCTCGTAGTCCACGTACCTCAGGAACGTGCCCTACGATGCGCTTTCCTTCGTCCATCAACTTGAGGCAGACATGCAGATTTAGCCTCGCGTGCCAGTATTTCACCCGCCGTGTGTTCAAACCCGCCGTGCAAAGTCAAATGACTACCAGTTCTCAATGCACCTGCTAACTAACTTTAGGAATAAGGTGTCTGAATGAAACTTTAGTTTTCAGTTATTGAGTGTGAGAACTCACACAGACTCAAAACCAGAGCCGAAGACAGAGCCAGACAGAGCTTGTGGAAGGCCTATAGTTTAGCCTATATAGGCCTAATAGGCTTTATGTTCAGTTCGCCCTGATCAAGAAAAAATCAGGGGAAATAATTCGGGGGTGAAGAGGGCTCAGAATCGTTCTTACTATACAAATGTATAGGGGAGTCCTATTTCCATGCAGTAGTGGACTTCTTCAGGCTGATGAAGATAAAGAAGAAATACTACCTGGAACCCTCAGGACGCGATTCTCGCTAACTTTTAATTTTATTCGTTTTTTAATAGGAAAAAGTGAGAGAATAAAAATATCGCCCACCTGATGTTAGGCCTTTGATATGCGAATGTGAAAAGTATACTTGAACTGTCCTATTTTCAACTTCCTGCCAAAACAAAGTAAGTGTCACAGCTAAATATTAAAATCCGCCATTTAATAAACTGCCTAGCTGTTTCGATATGCACCAAAGTGTTTAAAATCACCATAAGGCAACAAAACGAAAAAAATAACATGGTAAAACCAAACGACCTGCCGCCATGCCGTACCTTTTTGGTCAAGTTTCGGTCTAAGCAGGATCCGAGATGAGCTTCATTCTCGGCTCATCTCGGATCATTTTGAAATTTTATTTTATTGCTTCTTTTCAAAGAGAGAATGGCAGATTTCCTTGAGTAATTCATCAACGACCTCATCGTAGAAGCCTCGACAGCTACGATATACGGAAAACGTAGAAAAAGTGCGGTCTTGTGCAATGCCAATGTGTATCTAAGGAACATTGAAAATCTCGGTCGGCTCGAGAATTAGGCTACAGGTCATTAAACAGATGGACAGTCAGATAGTTATTTTATTAATAACAAGCGGCCGCCCGCGGCTTCGCTCACACAGCTGTCGAACGCTGCCGAACGCGGAGGCCGATTGTGCCTCTTTGTCGCTCGTTCCACGCTCTCGCTTGCACTTTCAGCCTTAAATGGAACACCTCAGAGCGAGGTAACGCCACACGAGTCACGTTTTTTTGTGCGTGCAGCCGGCTCCATCGAATTATAAAACGTTGTCACGTCAAAACATTTTATTGACCTTATGACTTGAGAACTTATAACAAATTGACCTATTTTCAACATGTATTGTGTACAAATACTGACTGTGATTTTGACTGATTTTACTATTTGGCTGCAACGTAATATACACAACAGCACTTCAAGCATTCATAATTTCTCCTTTGACTCTACCTTGTAAATTCATAATAATTTGAAGGAACAATTATTTCCTTTCATGTTGCACCTTTGTGGTCGTAATACGTTCTATTTGACTTGAGCGTCTAATAGAGTAACCTCAAAGAAAAATGTGCTTAGAGACAATTACACCTACGTATGTAAGTATAGGGCACTCGGAGGGGAGCTGAGCTGAGTCAGGAGGTAGGGAAGAGACGCGCGCTATCGATAAACTATTTTGTAAAAAAAACTACAAAAAAAACGCTTTTATAACTAATTGAACTAAAAAGTTAAAAATAAAACTGTATTAATCAATTGAAAAATTTATATATTTGTACAAAAAAGCGTGGGGTGAGTGACAACAATCAAAATCAAGCCCCCCACGCTTTTTGTACAATAATATAAATTTTTCAATTGATTATTACAGTTTTATTTTTAACTTTTTAGTTCAATCTAAATATATAAAACTCTTACGTTACTGACTGACTGACTGACAATCAACGCACAGCCTAAAACGTTAGTCCTAGAAGCATGAAACTTGGAGGGTATGTTTGTTTTATAGCATAGGGGTGCACTAAGAAAGGAAATTGGAAAATTATTTCCCTATAAGGAGAAAAAGAGGAAAAACTTTTTAAAGAAAAATCAACGGCGTAACGGCTACGGGGCGAGCGAAGCCGTGGGCAGTCGCTAGTTAGTTATAAAAGCGTTTTTTTTTTGTTTTTTAAACTCCAATTTATTTTTTACTTTTTAATTATTATTATTTTTTTCAAATTATTGCATTGTCATCGACCTTTGACAGGTGCGTGCAAAGTTTGAATCAAATCTAATCGTTCAAAGTAGGACAAAATCGAGCTCAAAAGGGTCGGTTACATACAAACTTACAAACTTACATACAGGTGAAGATAATAAAAGCGTTATAAAAATGACGAGAAGGACATTAGCCTTTTCCGCCGTTCCGTATTAAAAAAAAAGTTTTAGGTATATGAATTGTAAAATACCATAGAACTTGGCGTGTATTCGTTATGCTGTAGGCCTACCATGAGCTCTGTCTGGCTCTGTCTCTGGTTCTGATTTTGAGTCTGTGTGAGTGCTCACCAGTGCATTATACTGTGTGTGTGACGTTTTGACGTAGGATTTATTTAGTCAACACTCACACTACAGACTCAAAACCAGAACCAGAGACAGAGCCAGACAGAGCTCATTTTAACCGTGGAACTAAATTTTACATGTAAGCTAGTACCTATAACTGCATAATATTCAAGTTGTCTTTCAAGGGTTCATAGCGCTAAGTGAAAACAATTAATAATACGGGTCAGATGCTCGCGAAAGTAGTCATGTGATGTCATTTGTTCTGTCATTTTCATAAATTTTGTTTCGGCTGCCTCGTGAAGTCACAAAAGTTATCTTCAAAGTTCTCATCAAGGTTGGCAGGTATAGATCACTGTTAGCGATAAGAACGCCCATGATATATAATAATAATAATAAAAGCATTTATTTTTCTTTCACAAAGTAGGTAGCGAACACAATGTATGGTGAAGATGTAATAGGAAAAGTAATTAGATGAGATGTGTCCACCCACTTTGCAAGAGACTGGAGCTTGAGTGATAGGCTTATAAAGCCTGTAATACAAGTCTCCAGGACCTTCCGCCAAAATGATGTAACTGTGAGGCTGTTTATTTTTAAGGTAAAACTGGAGACGAGGGAAGGAATGAAGGACTGCTGTATCCTTCTTACGGTTGTAGGCAATAAATATTGCACATCGCCTATTCGGCTTTCTAGAGTGCTATCTCTTTCTGACGCACACTACGCCCTTTGAAGCCGAAATTAGCCGATGTGCAATATTTACTACCTACTACGCATAGTATTATCTTATCTGTGCTACTACTAACATAGCGTGTCATGCAAATCAATAAATAATTATCAACCTATCTTCCTAGTCGGGAAATTGACAAAAAAAACGTCGACATCACCATTATTATTTTGTTCGTAAGTCCCTGCACTAGAACTTCGTCTCATGGCCTTTGTGAAGCCTCTCCAATATTCGCTTTGTTACACTAAAACTCTGCATTTACGAGGTGTAAAAATACCTCTTCTGAAAACTGAAAGCATGTCACATAAAAAATGGCTGTGAAAATGTCCAGATGATGTCAGTATGAGAATGCGATTACCATGAGTACGGTACATATTTCAGATTAAACCAATCTGAAATATGTCGTATGTTTGCACTGCTTTTTTTGCGTTAACCTCCACCAGGGCTACCACACGAGCTCCATATGGTTATGGCTATGGCTGTCAAATTGTGTATACATAGGCTGACCCATACATTCATTTTCTTCTTGGGTTTGAATGTGTTTACACTGTTGACACAATTTTGACAGCCATAACCATAACCATATGAAGCTCATGGTAGGCCAGCAGATTAAACAATAAAAGAAAATTAACTGAAAATTCATTGCTAAAAAAACTGGCAAAGCTATTACCTAAAAATAAGCAACAGGTAAGTATTGACACTAATAAATAAAAACACGATTCTATAAAATTCTCTCAATAGCTTTTTTTTAAAAACGCGTCGTAATCGATCGACGTCCGGTGAATAGTTTTTTTACGCCCTGTACAATACGTCGCATGTTTGCCTTCATATAAATACATTGAGCTAGAGTGTTGTTAATGCTTCAAAGACGTATTTTATCTGTAGACTTTATGTTTACCTAAAATAGCTCTACATCAAATATATTGTCCGTAGGTCCTGTAATGCTGGTCCTAGAAAAGTCATTGCCGATATTTTTAACCGACTTCAAAAAAATGCTTCGTCGTTTATGTTTGAATGATTCTTTTTTTGTTAGAAAGAAGATATTCTAAAGGTGGTCCCATGATAAGGAAATCAGGGTTTGATGATGGTAGACCAGAGAAATCGAGGGGACCATCTGAAAATCGTAGGGGCGACAAGTGCGTTTGTAAGTTTTTCAATAAGAATTTTATATCAAAATCAGTTCAACAGTTTGGCCATAAAAGGTAAAAAACTTGAGAAGTTTTTTAAACTTCACTTATTTTATTTTATTTCACTTATTTTTATACTTCACATGTAGCTCTTTATCCTACTAATACAAAAGCTACGATGTTTAAAAATATTTGAATGTTTGTGCATATGAAGGGCAACCTTCCTCTGACACTTAAGCGCCAACTCATCGACATGTGTATTCTGCCAGTGCTACCTACGGTGCACAGACATGGTCCCTGACCGAAGTTCAGAAGTCCAAACTCAAGATTTGCCAGAGGGCCATGGAACGCAGCATTCTCGGCTTAAAGCGCATAGACCATGTTGCGTTCCTTGACGGGTATCAGAGATGTGGGAGACAAGACGGCCAAACTGAAATGGGATTGGGCGGGACACGTCAGCCGAATGCCCCCTGATAGGTGGGCGACCATCATCACACCATGGGTGCCGAACGGACGGCGGTCTCGTGGTCGGCCTAGAAAGCGTTGGCGGGACGATCTAGACGCCTTCCAAAAGAAATGGTGGGAGGAGGCCCAGAATAAGGGGAACTGGAAATCTTTGTGGGAGGCCTTTGCCCAGCAGTGGGACTATGAAAGCTAAAAAAAAAAAAAAAAAAAACAATGTTTGTGGCTCAATCACGCCATAAATACTGGACCGATTTGGATGAAACTTTCAACAATTAAATGTTAATGTATTCTGGATAGCTTATAGATTATTTATAGCACGAAAAATATCAGGAACAGGGGAAAAGTACCATGTGGGTAAAGCCGCGGGCGGCCGTTAGTATATTATTAAGTTTTATGTTTGTACCTACTAAAAACTATGGATAAAGTTATTTGAAATAAAATACTATTTAATTTAATTGTAATGATATAAAACCAGACAGAGAAGAGAGCAGTAGTGGTAGAGCTCCTTGTGAAGAGCTCGTCCGGGGAAGTACTACCACCATGCCTATTTCTGCCGTGAAGCAGCATCGTTTGAAGGGCATGGGTGCCGGTGTAATTACTGGCACGTGAGGCGAAACATCTGTAAGCCTCAAGTTGATGGATGCAGGGCAGTGCATCGTAGGGCACGTTCCTGCGTGACCTACGAGGCAATGCTTTGTTATATGCGATGTTACCGCTTAACATCAGGTGGGCCATATGCTTGTTCCATCAGCTAGTAGTATAAAAAAAAACTTCTCCCATCATCAACAAGAAAATTCCGCTGGTCAATTCCAGTGGTCAACTGATCACCAATCGGCGCGGGTATTGGGTGGTCATTTCCACCCCTACACCATTAACCCTCTAAATTCATTACTCTGGACGGGGAAGATTGCTTTCGGAAAAAAATGTTTCCTCACGACCGGCGGAGACTAATGTTAGAAAGAAATGAATTGGCCAAGAGTGTGCTGGACTTATAGGGATACCTAGTTAGTTTTTTTACCTATTGCTGCTTACTTAGCGACTTCGTTCGCGCTAAGCTTTTTCCATACAAACTCCCAACTTTAACCCCAGCTGCACCCCTTTCTTCTTCATAAGATGCTTCTCCACTACTGAAGGTTGGCACAGAACAAAGTAGAAAATTATTCTTCCCAGATCACTGGCCACTGCAATGGTGATCTAACGCCAGTTATTTGCCAGGAATAAGCGACTCCTTTAATATCAAAGCGTACACGCCACGCTTGAAAAACCTGCCTGTAGAAATCGCCAGAGCGACATGGCACTTTGCAAACATTCTAGAAAAAACCATCAAGATTCTACACACGAACTATCCACTATCCGTGTCCATAGCCCTGAGGGTCTAGGGGGGTCAAGCGAGGGGGGTTGGGGGCCAGGGGTACATTAGCGCGTGTCGCGGGACGGCAATATACCGATGGCCGGACGCTCATTTAATCACGAGGAGGAATCTGCGGGTATAAGACCATCCAGGCTGACGAATGTGGAATAGGATTCTTTTTTAAATCATCTCAAAAGTGGACAGAGTGGGACTTGAACCCACGATCCCGTTGACACGTGGTGTGTTATCCAAATGCGCCATTGGATCTCAATGCTTAGCCAATAACCAAGGAATCTGCTAATCGTTTCTTTTTGGCATCATATAAAAGTATTTAATATTTTATAAGACTGGATGGACTCTTACTATTTCCTGTAGGCCCTACCATGAGCTCTATCTGGCTCTGTCTCTAGTTCTGGTTTTGAGTCTGTGTGAGTGTTGACTAAATAAATCGTACATCAAAATGTCACACACACAGTATAATGCACTGGTGAGCACTCACACAGACTCGAGACCAGAGACAGAGCCAGACAGAGCTCATGGTAGGCCTACTGAAGACGAAAAGAGTTACATACATACCTACCTGTATTTAACTCTTTTTGTACGAACTACACACACAAAACTTAACAAAACACACACACAAACTAACGCAAACTTGTTATACCCTGGCATAACAGGTTTGAGGCTTTAGTTTGTGTGTTGGTTTGTCTATCTGTCATTGAAAAGAATGCTCACTTAATAGTATTTTCTATCTTCTATCTATCTATTCTCCAATTTAAAATCATTTTGGGTTAGAAAGCTGATAGCTCTGAAATTATGGCAGAAACCCATTCAGCTGTTTCCAAGTTCTTAATTTAAGTTCTGATAATTGCTAGACATTTTGTGTCATAGTATCTAGATTTACCTAGCTTTAAATGCGTTTCAGAGTGATCCTTGTGATTCATTTCAACAAAAGTATATAAAGTGAAAACTATTGTTTTGGCAGGCTGGAGCATTTTTTGAAGTGGGAACCAATAAAAACCAATGATCTCGCGTCAACGTCACCGACACCTCTTCGGAAAAGATTGACAAACTTCGCTAAAAGTCGGGGTCTATCCCCCCGCAAACCACCAGGGAGGGACATATACACGTAATAGTTCAAGTTTTCACTTCAATCGGCATTCCCGGAATGCCATTGTTTTTTGTTTTATAAAATCCATCTCCACCTTTTCAAGCTGACAAAAGGCACGCAGACTCACGATATTGGACAAGTCAATAATGTACCCTGGGACGGACAAGACAACATATTTGTATGTATATAATATAGGAGTACGGCCATAAACGCTGTTAACGATAATGTTGGCCTGCGAAGTGATTTGGGCCCATGTTTCGGTCCGGTCGTAGAATTAGATTAGTATTTATTCTAGTAGTATTTTGCTATAATTGACTGTCTACGAATTGCTGGTAGTAGTAGCCTGTCGCTGTAAGTTTAATTTCCACCAAGGGCAAATATTTATGTTGAATAAAGAGGGATGAGGGTAGACTAAGATCTACAGGCGCTAATGCTAGGAAAACGAAGAAAAATATGAAAAGAGCTCACGATGCTCTACTGTCTTTTTTTGTAAATACTCATGCTTATAGCCAAGGGGCTATAAGCATGTATTTAACCGGTATTTAACCGGGAAGGCCCGGTGCGTGATATCGCGCACCAGCCCGCACCAGCTCGCACGACACACCATGGGAACGGTCTCGTGCGCCGAGGTGCGTGGTAGCACAGGAGTCTTTTCTGCGTGCGTTGCCGTGCGTCGTCGTGCGCGGTGCGTGATTATCTGCAGAACCACGCACCGTAGGAAGGCAGCATTAGAATACAAAATTACACCCAGACAGAGAACAGACATCTGTGTTCACCACACAAATATTTGTTCTCTGAGGATTGAAACCACGGCATACGGTGCCAGAGCTACTAACAACTGAGCTGAGAGACCACATTGTTCCTAGCGTTGACGACTGTGTTGCAGAAAGAGAACTTGGGCAGAGAAAGCATGGCGCGGTTGCAACGGTTATCTGCGCCTTGCATTGCGTTCTATAAAGGACGTCCCATCGGATATGTCACAATGGAGGGAAAACTTGAATGGTGTAGATGGAACATTTTGCTGAAAGAAGACATTATTTGAATTTAAAAAACAATTGAAACTGCAGTCATAAATATTTCAAAAAAATGAGCATTTGTCAAGGCCTGCGCACACCTAGTTCGCTGGCGAACGCGATCAGTGAAACGCTGTCAAATATCGCTGTCAGATTTGAGATTTGACAGCGACATTTGACAGCGTTTCACTGATCGCTACCGCCAGCGAACTAGGTGTGCGCAGGCCTTAATATAATTGATTAACTTGTATTATAAATGTTAAAATTCATAGTCTTCCTTTTATTTCAGCAAAAAATAATCCTTATGATGAAGCCTTTCGATCGGTATGATAAAGCTACAGGTGATTATTTTTCATGTGTAACGCGTTCGATTCCCGGTTCAACCATGTAATTATTTAAATATTTATGAATGCAGTTTAAATTCAATAAACATTTTCAAAATGTACAAAATACACAAGAAACAGTTGAGCTATCTGTTAAGACCGTTACAAACGATCTTGAGATAGCTCAACTGATCCAAATCAGTACCAGACGGAAGCGTCCCCAAGACGCTGGCGGCATTGCAACGCTAAATAGCAATGCTCAAAATTCCATCTACAATATTCAAGGTACTTTTCCTCCTTGTGGCAAATCCGTGGGATGCCTTGTACAGTCCGTCTTTCGTGTAGCCTGGGCCTTAGATTTTTTTTTTTTTTAAGCAATGTCATAGTACCTTTGGCAGTAAAAGTAGACGTTCTATCGACAAAACAAGTCTATATCGATCGGCAAACATCCACCGCATTGTCTTCAAACCGAAGCCGGAGACACAGATAGTGTAGCAGTTACTGCGGAAGCCACACACGCCCAATTGCGCGCACACAATTCTAATAGAGATGGGATATCTATCTATCTATATATATATAACTCAAAGGTGACTGACTGACTGACTGACTGACTGACATAGTGGTCTATCAACGCACAGCCCAAACCACTGGACGGATCGGGCTAAAATTTGGCATGCAGGTAGATGTTATGACGTAGGCATCCGCTAAGAAAGGAAATTGGAAAATTCTTTCCCGAAGAGGAGAAAAAGGGAAAAAAAAGTTTAAAGAAAAATCAACGTACAGCCTAAACCATTAGTCCTAGAAGCATGAAACTTGGAAGATGTGTTACTCTTATAGGGCAAAAATGCACTAAGAAAGAAAATAGGAAAATTCTTTCCCTAAAAGAAGAAAAAGGGGAAAAAGGTTTGAAGAAAATTCACAAAAAATTGCTTTACAAAATACGAAAAAAAACAGTAAAAAAAAGTCTGCTGCCGCAGCATCTGTCACTAAATTTGAATACACACAAAAGTTTATATAAAACTCACCATAATCACTAAGACAAAATCGCGGAAAACACCTATCATGACGAAATTAAACACCGCTTCAAAAAACGGCTAAAGTACATGCTCAAAACTATGGTAACCAGCTGAACGTGTCAAATTAAAAAAATCTGATTCGATTATACACCAACAAGCATACGAAACCCAAAATTAACCACTAATCCTTACTAATATTATAAATGCGTTTGTAACTCTGTCTGTCTGTGTGGCTTTCACGCCAAAACTACTGAACCGATTGAAATGAAATTTGGTACACACATAGTTGAGGGCCTAAGGAAGGACATAGGCTACTTTTTATTGTGAAAAAAGGTTCACAAACCTTTTAAAACGTTATAAAGAGCATCACATTGATGTTTCTGTCTCACTCTGACACCAAAACACTCCGACGATCACCAATCACCAATTGCAATGAAATTTGGTACACAGATAGGTTAAATCATTAGAAAGGACATTTATGCAACTTATTATTGCAAAACACTTATTGAAAACACCATTTTTCATGAGAATTACACTTTTTTGTACAATTGCGACGGCTTTCGATCGAGAAATTTCTGTTTGTGTAGGTGACTGACTGGCTTTTTTTTTGTGCTGGCGGGGATGCAAAGTCTTTTCGCCAAGTCCTTATGACTGACTGATTGCCGACCAGTGTTGCCAGTGGCAGATAGTCATAAGCGTCGATGGATTGAAAAGATCGATGGATTGAAAAGATTGAAAGGGTTGAAAGTTGTATGGAAGTATCGTCATTTTTAGAGCTAGAAACTTAAAACTTATTTTTTAGTCTGTTGATTTGATATAAAAAAATATGACATTCAAAGTTTGTGCTGGGGGGGTAGAGGGAGGGGAGTACAGGGGGGAGTGTGGAGGGGAGGAGCGAGGGAGGATGTGGGGGGAGTACAGGGGAAGTGTGGAGGGGAGGTGCGGGGGGAGTGTGGAGGGGAGTACAGGGGGGAGTGTGGAGTGGAGGTGCGGGGGGAGTGTGGAGGGGAGGTGCGGGGGCAGTACAGGGGGATTGTGGAGGGGAGTCTTGGGGGAGTGCGGGGGGAATGTGGAAGGGTGTTGAGGAGAGTGGGGGGAGTGTGGGGGGAGTTCGGAGAGGAATGCGGGGGGGATGAAAGTGTGGCGTAGTACGACGCCATATGTCTAAGTTTAGTAAGAGGGCAGACGACTGTGTCACGTGCACGCGAATATGACGTTGTTGTTTAATTACTGTTTTCTTCCGCTGCAAATTAAAAATGCTACCCATAGACACTATACCACGCGGACGAAGTCGCGGGCACAGCTAGTGTTCTTATAAGAAGCGGATACGGATCCGAGCGCCGGATGAGAAAGAATGTTATAGACAGTTATTGCAACTATTACACGGGCTTTCACCGTGTGTACCTATTGCGTTATTTTATTCATTTTGCCGACGTTACTAAAATTGAAGTCATTTTTTCACCATCATAATCTTCCTGCCATTTTATCTTTACGTGCGGGCTCTTTTCTTCCCCTTCTCCCACTGTTTTTTTGGCCCTCTGTCCACCATTACCTCTGTATTGACTTCTATTTATCCATTTAATACAATTGAGTCAGGTTTTTTGTGTTGTAGCACGGAAGTGATTTTTTTTTTGTACTTATTTTTGGAAAAATTGGGTACCTACATTATTCATTTATGATTTATTTTACAGAAGAGAATTGAGGAGGGATTATTGTGCCAAACCCACACAAAATGGGATAAGGGCGGAAAGAAGAAGAAGAATACTTACCTACTTTATATTTCTGTGTCTGTTTCCATATTCATATCATAGAATTCGTTTCGGAGCTACGAGACCACATACAGACCACTTTAATGCCGGAAACTAATATCCCTCATTTCAGTGGGAAGTTAAAAAATATCCGTAACTTTCCAATGTCTACTAGGTACCCCGTCACTAGTTGAAACTCGACCACAGCTCAGACAATAGTTACTTCAGCGGTGCAACTCGACTATTCAATTTGAATCGGAGACAAGAGGGGGAGTGAGGGGTGTGGGGGAGCTAGATGCGACTGACGACGCGTCCGCGTTGATGGCTAAACCGTGTTAGATTGGCACCTGCTTGGAGTATGGTGTGAAAGTGGCTTTACTTATGATATTTATTATTAATAATACGAGTATAACAAATAAGCAAATATAAAAGAAGAAGAGTAAAGTAACTACAACGAGATTTTAATGCAAATTTAAAAATAATTTAACACTCAGATCTGTTGAAGGACTTGCTTCTACTGACGTCCATAAGCTACGGAAACCGCTTCCCACCGCAGGTGTACGCTTGTCTGTCCACTTTGTTGTATAAAAAATACACGAGGTATCACGAGAGTACTTAACGAGCTTCTGAGTTATTTTATGAATGAAGAAGAAGAAGCAATTTATTACAGTCCAGTCGATATTACATTATTTTTAGGGGTTAGGTCATTTTTCCAATAATAATTCAAATTTACCCTGTTCGAATAAAAAGGTAATTCCTTGTTTTTAGGAAGCATAAAAAGTTTTTTTTTACTAAATTAGTGTACTACATCTATGCGGTACCCTAATCATATTACAATCTAGCCTCATAGGCTAATGAGTTATTTTGCTTTAGCTTAGTTTTATAAAATAATCATTAGGTACCTACTAAGAATGTTTCCATTGACACTATTCTTAGTGTCTCTAATTAATTAAGGTGACACTTTGTTTATGTGTTCACTAAGGATATATTTTTTAGATGGAAAACCGTTAGTAAAGTTATGATTTGTTTCTTTTGTTGTTTCTTACTAAACATCCTAAATCCTATTATTTTCCAAAGTAGAGTAACATCTTCGAACCAACCAATACTTCGGCATCGTAGACCGCAACTCGTCACTACAAACTGTCTTTCTTCCGCGGCCGCAACTTTTGGCTTCCGAACTCAAGGCGAAATAGTTTTGAACCTGGGTCAGGCTGCAGCTTTATAAGTTCACATTCTTATACTTAGTTTTTGTTTATTATGTTTTAAACATAGAACCTTCTTCTTACCGTGTCCGTACTGACTAAGTGAAGTGGCACCACATTGGAACTTCACTGCTATTATTTTTGATTTGTAAAAGGATCATATAAAAAACGGTAGGAACAGAGCCGTAGTTTGTTGCCTGTTTTTCTAGGCTTGGTCGCGTGAAACTGGCACCTAGACTCACCTAGATTTAAGACGTTTCAAAGTGATTCTTGAAATTCAACTGAATAAAGACTATTTTGATTTGATTCGATTTGATTTGTCACTAGTTCTCACTTTAAGGAAAATTTTAAGTGCCGGCAGCATGGCTGAACTTATTTTGCTGTTGTGGACTGTACTTGAGTATTTGCAATTGTTGTGAAGTACAGACACATTAGTTTTTTAAAATCCGTGGTAGTGAGTGGGGAAAAAGCGTGGCATTGGTGGGAGTAACCCGTAAATATAAGCTCATTTCGTGCACTTGACATTTAAAAAAAAATTTAGACTGGAATGCTCATTGTTGCTCGACTGCTTATAGGAAGCCTGTCTAACAGTATACTTCTTCAAGCTCATATTGAAAAAGTTGAGAAAATATTTGTTATTCAAAATAAATAAACTAAGTAAAGTGTCCTATTCAAAGTAAAACCTTTAGCATGCCTGCCTTTCAATATTAATCAAAATACAACGTGCCTTTAGTACCATGAAAAAGTGTTAATTTGATTAGGTTCCCATATAGCTAAAGTAAACAATTAGGTACTAGCTACTTTATAGAGCTAAGTATTTTTATTTCAAGAAATTCTAGAACCTTTCTTGTTCTGGAATTTCTTCTTTCTCTTAACTGATGTAAATTCATATTCTTGTTTGAAGAAAATTCTACAGTTACAAACAGGTAGGCACGCAAAATCTAAAATATCCAGAAATTTCAAAAGATTCAGAGTAAATTAAATTTCGTGCCATATTATTTTCTCCGCTAAATTCATTATCCATTTACGGTTTTGTAGGCAATTGTTTTAATCCGATACCGAGCGTGGCCCGATGTGGAATGAAATAATTTAATAGCCCCCCTCATCTCCCCACCCGGATCCAAGATGGCGGCGGGGCGGAGCGTGGGGTGGGGCCAGCCGCCTCATTTGAATTTCGAACGCGAGCTTTCCGAACGTGTGTTCGAACGGGTTTTCGGCCAATTAATTTCGGTATAATTTGGTTTCTGCGTTCTGTCTGTTCCATGCTTTATTGTTATTTAATTGGCGGTCGTGTTGGCATGAAGTAGGGTTGCTAACTGAGGAATTATCATTCATAATTTCACTGGCTTTATAAACAACCCTATTGTATAAGTAAGCCTAGTGGAATTAAATTAAATCGAGATGGTATTCAGCTGAAACTTTCTTTACTTTTCATTGAATTATAACGTTGATTTATTCATGCTGTATTTTGTTGTCAAATTTTTCTTGTTTCTATTATTAATGTCTAAAATTATTTACACAAATTCACATAAAACACTGTCAAAGCAAACATACTAATACATACAATATATAACTTAATAAAAAGTACTTAGATGTATACTAATTATCTAGCACTTTGAACAAGATAAACACACCATAGCCACTAAGTTAAATTCCAACCACTAAATTGAAAACGGAAGCTACAACTCCAATAAACAAGAACTCGAACAAAAAACCTAATCCCCATCACCTAAAAGCGAGCGAGATTTTTGCGCTACCTCATAATAGCGACGTGCAAACACTGTATTGTAAAGGTCTGCGCACACCTAGGTCGCTGGCGATGGCAATCAGTGAAACGCTGTCAAACTTGACAGCAATATTTGACAGTGTTTCATTGATCGCCATCGCCAGCGACCTAGGTGTGCGCAGGCCTTAAGAACTTTCACAATATTATGTAGAGTGGTGTAATGCGGACAAAGGCTGCTCGCTCGGTAAATAGCGCTTTGTTCTACGAAGCCAAATTTTGACAATCACTAGCTCACTCGTATAGCTATGTTGGTTGCCAAAGAGTAGCACAGATGGGGCCTTTTCTGAGGTAGAAATATTATTTTATCATCATCATCATTATCATTAACCTGAAGAAGTCCACTGCTAGACATCGGCCTCCCCTGCACATTTCCAGGAAGAACGATTCTGAGCCCTTTCCATCCATGGACTTCCCTCGATCTTACTAATGTCGTCGGTTCGTCTTCCAGTTCGTATTATTTTTAACCGGCTTCCAATCAAAAAGGAGGAGGTTCTCAATTCGGTTGTATTTTTTTTTTTTTTTTTAATGATTGTTACCGCATAACTTCGTCATTTGTGAGCCGATTTGAAAAAAAATTTAAAAGGTATCTGGAAGCAGTACCTTTAAAATAAAAAAATATTTTTTTCTTTTTTTTTTAATTGGTTCCTTTTTAATTTTATTAAAATCGGTGTTGCCATTTTTTTTTAAATATTTTTTTTAATGTTTGTAACTGCATGCCTCCGTCATTTATGAACCTATTTAGAAAATTATTTTTTTATTTGGAAGGTTATTCTTACGTCCAGATTGTCCCAAACAAATTTCATTAAAATCGGTTTAGCCGTTTGGCAATGAAGTCGGTTTCTCAAGTTTTTAAACTTATAATTATATACGCGATGATATATTCAACGCCACTATTTTCAAAAGTTTATTCAAATCCATAAAATTATCAATACAAAAGCAGTGTTGTAACATTGCTACACGCTACGCCGTAGCATTGCTACGCTTCTACGAAATACCTTTGTATGTAGAGAATAAAATATTGATTGATTTGATTATTTCTAGAGATCTCAGGTGCAGTGCAACCAGTAGGGCTAGATAGTTTCGGGTGTACAATATTTATATTTATTTATTGTTTCCCGTTATTTCGTTTTAGTAATGCTCAAAACCATGTGTATAAAAATAATTATAAGCTCTATTATTTTCATTGAAACCCCGTCTTTTATTGTTTCCCGATATTTTTTAGAAGTAATATTTTAAAAAGCCCCATCTTCACCATTTTAAAATACTCTCAACTCTTTGCAATTTCCCTCTGTGTGAGTAAGGGAGGGAGCCGAGGGTGGAAACATCCCCTCCAGCCCAATGTTGACAATTGATGGATATCTGCCGTCTTCAAAAGGCAGGATTAATGCCCTGTCTCTCGCGACGCTCGGGACTCAGCATACAATGAGTTCCTGAAGGATTATGCTCTTGAAAGAGATGTTTGACGCACAATGCCTGATGGAAGTGCGATTTTTATTTAAGTGTCTGTCCTTCGATGGATTAACTTTTCACTGGCGGCTATTGTTGACAAAATGACTGAAAGAAAGAAAAAAAGAAAGAAAGCTTGTATTTCAACAAGTATACCCACAAACATGTTTGACAATTAGTAGGTAAGGTAACAATAAGAAAAAACAACTAAAAGCGGTGAAAGACAGAGATAACTTTCAGAATTTCCGGAACGCTATAATTTGGGAATTTTCAAGACAAGAGTGAACAGGTGGATTATGGCTAAGCATGCTCCATCTTAGGCTGCATCCTCACTTTCCATCAGGTGTGATGGCAGCCAAATGCTTAGCTATCAGTTAGTAAAAAAAAAAACTATGTTAATATTTATCATGTTTGGGTACTCCCAAAAAACTTAACCAAAAGACTTTTGTCATCTTTCTGATTTTAGGCCTTTTAAGCCTTTCTCAGGCACTCTTGAAAACTTTTTACCACACTCTGGTTTAAAAGAACCAGTGACACGATTAGAAGAAGAACTCCTTCTTTTTATTAACCAACTTCAAATAAAAAAGGAGGAGGTCCTGTATTCGGTTGTATTTTTTGTAATGTTTGTTATCGCATAACTTTGACATTTATTGAGCCGTTTTGAAAAGTTATTTTTGACGTGACAACGTCTTATAATTCGATGGAGCCGGCTGCACGCATGAAATAACATGACTCGTGCGGCGTTACCTCACTCTGAGGCGTTCCATGTAAGGCTTAAGGTGCAAGCGAGAGCGCGGAACGAGCGACAAAGAAGCACAATCGGTATCCGCGTTCGGCAGCGTTCGACATCTGTCTCTCTCCTACTTGAGTGAGCGATGCGTCCGCGTGGACAGCTAGATAATATGACGTTGTCACGTTCAACTATCGTCAGTAAACCGACTTTACAGACAACCGATTTTTTATGTGTAGGATAGTCTCATATATTTCATGCAACAAAATTGGATCAGCAGTTTGGCCATGAAGTCAGTTTTTAAAGTTTTCTTCAACTTTTATTATTTTCACATGATTTTCGGTACTCGGAAGAATGTGGGGCTGTACAAGCAGCTACATAAATAATTCATAACTTTGCAAGTTGCCACCACAATTAAGTTGTCTCCCTCAAAACTTTATGTAAATAGAGTGAATAATTTAATTATTTCTAGTCAAATGAACATCCTTGAATTACCCTACGAATCTATTGAAATTAATTAAAATGATCATCAAAAAAATATGTACTACATAATAAGCATACAATAATAATATACACAAGCTCTGCTTAGTTTGGAGCTAGATAGTGTTGTGTCAATTGTTGACAATATTTATTTATTTATATTAATACCACCACAGACACACCAAAATAGAGAGCAAACAGCTATGTTCACCACACAAATACATGTTCACGGTGGGGATCGAATCCACAACCTACGGCTCAGAAGGCACAGCTACTACCAACTGAGCTGAGAGGCCAGTCAAGTCAATAACAAAATCATGATGATGATGAAATAAATATTGTGGGCAACCACAATATTTGTCAACCCACTCAACAATGACTAGCCCAAAATAGTATGGGAATCAGATGACTGATCTAATACTCACACCCTTTTTTTGTAAATGTATACTTAGAATACAATATAACACCCAGACAGAAAACTAATAACTGTGTTTACCACTCTCTGTGTGATACCAATATCACAATGGGTATATGAAGTAGTGGACTTCAGGCTGATGATGATTACGATGATCCCCAAACCCTACTGCCTATCTATAGATAGTAGGTAGATACAGTTTGCAATGGTTCGGGAAACGTACCGGGTGCACATCAATAATGCACGCAAGCGGACAAATCACTTAGCGGGTAGATCCGTGCCCTATATCTATAGATCACGTCTGGATGGATTACAAAGTTTACTACAGCCTGTTTCAGCTCATAAATATTGTGAAATTCAATGGTATAGCGCTTTGGTTCCGCGTTTACGATATACTAGAGAGATAGATTAATTTATACTTACAATTTATTTACACATAAAAACTTAAAATTAAACAAATATGTTTTTATAAAATACATAAGAATCAGTAGCGCTATCTGCAGACTGTTACAAACGATCTAGAGATAACTCAACTGATCCAAATCAGTACCAGACGTATTTCCACGCTGAATTAATTTATTGTAAGTATCACATTCGTTTAGTTGACCACCATTAAATAGCTAACACACATAAAAAAAAATTGAGGTATAAAATCACTGTATGTATGAAAAATTGCAAACAAGCAAAGTTACAGAAAATAAATCAATAAAATACATATATCGGAGAATGAAAAGTCAGGTTATGCTTTTTTTAGGAAATAGTTGCAAAAAAACCAGTGGTACTCAAAATGTTAAAACTTGAACAATTACATGTCCCCGTGGCTTTTTCAACCTCAAAAAATGCTAAAACCGGCCATAAGAAGTTTTCATTTCATAAATAACACCACAAAGATGAAATCACACTTTGATCCAAACTATATAGTTTTCCTACCAAAAACTTGATGATAAATGCATACACACATGTTTTTGGCTGAACTGTCTAGTCCAGCGGTTCTCAAACTTTTTTGGTCACGGAACCCTTTTGACAAGCAAAATACTTGACGGAACTCGAACATTCTCAAAAATACTTGAGTCGGCGCCTTTGATAAACAAAAAGCGGAAATAAAAATAGAAAAACAAAAAAATGCGTTGTAAACAATCTCGACTTTATATATTTTTGAAGATAGAGCCGAAAGTCGCTTGTTCACAACTATAGCGTCTAATTCAGAGGCAGCTTTTATCAAAGGGACTGCGCGCTCACAAGTATACGCGCGGCGGGCGGAGTCAAAACGTTCGACCAGTGACCAGAGAGAGATATTTAGTTTTTTTTTCTAAATTTTTGCGGAACCCCTACAGGGGTAGCGAGGAACCCTAGGGTTCCGCGGAACACACTTTGAGTACCGCTGGTCTAGTCTAACCTTTGAACCCTTCTTATAAAACGCGTGGTTATATTATCTAAGCCTGCTTGCATGGTCCGACTTTTTTTTTAAATCGACAGCACAAAAGCGGCTAAAGTCCGAACACTCGGATGAAAAGGAAAAAGTCTAAAGAATTTAAGACAAACGGTCTTATAAAATGGACATTCTTCATTACAAAAGTGAGTTAGAGAATGTGAGGTCTTTCTTCCAGCCATTGAATAAGAACTTAATGAAATACCATCCCTGATGAAGCACGGACGTTTTTTTAAGGAAAATATGTCGCCTTTTATTCCCCGCTGGACTTTTTAATTTCCTTCGTGAATATTTATGAGGTTGAGCTGAATAAATGTGCTGGTATTCATATTGGACTGTGCTTCAACTGAATATTTTATCGTTACGGCACCTATATTTTTTAGTAGAGGTGTTTTATATAAAAAACTGTATTAGGAAGGGTAGTACTACTATATTACTGTTAGCCTTCAAATAGTAGGTATCTTCATACCTCACATACACATGATTAAGTGGATTTCCTTTCTAAGTAACTAATATTTTTTACTAATTTACCAATAAAATCGCGATCTAGATTTGCGCAAGGGGCTTACAAAATGTTCGTAAAATATACACAAAGCAATCACGATCACAAAGATTTGATAATGTATGATGTATGTATGAATCTGCAACATTCCCCTAGGTACGGAACTGCGCTAAGCGCTGCGCCATATGGAATATTTACAAAATACACAAGAACTCCTAAGGAATGTTAACACAGTCCTAACGTGACCGCGAATTTTTTTGTGATTTCTATATGTGTAGTAAATACTATAAAATAAATTAAAAAGATCTAGAGATATTCCAATTGACCCAAATAAGGTGTCAAATAAATGATCTAACTTATTCTATAAAAAGCATACGAATCAATAGGTATGTATCCACTCGAAAAGCGATTACAATCTCATCAAATCCGTCCCCAAACATCGCCCTTCATCTCCAATGACAAACACTTGAGCGACAAATTGAACGGTAATTACACCGACACCATCTCAATATTACATCACTTTGTTAGTAATATATTACACTTTGTAGCGCGCACGTGGCTCAGCAATATTCTTTTTTTATTTGCCGAAACGTCCCCTTAAAACTTGTCAACATGTTTCAATACTGCATACAACTTACCCCAAACATCTAAAAGATATTTGTTATTCAATTCTGAACTTTATCTACTGGTCTATAAGAGTGCAAAGGACCTTTTTGAAGGGTCTGGTTTCAGAGGGGTTTGTCCTGTTTTTAGTTTGCTCAACGGATATTAGAGACTAGAGTAGATGAGTATTTGAGTATGCTGTCTATTCCCATGGAAATCTTATTATATGTTTTCGAATTTAGAACTACGCATTCAGAGCAAAGTCAATATTGGTGAACGAATGTATTGTATAACCTTACAAAGTTTTTTCCTCCAGCTAATTGTATCAAATATGTATAATGTACTCATGCATTTATTGCATTCATCATTTTTTTTTTTTTTTTTTGTTACTACCTCAAAGACTATTCACCCTGTATATTGCCAATAACTTGTTTTCGCACCGAAACGAAGTTAGTAGCCTACTACGACCTATGCAGATTTCAATATGATGTAAAGCCGCCTTCACTCATGATTACAAAGTTCGCTAAGATATGAGTGATTACCTCTCACTCCCACTTTGCGCTCGGTCGCTTACGCGAGCGGAACGGCATGGTGGGCAATGTTGTTGCCGTAATGCATGAGTGCAGGCGCTGCTATATTATGTTCGGAACTATAATGATATTCTGTGTACCTACATAATAGAAGTGCTCGTTTACCAATATCGTAAGAAAATTCGAGTGTGAGTACCCACACAAACCCAAGATGGTTTATAGGGTACAATATTAAGCATATACTGTATTAATTATGTTATGGTTAAATAAATAAAAAAAAAAAAAAAAGTAACGAAAGTAAAAAAAAAGTTGCATAAATAATAATGTGGTTTAACAAATGGGAGTTACTGGGTTTCATTGCAATAAAAACAACCTTCTTCAGGATAAATCTAAATTGCTGTCCTGGCCAAATACCTACATGTGAGCCGCGGCCGGCAAAAGCTGCATAAAAATCCATTGTGCCTGCTGTGTTTAGCGGCTAATTAAATTACATAGTATCTGTCGTGTAATTTAAAAATAGAATGATCTTTTATTGTGAAATATGGCAACCAAGGAGGTAACTTATCAAAGGTTTTATTCAAATTTCGAACAGGCACAAATGCGCACTTCAACCAGAGAACAAAATAGTGTTGTTCGTTGTTTGTCGTTATTGTATTTGTCAAAATGAGATCAAGTGGTAGTACTACTTAGTCCTCCCATCATTTGAGAAAAATAATATTCAAGCCTTGGCCACATCAAGGAAATTAAATAAAAAAAAATACGCTTAAGTTGCTCTGAATGAACAAGCAAATTACACAGTGCAAATAAATACTGAAAATAAAAGTTCTAGGTACGTCAGTTGGCTTAAAAAATAAAATCAAACTAAACCTACATACTGTTAAACGAATTAAGTTTTTACTATTATAACTGAATGAACCACAAATCCAAATACACCATAAGATATTCTTTTGTATGTTAAAGAAACTCAAAGCAAAATATCTGCATACAGCTTACCGTCTCGTAAGCGCAAAAGCTTAAACTTGACGCACTACAAAACTTTTCTATGTACCGGGTGTCCCGTAAATAATGGATCAAACGTAACGGGTAGGTAGCTTACCTCATTTCCAACAACTAATTTGAACAGTAAAAAAAAAACCGATAAGGTAACCAAGATATTTTTTTTTTTCGATTTTTACTATTTTCTGTACCAGCATTCAGTGTTTTTGATGCTGTTGCTGCAAATGGTATCATATTTAGGTGTGATTTTTGTCAAACATTTCTGAATAGTTTACTAATGTTATAAGATACCGTTTTTTTAAATAACTATTTATTTGCCTTAGAAAAAAAATCTTGAATTGAAAAGTTTTGTTTTTACGATGAAAAGACCAGAATTGGAAAAATTCTCCTGTAAAAAAAATGTACGACAACAAAGTGTACCATTATTTTAAAAACTTGTAAAATCACTAAGGTTTGCAAATTGGTATAAAACTTTCGTCTAGTCCTTGCGGTTACAAAGATATTGCTATGAATCTGACAAAGGTGCCAAATTACGAAATAAAATAAAATTTGAAAAAGTGTGCACAATTCAACTATTTTCTTAAAAATGTTTAGGTAGCTCAGCGTATGAAAAGAATTAGGAGGTTAATTAAAAAAAAAATACAAATAAATCGTTTATTTTGTTTTTACAGTAAATGTTCAAACTGACGTCCCTCTACGTGAATGCAAAGTCTGCACCTCCTAATAAAGGAAGCTCTTATCCGACGGACAAAATGGCTGTTGTTTATTTCTGATACAGCAGATTGGATGCGCTGACGTAATTCTTCTTCCGACGTTATTTGTTGTTTGTAAACTTTGTCTTTTAAACATCCCCAATAAAAAAAATCTAAGGGATTTAAATCCGGAGATCGCGGAGGCCACAAAATTGGTCCTAATCGGCCGATCCATCTGTCAGGGTAAGTTTCATTAGGAGGTGTAGACTTTGCATTCACGTAGAGGGACGTCAGTTTGAACATTTACTGTAAAAACAAAATAAACGCGTTATTTGTATTTTTTTTTTAATTAACCTCCTAATTCTTTTCATACGCTGAGCTACCTAAACATTTTTAAGAAAATAGTTGAATTGTGCACACTTTTTCAAATTTTATTTTATTTCGTAATTTGGCACCTCTGTCAGATTCATAGCAATATCTTTGTAACCGCAAGGACTAGACGTAAGTTTTATACCAATTTGCAAACCTTAGTGATCTTACAAGTTTTTAAAATAATGGTACACTTTGTTGTCGTACATTTTTTTTACAGGAGAATTTTTCCAATTCTGGTCTTTTCATCGTAAAAACAAAACTTTTCAATTCAAGATTTTTTTTCTAAGGCAAATAAATAGTTATTTAAAAAAACGGTATCTTATAACATTAGTAAACTATTCAGAAATGTTTGACAAAAATCACACCTAAATATGATACCATTTGCAGCAACAGCATCAAAAACACTGAATGCAGGTACAGAAAATAGTAAAAATCGAAAAAAAAAAATATCTTGGTTACCTTATCGGTTTTTTTTTTACTGTTCAAATTAGTTGTTGGAAATGAGGTAAGCTACCTACCCGTTACGTTTGATCCATTATTTACGGGACACCCTGTATATTCACATACATACTCGCCTACAACACACAACAGTAACCATAGATAGTGTTACCGCCAAAGTTATAAATTCAGGAATCTATCAGAATACCCCAAAACCACACACCATGTACAGCAAACATTGCCAAACCCCTTAATTTCCCTGATAACTTTGAATCTATTATGATTTTGGACATTATATTTATAAACAACATATTTACCTTTTGATGATTTGATTTGTGAGTTTTGACACCCGAAATTTCAGCACAGTTGCATGTACTTACCATAAATAAATTAATATAATTTCTTGTGATTTCTTTCAACCGACAATATTAGAGTGTTTGTATTCGTCTTGTTCTTGAATATAAACTTGTGAAACCGGCTTCTTGGCCAAACAGCTGAACCAATTTTAATAAAATTCTATGGTATCAATCTGGAAGTAGCTTATATGCAACCTTTGAAATAAAAAACAACTTTTCAAATAGGTTCACTAATGACGAATTTATACGATAACTAGCAAACCCGGCGAACTCCGTTTCGCCACCAGATGGCTTCGTTTTAGCTGTCAATCAATGTATCACGCACCGGCGCCATCTACTTAAAATGTTGGTTTGCTCTGAATTTTTCCTGAATTTTCTTTGCTATAAACCTCATGGAGCCCGAGACCTTTCCAACGAATGCAAAACCGTGGAAATCAGTTCGTGCGTTCTGGAGTTATAGCGTCAGGAAGGAAACCCCGACTTATTTTTATATAGTAGAAAAGACAAGCATAAAAACATATACAGCTGAATTCAGAACCTCTTCCTTTTTTATTTGAAGTCGGCTATAAATATAATTTTGTGTAAACGAGAACCGTTCAAGGGGTGTGAGAATTTACGAGATCACCATTTAAAAAATATTTAAACCTAGCTGGAACCGAATCTAATAATAATAATCTTGTTTATTTTGAAAGATAATATAAATGTAAATATGTAGACAATTCACACAACAATGCAATGCAATGAACTTTAAACTTCACTGTCTTGTTCTAGACATTTTCTCAAACACCGAATTACAAACAGTGCCAGTAGCAGGTATTATGAGACCTATGAGGTAGCAAACTGGCGACATGATCCCTCTGAAGTATTGTGTCCACACAATATACGCGCAAATAAACCGGAACTTCAGACGAGGATGCCGTAGGCCGTATTACGTATCCCACGACTGGCATGCGATAACCATGGATTTAAGGCCTGCGCACACCTAGTTCGCTGGCGATAGCGATAAGTGAAACGCTGTCAAATATCGCTATCAAATCTCAAATCTGACAGCGATATTTGACAGCGTTTCACAGCGAACTAGGTGTGCGCAGGCCTTTACTATCATTGCCTAGTTCGCTGGCGGTAGCGATTAGTGAAACGCTGTCAAATATTGCTGTCAAATCTCAAATCTGACAGCGATATTTGACAGCGTTTCACTGATCGCTACCGCCAGCGAACTAGGTGTGCGCAGGCCTTTACTATCATTGCTGTCACCACTTTTATCTGGTTTCTATAGTACAAGCTCTGCTTAGTTTGGGGCTAGATATTGTTGTGTGAATTATCTATAATATTTATTTATTTTTATATACAAACGTAGTTTAAAAAACTTGAGAAAACGATTTCAAGGCAAACTGGTGAACCGATTTTGATATCATTTCTATGGGACCAATCGTTATTAGCTGTAGTATTATTATTATTATTATTATTATTATTATTAGCTATAGTTATAATCAACATTAGCTACAAAAAAACAGTTCCTAAAATGACGAGATTATGCAATAAGACGAAATTAAAAATAAAACAATTGAATTGAGAACCTCCTCCTTTTTTATTTGAAGTCGGGTAAAAAGCGAGGGCATGGGCGAGTCCAACTCGCAGCCAAGTGCGAGTTGGACTCGCCCATGAAGGGTTCCGTAGCATCAATTAACATAATATAAAGATTTTTGTAGTTCGTCGAAAGGTAAATTGCGTAAAAAAAAAATTACTGACTTAATCTCGTTCAAACCAAATATCGTTGGAAGTTTGCATAGTAATGTACAACATATATTTTTTTTGGATTTATCATTCTCTTATTTTAGAAGTTAGAGGGGGGGGACCAACTTTTTTCCACTTTGGAAGTGTCTCTCGCGCAAACTATTCAGTTTAGAAAAAAACGATATTGGAAACCTCAACATCATTTTTGAAGACCTATCCATAGATACCTCACAATTTATTTATTGGAACCCCCAAAATTTATAGTTTTTTTTCTATTTTTGTATAAAAACCTTAATGCGGTTTACAGAATACATCTACTCACCAAGTTTCATCAGTCTAGCTCTTATGGTTTCGGAGAAAAATGGCTGTGACACGGCCGGACAGACAGACAGACAGACAGACAGACAGTCAGACATGACGAATCTATAAGGGTTCCGTTTTTGACATTTGGCTACGGAACCCTAAAAATGACTTTTGCAAGCAGTATTTCTTAAAGCTGTTCTAAAGCTATAATTTGTTGTTAAAGCTTGGGACCAAACTTTTTAGTAGGGAATTGCGTTAGGATTGCTCGGAATTTTTCGTTATTTTAGTAATAGTTTCAGTCAGTTTTTCATCGATAATTTGTTATCTTTCAAAAAGTTATACAGCAATTTGCTTTTTAGAGCCAGGTGAGTCTAGGTGCCAGTTTCACGTCACCAAGCCTAAAAAAACAGGCAACAAAACTACGGCTTGGTTCTTGCCATTCTGGTGTACTTAATATTTCTTGTACAGTATAAAAAAGTCGACTGCACGAACGAGTATGAAAAATAAGGCCGTATTAGTCTGATGACACATCTAAAGTGTCCTCCACCGAGGGCCAGACAACTTGAGCTGTGCTTTAAAGCACCTATTCAATAGGCGTCGGTGAAGTAAATACTAACAAGCGCGCAATGTGAAGATCACAACAAATTGTGATCTCTAAAAGCCTGCGCACATCTAGACGATGACGATGGCGATCAATGAAACGCTGTCAAATATCGCAGTCAAATTTGACAGCGTTTCAGATGATCGCCATTGCCATAACCTAGATGTTCGTGTCAAGTCTTGTTTAGAAAAGTTCTGCCGTCATAGTTTGTATTTTTTATGTGTCTCGTGGACCTATCTATGTGGGCAATGCTTTAACACAATGAAAGAAAACAACGTGAGGAAACCCACATCTAAGTCAGCTCTGCACGTATTTACCGTGTCTTTCGTGTGGATGGAAGGCCGACTAAGCTGCCAGAGAGGGCATCACACCGGGGCGACTCTCCATACAAACGTAGTCCTCTATTTCCTCCCTGGATAATGCCTCTAGAGTAACCATTTTTTCTCATAAAATCCAGATCTGCTATATACGTGCTCGTATGTTTTCCTTTTTTTCAGAAACTTATTGGAGGTGATATTTTCTTTATCAATAAGTTTCTGAAAAAAAGGAAAACAATATATTATTATTATTTTCTCTGCTCAATATGTTTTGTTTATTTTATTTGTTTTTTGCTTTTATAAATGAGATAATTTAGTAGATATGGTATTATTATGGTGTACTATGTGTATGTAACTAGAAAAAAAATTAAAAGGACGTACATAAGTCAACATATTTTTCGAGTTTTTTTTTCGCTAAATATCTTCAGAATCATGGTCTGATTGCAACCCCTCAGTTTTCGGTAGTAGTCTTTTTACACGCTGTATTATTATTTTCTCTGCTCACAAAATAACACACAAGCAATTCCAATAAGCGTGTTTTAATAAAAAGGCGTCAATTGATTAGATCGGCACGTGTCGGCACATCAGAGACGAGATTACTCTCACACTTGGCCGGTTACCGAGTGCTCTGTTGATTTTGGTATGTAGGTACTCTACTTACTTATTTTGTTGACATCTATTTGTTTTTTAAGGATCATCATTATCAGCCTGACAAAGCCTCCTCTATACATTTCCAGGTAGAGTTTTTTTTTTTACTATAATATAGGCTTGCGTTTGACCGCAATCTCACATGCTGTTAAGTAATGATGCGGTCGACAGTGTAGCACGCTTACCTAGAAAATACTCACTTTATTTTTTTCACTCTTCTTTTAAAAACATCCAATTTGTAAAGGTCTGCGCACACCTAGGTCGCTGGCAATGGCAATCACTGAAAAGCTGTCAAATATCGCTGTCAAACTTGACAGCGTTTCACTGATCGCCATCGCCTGTGACCTAGGTGAGCGTAGGCCTTATGGGTGTTATTAATAATCCTGGCGTAGCGTTGGACTAGTTAATCCGTGTTTTGTCTCTTGCATTGACATGCAATTGTCAACTCGAGCAAATGTGACAAAACATGGATTAACTAGTCCAACGCTACGCCAGGATTATTAATAACACCCTAAGTGTTCGGAAAAACAGGCGCCGGCAAGGAATTCCACTCCTTGACTGGCCACGATTTTGACAATTTGATCTGACTGACTTCCCGCGATCTTGACTGTTGATCGACATCGTCGATTTGTCGTTACGTAGGACGTTACATAGGAATGTAGGACGCCCTCCCACACGATGGATTAACGTTAGTTCGGGTAGGAGGACGTCCTACGTTTCGTCTTGCGGTTCGTAGTCGCCAACCAAAAATAAAAAATAAAACAATTTCACCAACAAAATTCCAAGATTATTTTTATATAACTAGCTGAGGGAACAAGCATATGGCCCACCTGAAGTGGTAACCATCGCATATAGGTAACAAAGCCTCGTAACGTCGTAGGTCACGTACGTCAGGAACTTGCCCTACGCAATCGCATATAACAAAGCCTCGTAACCACGTAGGTCACGCACATCAGGAACGTGCCCTACGATGCAGTTCCGTTCGTCCATCAACTTGAAGCATACAGATGTTCAGCCTCACGGGGCAGTAATTTCACCGGCACCCACACTCTTCAAACCGAAACACAGCAATGCTGCTTCACGGCAGAAATAGGTATGGTAGTGCTTCCCCGGACGAGCCACACACAAAGAGCTCGTCTTATTCGAACAAGCATAGTTCTTTGCGAAAAGCAAGCTAAATCAAGGTTAGTAATTTCTATAGGCATAAAGCAGACATTGAGCGTTCATAATCTCCGGTAAACTAATAAATTTTGTATCTAAACCAAAATAATAAATCATTGACTTATAAAATATATTATGACAAACATAAAGTTAGAATTCCAAACATTTTTCAATTAAACGTCCCATTGAAAATAGTAGCCATGGGAATAGTAATATTTGTCTGTGGCCATATTAAGGGTAGATCCACTAATATCATCCTGGGGGTCTACTATGGTCGATATTTAATTGTGGTTTACATTTTTGTGTTATTAATTTTGACGTGGAGGGGAGGCAAAACCTTGTTGGCGATGGTTACCACATAACATCAGGCAAGGCATTTGCTTGTTCTACCAGCAAGTTGCATAAAATTAATTCTAAATTATATTAAAATTACTTATAAATATAATAATTGCGCTGATATCTTATTACATTTGCATATTAATTTAGTGACATTTTGCATGCTTTAAGGCAGAACATGGCTGAACATCTAATTTGTACCATCCTGTAATTATAACCTGTGTTTCGCAAATAAATGATTGTATTGTATAAAAAAATAACATGGACTTATAAAATTTTGACATTTCCAAAGGCGCCAAAAACATCTAGGTATCAATAAACTGTCACAAAAAATCTATCATAAAAACTTTTACTTACAATCAAAATTTCAATTATTTTTATATTTTATACGTTATTTATTATAATTTCCTTTTTTTTTATTTGTGTTTCATTCATCTTGTGATACTCTATATCGCAGGATACGTATAAGAGATAATGGTAGCCCCAGCGTCCATGACAAGGGTAGGTAAGTACAGACACGCGTCGTACGCATTAGCAGTGCGAATAGCTAACACCCCCGCGGCAGCTCACAGACTAATAACATCAATGTTTGCAAGCAAATATTCTATACAATAGAATACAGACTGGACATTGCCGCGGTACTCTGAAATCAGGTATTTGGTGTTTTGGTCAGAACAGCAATCGCATAATCTTGTTGCCATTATTTTGCGGAAGCTATTCTATCTGTTGCCATACCAGTTTTACATTTAGCGAAGTTCATTAGCAAATAATTCACGTTTTTTGCAATCAAAGCTCAACATAGTGTCCAAACTGACAGATGTGGCTATATAGGTTTTGATTGCAACAAAAGATACTTACTAACCCCACATGAAGTCATGCAACCGTTTCTATTACCTAAACGTAAAAAGTATTAAGTTTTATGTTCTGAGAAAAAGATGTCACTCCGAAGAGAAGTTTTTATTTTTTGTAAAATAATTATAACTATTTTAAGTATCGTGGACAATCCACACAACACTATCTAGCCCCAAATTAAGCAGAGCTTGTACTATGGGAACCAAGATAGCTGATATAGTACTTGTATACTTTTTTTCGTCAATACATACTAGAATACAATATAACATCCAGACCAAGAACAAACATCTGTGTTCATCACACAAATATTTATTAAATTTGTTCTCGGTGGGGATCGAACCCACGATCCTACAGCGTAGAAGGTAGAGTTACTATCGACTGAGCTAAGAGGCTAAAACCAACTTATTTGATCGCTTTCGTGGAAAGGAAACACATAAAAGGAAATCTCACTGTTTAGCCAAGACGGGAAGTCTTCATCTCTGAAAAAGTCTGAAATACTTAGTCACCAGTGCTTTTTAAATTATAGCTCAATAAATCCATCAGAATTCTCCTAAACTGTTGACTTTGTCAACTAAAAAGTACAAATAAGATTTGAATGAGTGCCTCTGGCGACGGGGGCTTAACGGGGGTGGAATTAGAAGGGTGGTTTTTAATAAAGTGTTTGGTAATTTTATTGTATTCGGCGCTTAGTTTGTCATTAGTTTCGGCATTTATTTATCACTTAGTTTTGCGTGTGACTTCATCTGCGAATTATGAGACACTTGGCTAGGTAGGTAGGTAGTTTAACACAAACCATTTATGCATTACTCCTTCATGGTTGATGTCCATCAACATCGATCGCTTTGCTTCCACTTTTTTGGTGCAAACTGCCAGAGAGTGGAACTCTTTACCGTCGTCAATATTTCGGGAGCATTACAATAATTACAACCGAATTTTCAAGTCAAGAGTGAATAAGTGGATTAAAGCTGGCTGTATTTTCACTTTCCATCAGGTGTCAGGTGTTTCCTCAAGGGAATGGAACTCATTGCCGTCGGCAGTTTTTCCTGACAACTGCAATCTGGGCCTCTTCAAGGCAAGAGTGTATAGGTGTCTTCTAGATTGCTTAATCGTCGGCTACATCGTCGCTTACCATCAGGTGAGATTTTAGCCAAAAGATGGTCTAAATAAATGTAAAAAAATTAAATAGTTGTGATGGCTGCCAAACGTTTAGCTATCTTTATCTATATCTATACTAAGTAATATTATAAAGAGGAAAGATTTGTATTTTTGTATGTGTGTAATAAATAAACTTAAAAACTACTGTGCCGATTTCAAAAATTCTTTCACCATTGGAAAGCTACATTCACCTTAAATAACATAGGCTATATCTATGTGTTTAAAAAATAAATGTCAACCCGTGTGAAGCCGGGACAGGCCGCTAGCCAGAAATATAAAAAAAAGCTTTAAATAAAGCTACAGGGAGATTTTTCAGCATTTTCTTCAAACAGCTAACACAATGCATAGCTGTGGGGGTCTTTCGTGTACCATTGAGCTTAGTCAGCGCTCATCTGCGTGGTTTCTCAGGGGTTAAAATCACTTTGTCAAACAATTTGCTTATAGTTGGAGTGATTTTGTGTTTTAGACGCTTTTGTTAGCGCATAATGTTTATCTTGTACTGAGTATGAAAATAAACTTTTACTTTATAGTTTTGAAGTAGGCGGACAACTTATGATCCCGGTCCATTTTTATTTATGTTTGGTGCCTATTTATTTTGTAAATACATACTAAGAATACAATATAACACACAGACAGAGAACAAACGATGGTCTCCTCTTAACGTTACAGTACCTAGGGTTGTTTTTATTTTTTAAATCACGGGGTCGATCCCAATTACCCGTAAAACCGTATGAATAGTTACAAAACCCTTGAAATCTTTATCTGTCTGACAATACGCAGACCGGTAGTTAGTTTCCACGCAATCACGCACCACACAAAATACCCTTCGGTTCTTAGTCGCGAACAATTCGGGCATTTTGCGAAATGGCTGGGGTTAGCGCACCCGGGCGTTATCGAATCTGCCCTACCGACAAAATATTTATTTCATTACTCCTATTCATAGGCCTTAATCTGTGTTGCGGGGCAAGTTTGAAGCGAGGTTTGTTTTGGAATCTAAGTTTTTAAAGTTTTAACTTTTTGTCGACAAATTCTAAACTGTTTTGGTAGGTTTTGTGTGTTGAGTATCGTCAAGTTTTTATGACATTCAATATATTTGTTTTTTAATAATATGATTTGTAAATCTGAATTTTATATTATTACTAGTGGCCGCCCGCGGCTTCGCTCGCGCGTTCCCGTAACACCCCGTTCCCGTTGCTTTTTCGGGATAAAAAGTATCCTATGTCCTTCTCCATTCAATTTGCTTCCAACCTCCCTTTGCTTTGAAAATGGCAATAAATGAATTGGGTTAGATCTTCTTCTTCTTGATAAGTATTGGTTTTGAATTGGACACTCTTTTTTAAGCTAGTAACTCAGATCATTATCAATACTGCCCACTTCCTCAGCCTACAAGCAACATTTAAATGCAGAAACAGATCATAGCTTACTACGCGGGGCGTCACTACCAAGGGTAGGATTTTCGACCCCTGTGGTGATATTATCATGCAACCCTTACAACTATCAACCCTCACCCCTTCCTAATAAGGCATAAAACTGCATAGCAGCAATTTGTCAACGAGTCTTCACAGCGGAACACTATTGTAAGGATAATACCGCGATCAAACGTAGCTTCATTGTCCTAGGAGCGTGATACGAAATTGACCTGTATAACTAGGTCTATAGAGGTTAGATTCCTATGGTAGATTCAAGGGATGAATAAGGGCAAGTGGTATTCATTTAATTCATGTAGACAGAGACTGCGACTCTTAATTTTGCCGGTGATATTGGGGTGTGATATTGTGAATAAAAGGCGACGACTTAATGGTCTGGCCAAGTGGTTTGTAAATTAAAATATGTAAATGCTACTGATGCGCAGCCAGGATCTTTTGACCTCCCCCCACAACCATCATACATTCTTAAACAAAAAGCCTTAACTTCTACACTTCTTCTTCTTATCGTGTCACTGATTCTTTCGAACCAAGTGTGGTGAAAGGATTATAAGTGCGCCTAGAAGAGGCTTCTTTCGTGCACTTGACACATATTTTTGAACTTTTTAGGTTCTACGATATGCCGGTTTCCTCACGATGTTTTCCTTCACCGTTTGAGAGCACTGGCATAGTACACATACATTTTTCAATAGAAAAACTCATCTGTATTTGAACCCACGACCTTAGTATCGGAAGGCAGGGCCGCTACCAAATAGACCACCATTGCTCTAAAAACTTTAAATAGAGAAAGAAAGAAATAATATATATTTATTTAACATAACATACACAGAACGGAACAGTGACAAACATAATACTAAAACATAATATAATAATACATAATAATGAATAGGCACAAAAAAATGCAAATAAAATAAAATACAATCCAACACAAATAATAAAGTAGGTAATAGGTTAGTTACACACTGGAGCATAGTGTTCATAAAGTTTTGGGCAGGAAAACTCATTGATACACGACTGGATTCGAACCTACGACCTAAGGATCGGAAGGCGGGGCCGCTACCACTAGGCCACCAGCTTACTTCTACACTCCTAATATTACTTTTAAAATGTCCCAAAAGTTAAGAGCCGAGTGGGATTTGAACCCGCGACCTTCCCCTTGGTACGGGACCGAAACATTTTCATCACTCCTGAAATCAAATCAAGTCGATCTGAATTGTTTTGCAAATGTCCACAAGGGGATGTTTATTAGATTTGCCGAGAGACCCTTCATCCCTATATAAAGTACCTATGATTTAGGCTCGAATATCATGTTTTACACGGTCTACTCTTAGAAATACTTATTTTTTATTTATTTATTCAGTCACAATTAATTAATCGTATTTGAAATATACAAACTTAAACTAACACAGAAAAGAAATATTAAATAAAATGGCACAAGAAAAATAATCTAAGAGTAACAATATTAAATAATAGCATATCAAATATTAAAAACTACCAACGCTATTTTGTACGTGTTTTGTTTAATATAGATAGCTAAGCATTAGGCTGCCATCACACCTGATCTTCTTCTTCTTCTTATCGTGTCACTGATTCCTTTGAACCAAGTGTGGTGAAAGGATTTTAAGTGCGCCTCAAAGAGGCTCCTTTCGTGCCCTGCAGATATGTTTTTGAATTTTTTGATTCTTTGACATGCCAGTTTCTTCACGTTGTTTTCCTACACCGTTTGAGAGTACTGGCATAGTACACATACATTTTTCGATAGAAAAACTCCTCTGTATTTGAACCCACGACCTTAGGATCGGAAGGCAGGGCCGCTACCAATAGCTCACCTCTGTAGTTTGAAAGGTTGTTAAGTTTATATTGTTAGCGTGAGTTTTCTTTGCTTTGCAAATAAATATTTATTCTTTCTTTCTTTTCTTTCAATAGACCACCATTGCTCTAAAAACTTTAAATAAAAAAAGAAAGAAAGAAAATATATTATATTTATTTAATATAACACAGAACGGAACAATGACAAACGTAATACTAAAACATAATATAATACAATAAAAATAATACACAAAATAATGAAAATAAAATAAAATACAATCCAACACAAATAATGAAGTAGGTAGGTTAGTCCTGCGCTGTAGGTACGTCCCGTGTTTACATTTATTATTTTATTTATTTATTATTTATTAATTACTGTATTAATTACATGTTATGCCAAATAGGCCCTGACTCAGCATTTGCTGCTAAATCTAGTGATAAACAGCCATAATGCTACAATGAACAACCAACTACTTCAGCAAAAACATGAACAAAAAACCCACTTGAGCGATAACCAAATAATATTCAATAACAGGAAATTTACAATGCAGAATCTTACTCCCCTTTGTAAGAATCGAACCCGGGTCCATGTGTTCGAGTGCTGGCAACCACTCCACATGAATGCACACGTCATAATAATGGAGATGTTACAACTTGCACAGTTGGATAATTGATATGGAATTATAGGGGCAACGTTGACAAAGATTTTATGTAGATGTGTCATTTTTAAAATTGCCAACAGTTGTTAGAAACTGTCAAACTTGATTACTATAAACAGCGCTGTTATGCTATCGTTATATGTATATACCCCCAGAAAAGAAAAAAGGCTTGTTTTTTCGGTTCTGAGTTTTTACCTAAAATTGAATTTAGAGCATCGTGTGCACTGAGTTGGTGATTCCAAAACATCATTTTAAACCTACTTATTTATTTTTACCTCAATGGTGCCAAATTTATCATGCAACCTTTTCTAATTTGTTTAAAACTTAGACTAGGAATCATCTTGGTGTGTTACTTTTATTTTTATTTGCTCTAAGCGTACCATTTTCTTTTTTACATATAGTCAATTCCTCGTTGAGGTGGGATGAAAAGTTACGTGTAGCTTTCGAGTGTAAAGATTTTACCCCACTCGCTGCGCTCGTGATTCAATTTAAGAACCCTTTGCTCAAAATTAAGCACGCGGTTAAAAAGCAACTTTACACTCTTTTATGTCAAAAGCCTATTGGTTTGATTTGATTTTTAAAATGACTCATCTATTAACTTGCTCTAAACTTGTCTATGGTCACTCTCATCTTTTGAATGACAAAACACGAAATGGCATTGTTAAAACTAACCAGTGCGCGCGCATTCAATTGTGCGCATGATGACATAATAGGTGCGTGCACTTTATTTGTATTTTCGGTTAATAAACCACTATTAACATTCATACAATAGTAAAGGAAGCTACACATATGTAATTCCGATGATACACATAAGTATTTATAAGATACAACGGTTGGTTCTTCTTATTGTGTCACTGGTTCTTTTAAACCAATGTGGTGGCAGGATTTTAGGTGCGCCTCAAAGAGCCTTTTGTGTACTCAGCTTTCGATTTTTGTAGGAAATGCCTAACGAGGATCCTTCACCGTTGAACCAAGTCGTAGTTTGTTGCCTGTTCTTCTAGGCTTGGTCGCGTGGAACACTTATACTCGCCTAGCTTTAAGACATTTGAAAGTGATCCTTGTGATACTATTGAATAAATACTAATTTGTCTTTGACTTTATGGCAAAAAAATCGGTTGCCTGTAAAGTCGGTTTACTGACGATAGTTGAACGTGACAACGTCTGTCCACGCGGACGCATCGCTCACTCAAGTAAGAGAAAGACAGATGTCGAACGCTGCCGAACGCGGAGGCCGATTGTGCCACTTTGTCGCTCATTCCGCGCTCTCGCTTGCACTTCAAGCCTTAAATGGAACGCCTCAGAGCGAGGTAACGCCGCATGAGTCATGTTTTTTCATGCGTGCAGCCGGCTCGATCGAATTATAAGGCGTTGTCACGTCAAAAATAGTAACGAACTGTACCTACTCTAGTGTACTTAACCTACCTACTCAATAAACAGCGTAAATAAACATGTCTATAATAAGTCTAAATGAAAACACACACATTTATCAAACGATTTGTACTTCTTGCTTGATTTGCTAATACAATTATTATTGTTGTAACAATGTTGCGATAGCATTGTTGTCTTAGCAACTGTTAATATTTTTTGAGTAAATACTATTAGAAATTATCGTTTGTCGCCTTGCGCACATCTTCTTCTTATATAAAGGCATCTGTACATTTTGGATCAATTTTGCCAGTATCGAGCGAGGAAATATTGCATAAATAAAATAATTTTTATTCAAGTCAGTCAATAGACAAGTCGGCTGTCACTGGCTTTAAAGAAAATGATGGCGGTTTTCTTCAAAACCAACGGAAACATTTTCTGTCAAATCAGTATATCTTATACCTTTAAACGAGAAAATCTTGTATGTATATATATATTTAGGATCTCGGACCAACGATTTTCATGAAACTTAGTATACAGGGGTTTTCGGGGACGATAAATCGATCTAGCTAGGATTCATTTTCAAAAATGAGGCTGTTCGTTAAAAAAAAACTAAAAACATAAACTGAATATGTGACTGCTACTGCCATCTATTGAAGATTGTGAGCAACTAACTGCAAACATGTCCAGCAGATGGCGTTCGGTTCGTTGTTCAGTAAGAATAAACCAGTAAAGATAATAAATATGACTCTTATGATTTCTTAAAAATACAAATTAACGAAAAAAAATCCGAGCGAAGCTCGGTTACCAACTGCTAGTCACATATAACACTTTAATTCTAACTGCTAACACCAATATTTTACGGCCACAATTTACAGTAAAACATGGCCCGTTTAGAAGCCCCATTATTCAAATTTTTGCACGTAATATTCGAAACCTGCCAAATACTTGATTAATCGATAAGTCATCTGTAAAACTGGCTCTAAATGCATTAAAAACTAACTAACTACTACTTTTTCTATGCGACGTGAGTATTCACTTAATACATATTGCATATTTATGTACTGTACTATTTCCGATAGGTAGTTACATAATTTCTGTTACTTTGTAAGAAGGCCACAATACGCAAACAGGGGTTAAACTATCACTATGTGAAGTTATGGGTTAAAAACCACATTAACTTTAATTTTACAATTAATAATGTATCTAAATTCTTGAAAATTCAATATAATCTAGAAAAAAACATTGCTATATTATTACGTTAATAAGAATTTTGCCAATGGTGTAGGACCGTTTATTTGTTAACATAAAAAAGTATTCTTTGAGGCGCACTTAAAATCCTTTCACCACACTTGGTTCGAAAGAATCAGTGACACGATAAAAAGAAGAAGCATGTACTTTTTAGATAATGAAGAAACCCATGGCTAAGTCAGCTCTGCACGTATTGACCATGTCTTTCCTATGGATTAGTCCGACTAAGCTGTCAGGATGCCAGCCTGTCAAGAGTCCCGCAAGAAGGGCTTGAGTAATCACCAGTTGCCCTTGTATAACCATCTACAATAGATGCAAAAGACCTGTTTACCTTTAACTTAGATACGAAATGTCATCATTTTTACAGAAATTTTTCTTATGTATTTTAAAATCTTATCATTATTTTGTACATCAGAATTAACATTTGTGTAATCCATCATCATAAAAATAAATAGGACAACTCGTGCTTGTAAGATGAATTTACAATGAAAATAGACTACTTCTTTACCTAGCGGCCTGTCCCGGCTTCACACAGGTGGATATTTTTTTTTAACGCATAAATATAGCCCATGTTACTCAAGGTGACTGTAACGTGAAATAATTTTTGAAATCGTTATTTTTGAAAGGTTTTGAGTTTATTCTTTACAAAAAAACACAAAAATACAAATCTTTCCTCTTTATAATATAGAACTTATTTAAATATTTGCTGCAAGCGCCAAATATTGTTGCCACCTATTTCAGTCGAAAATATTTTTTATTTACTTTATATTATTTACTCAGTTTATCTATACTTCTAGTCTAGACTATAAAGAGAAGTTCTATATTATAAAGAGGAAAAATTGGTATTCTTGTATTTTTGAGTGTTTTTTTTAGCATACTTCAGTATGACATTGCCAGCTTGATCGCACCGGCAAGCACCGATAGACGCTGGAAACCTGCTTTCTATACCATTGCTGCTTCGAGCATCATTTTTATCAGACGTTCCTCTTGCGCATGACAGATTAGGCAATTCAAAAAAACAATAAAGACTTTACAAAACTAACATTGGATTGAGAAAGAGGACAATTTTGATTCTGTTTGCTTTTTCAAAATAAACACGCTTTTTGTTGGAGTTTTTTTTAGGTTAGCGTTTTATTTGGTAACACTTGCTTTAATGCTATGCGTTTTAGATAGGCAAATAGGAAAATATAGTTTGTACCTAACTAACAAGATATCAAAATATGAATTATAAGTACGCAAAGTGTAAAGATTGGAATGTGTATTTTATAACAAAAGATTTAGCGACTTCAGTTGAAATCTTTTTCCATCTAGGTACAGACAAATTTGATCTGTTTTATAAAAATATTTCCTCTTTTTATTAAATTATTAATTCTTATGAGTAATAAATATATTTCAACCGATTTAGCGACTTCGCTTTATATCTTTTTCCATCTACAGATAAATTGATCGGTCTTATAAAAATATTTCCTTTTCTTATAAAATTATTAATCCTTCAGAGTAAGTACCTAATAAATATATTTAAACTGTTAAAACAATTTAACTTATATATTCTGGAGTCTTCCTCATATTTTGTAGCTTACACGTGCAAAACTATACTTGTACAAACACACCTTGAAAATAATGACCTTCAAATATTATTTTAACAGTTTTGTGCATAACATTACACCTGTCTAAAGAATTAAATATAAAATTTTGTTAAAAGAAATGATAAGTAGAAGAGTTAATTTCATGTAGATCAAATATGAACTTATTTAAAACACTTTCCATAATGTTTATACAGTTGCAACTTTCTGCGTAAGTTATATTTAAATAAATTGCCATACGAAAAGGCTTCCAAAAACAGTTTGCCTTCATAACGGAATATTCACTTTATAATCCACAGGCACGGTCAACATCCCCTGAGATCTTTTAGTGCCCCACTTATATGATAAATCAATAAACATTGTGGACAACCAACAGAGCACTATCTAGCCCCATATTAAGCAGAGCTTGAACTATGAGAACCATATAGCTATACATAAATGCATACATTTCTTTAAAAAAAATATGTTATACTTAGAATGCAATATAACACCCAGACAGAGAACAAACATCTGTGTTCAACACACAAATACCTAATTGTTCTCAGTGGGGATCGAGCCCACGACCTACGGTGCAGAAGGCAGAGCTGCTACCAGCTGAGAGGCCAGTCAGTAGATTTTTTGAGAATGTCTAGGGTGTTTATGGCCAAGTCTGGCAGACGTATCTCACAACGCCCGAGTCACTCGATGTGTCGAAGATATTGCGAAGAACGTGAGAAGTAAGTGAATGGAGACGACTCAGAATTGTTCTTCTTGTAAATGTTAAGAGGAGGTCTATATCCAGTAGGCCTACCATGAGCTCTGTCTGGCTCTGTCTCTGGTTCTGGTTTTGAGTCTGTGTGAGTGTTGACTAAATAAATCCTAAATACGTCAAAACGTCACACACTCAGTATATATAATGCACTGGTGAGCACTAACACAGACTCAAAACCAGAGCCAGACACAGAGAGCTCATGGTAGGCCTACAGCAGTGGATTTCTTTTCTCCAAACTGACGATGATTATAATTTATCTACAAATTATCATAGTTTGACTTTTTTATAGCAAGATGATGGAACAAGCATTCCTTAGCCCACCTGAAGTTAAGTGCTTCGCTTATAACAAAGCATTGGCTCGTAGGTCACGCACATCCAGGAACGTGTCATAAGATGTACTGTCCTGCGTCTATCAACTTGAGGCATACAGATATTCAGCCAGTAATTTCACCGGCAACCACACTCTCCAAACCGAAACACAGCAATGCTGCTTCACTGTAGAAATATCATCATCATCATCATCATCAACCTATATCAGTCCACTGCTGGACGTAGGTCTCTCCCAAGACGTGCCACTGAGCCCGGTCTTCGGCTCTTCTCCTCCAGTGCTTGCCAGCTACATTTCGCAGATCGTCGCCCCACCTTGCCGGAGGGCGTCCTACACTACGCTTACCTAAACGCGGTCTCCACTCTAGTATTCGTTAGTAGAAATATGCATGGTGGTAATACATCCCCAGACATGCTTTTTACAAAAAACTCTACTTTTACAAGAGTCCAAGACCACCCAAAAATGTTTTTTAAAGTTAATTCGCGCCACTCAACTTGATAGCGCGCGTCAATGTAATCCAAGACGTCGCTTTGTTTGTATAGTTACCTCACACGGTGGTAAAATGTTTTATCATAGCTTTAACTCTGCTAAGTACTATCAACTTAGAATTTTTATACAATACCTACGTAACAGTGAAAGTCTAAAACTTAACTTGGAAGTATTCTTACCAAAGTCAAAGTTAAATATATATTCATTCATAGTATCACAACTGAGAGCACTGGTGGTCTAGTGGTAGCGGCCCCGCCTTCCGATCCTAAGGTCGTGGGTTCAAATCCAGTCGTGTACCAATGAGTTTTTCTATCGAAAAATTTATGTACACAAGGTCGGAGGTTCAAATCCCGCTCGGCTTTTAACTTGTTGTGGATATTATAAACATCTTTTTGATTTCCTTGTGTGTAGTAAACAGTATCAAATCAATAAAAAATATCACAAGGATCACTTTGAAACGTCATAGACTTATGTGAGTCTGGTGCCAATTCCACGCGGCCAAGCCTAGAACAACAGGAAACAAACAACTGCTTGGTTTCCACCGTTTTTTGTGTGATCCTTAAAAAAACAAAAAAAGTAATAATAAGCAGTGAAGTTCCTGTGTGGTGCCACTCCACTTAGTGAGACGTAGGCAATAATACCGATTTTTTTTTTTTTTTATGTGTCGCAAGTAAATTAAAATTCATTTTTCATTTCATTTTAAACAAATCATTTTCATAAAGCTAACTAAAAAACCTGGAGTGCGGCGTATTTTGCCTACAATCTGCAAAAGATAAATGAATTGAGATATGTTTTAAATTGTGTGTGCAATATATTGAGTCTGTGGTCACAGTATATTGAAAAACTCCTTGTTTTTTTTTAATCAAAAATAAGGTGACTGGTAGTTGACCAAAGCCAAACGTAGCACCACCTACGCAAACGCTACGTCGTAGGTCTACGTCAGAGTTGTTGAAACCTTCTTTTTTATGATTTTCTTTCAATGGGCCTACCAAAAGCTCTGTCTTTGGCGTGTGACGTTTCGACGTAAGATTTATTTAGTCAACACTCACACAAACTCAAAACTTGTGGTAGGCCTACAGGTATATTTTATAAAAAAAGCTACGATGTGTCTTCACGTCTTGAAGAAATACTAGCCATTGTTATTTTATTTTTTTATATTCTGTAAATTTATTTATGTCTGCAATTATTATTTACAAAGTATTTTTGTTGAGAACCTGATGATATTTACAATTAATTTACCTAAAAAAAAACTGTATTTTCACAGCCGGGATTCTGGGCTTTCAGGAAATAACTTATTAATTTCTTTCAGGAAAAAAAGTTGATAAGCGAAAGAAAGGGAATAAATTGAACTATTTCATATTATAGCTTTAAATTTATTAGTTACACAAAAATATACTACAATTAAGTTACCAGCTGTTAATGATATATTTTACACACCTTAATTTTTACAAGTTTTTAAATCTTTTAATTTAAAGCTACAAAGAGTAGCATAGCTATAACTATCTAAATACAATATTAAGGCTATATTTACATAAATATACTTATTTAACAATTTACTTTGTACATAAAATGACTAGAGTATATTTTTCAGATAATATTAAAAATGTTTGGCTGTAAAACATTGGCAATTGTTATTATTCTTATTAATACGGAAACTTGACTCTGCGCATAATATTCTTAAATAAATCTAGTTGTTTAGTTACTTCAAAGTAAGAAGTGAAAAAATCTAAATAAAAATTTGGTTAATTGGGCAACGCATTCGATGCATTGGCTACAATTAAATTACCGCAATTAATCAATCCATCATAATTTAACTTTTATAGGAACCACGTTAAAAAGAAAATTGAATAAAATCAAAACCCGCACAAAAGTAGAAACACTTATGTATTTACATGTAACCGCTCGCGCTGGTCACAATGGAGATTTGTAAGAAAATATGAATGAAATTCTATTTGTTGATATAAGAGAAAAGCAGCAACACGAAGACACAGTTTTGTTCAGACACTAAACTGACCTACCTTATTCAAAACACAAAATAAACCATCACCTAAATTATTTGGTCAATAATTGAAAAGATGATATAATTTAATAGTAATAAAGTTCAAGTCTAAAACCACCACTGAAAGACGTTGACTCAAAGTTCAAGCACATCAGTCGTATACGTACGAGGTCGCTGATCCGACGGAGCTTTAAAACGGGGATGAAGTGGAGACACACCCGTTTAGGTACATTCATCTGGCCCAGTCGTCTGGAGGGCTGGTGCCTTGATGCAGCGGGGAGAATGCACTTCTTCGCGGCTCCATGGGCTCCTGCGAACCTATTATTGATTCAATGGAGAATCCGTTCCGGGATCTTTTACACCGAGGTTCAGTCTGTTCGGTTAATCTTGGAGGCAGTGGCACTGGCCGTAGCGTTGACGGCGGTGGACGCGGGAGTGACAGAAGTGGCGCCGGAGGCAGGTAGCAAGGCATCGGTAGCAGCGGGCCGTAAGCCTCTCTCGCCAGCATGGCCACGACGGCGTGGGCGTGCTGCAGCGATGGCGCCGGCCGCTTATATCTCTTCCTCCGCCGCAAAAAACTCCCATTATCAAACATATCCTCAGCTAACGGATCTAAAGTCCAGTAGTTTCCCTTCCCCGGATTCCCGGGCTCTCTAGGTATTTTAATAAAACAATCGTTCAAACTCAGATTGTGTCGGATCGAGTTCTGCCACGCCGGGAATTTTTCTCTGTAATACGGAAACCGGGTCATTATAAACTCACAGATACCACTGAGGGTCAGCTTCTTGTGGGGAGATTGCAATATCGCCATGGTGATGAGGGCTATGTAGGAGTAAGGAGGCTTGATGAGCTGAGATGAGGACTTCGATTTGGATTTCTTCGGCGACGAGGGTTTATCAGACGGAGAAGGCGCGTCGTATCTGTCAGAGTCGCTGGATGGCGGCGGCACGTCCGGGGTATCCTCGTCCACTGACACGTAGGTGTCGTCTTGCGGGTATTCCGGTTCGCTGGCGTCACGGAGATAGTGCGGCAGGTAGAGCCTGGGCGGCGGTCGCAGGTCCAGCGGCAGGTCTCCGTCGATGATCATGTCGCGGTATTGAGCGAGATCACAATCTTCCATTGTCCGGTCACATGTCAGAGGTGCGTGGTGGCGCGAGGCGCGACGCAGACTGAGGCTTGGCTGTCCTCCGCCGCGAGGCAGGGCGGCAAGCTCCGCCTCCTGACAGGGGCTGCGTTTACGTTCCAGTAAACACAACAATTGTCGTTATTATCACTGCGGGTCGGCTCTTTGTGCATGAATTTCAGGCCGACTACTGATAATTATTAGGCCGCTTGGAACTCATCGATTCAACTTTGTTGCGGTATTTATTTTGAGTTGGATGTTTGAGGGTTTTGTTTTTTGTTGGCAGCTTTTGTGTTGAGTTTATTTGTGCTGCATTTTGTTCGATGATGTGGTTATAATACTGAATTGAGGCTTGATTTAGTCTTTATTACTATTTTATGAGCTGATAATTAATTTATCAAATTGATTCGTTGTACATCTATTGATGATGTAGGTAGGCGTAGCGCATTCTTTATAAAGCTTTATCGACAGAGTAATTCATAGATCTAACTATTTATCGAGACTTACGTAGTACATTAAAGACATAAGGCTGTAAAGTCTACAGCCTATACAGTACAGACAGTTGCCAAGTTATCTGTAAATAGTTATACAGGTGGCTTCGTTAATTTTAGTTACTGTCTATTTAAGTACATAACCTAATTAAATCGTTTCTCAGCACTATAATTTCCTTTGTCAAAAATGTAATCTAAAAAGCTCCCCAAATGAGCTTTCAACCTCAAAGCGAAAAAGAAGAAAACGAAAAGCAATAAAACTCCAGCACATCGCAAAAGCAACTGTTTACCGTAATCCCTAATCCCCCGCTGAGTACATTCACATTTCCTTTCAAAAAATCTCGTACCAATTCGTTCAGGTAGATAGATATCTTCAAATAAAACTCGCTTAAAAAATATTCCTCAAACTGACAATGCCAGGAGTAGAAAACCCTCGTATATGTTTCCTAGCATAACATTTACCCCTCTGGCGTTAAGGGAAAAGCTATACGCGAGAGAGAGATGCCAAATAGTCAGACAAAGAGGGGTGATATCGCAGCCAATGGGAGGAGAGATTGCGCTTGGGCGGAGTCTGACAAAGCTAACATGTCAGGGAGGAGCATTAGATCCTATTATTGTCTGGCAAGGCAAATAATATTTTGCACAATGTACACATTGGGGTAAAAGGGGGTGCAGAAGGGGGTTGCTAATTTATTCCCAACTTCGGTTACGGCTTGTTTTTCAGCTTTGCGAGCTTGTTATTTAAATTGGACTCTGGCTGCTGGCTAGGTATTTGTATGTAGGTTTATTGTGCTCTGATGAAGGAATTTTGCCTTTGTTTGTAGTTATATTGAATTTTGTGGTGACTTGTTTAGATTGGTATTGCTGTCTAACTCGCGATGAGTGTTTCAATTTCAGCTATGAATATTGTTTGTCAAAACTGAGTGTTTTGTTCCACTCGTCAATCCCTTTATGAACCCCACCAGCAGGGCTACCACGAGCTCCATATAATAATAAACCGAGTCCGTGGCAGCCCGAACACCATCGTGAAGGTACATTTCGAAAGGTGGGACTGTCCCCTTCTTTTGGATGCAGCAGCACACTCTGCTCAATAAATAGTCTTACTTAGTTCGTAATGTCACTAAAATTAGTTTCTAAGTTACTTTATTACTAACAAATTATGGATTTATGTCTGAAATAAATATATATTATGAATATGAATATGGTTATGGCTATGGCTGTCAAATTGTGTATAGATAGGTTGACCCACACATTCATTTTCTTTTTGGGTTTGAATGTGTTGACACTGTTGACACAATTTTGACAGCCATAACCATAACCATATGAAGCTCATGGTAGGCCAGCAGAGGTTTCCGCCAGAGGTCTTTCCCCACAGCTATAACATGAATAGGTTTAAGAAAAATGTAAAAAAGTTCCTTCAGGGTGGGTAGGCAACGCAACGACAGCACCCTTGGTGTTGTTGGTGTCTATGGGCGACGGTGACCGCTTACCATCAGGTGGGCCGTAAGCCCGCTTGTCTATAATGTGCATAAAAAAAATGAATTACCTGCTGAAAGCCTATCACAAGCTTAGTCTGACTCTGCCTCTGGCTCTGGTTTTGAGTCTGTGTGAGTTTCGACAAGTGTATGTGTGACGTTTCAACGTAGGATTTATTTATTCCGCACTCACACAGACTCAAAACCAGAGCCAGACAGAGCTTGTGGTAGGTCTACTATCCCGGCTTTGCACGGGTGGACATTTATTTTTGAAACACATACTCGTAAATATAGCCTATGTTACTCAAGGTGAATTTAGTTTTCCACTGGAGAAAGAATGTTTGAAATCGGCGCAGTTGTTTTTGAGTTTATTCATTACAAACATGCACACAAAAATACAAATATTTCCTCTTTTATGATATTAGTTTAAGTAGACTAAAGCTTCCGGTCCTTTAATAGAGCTCCTTAGCTGTTTGTTGGTAGAACTGTACAGTACCTAAGTATAATAATTTTGTAATTGTGCATGCACTATGCTTATTCTTTATTAAATAGGTGCAAATAGGTCTATCGTTCTTTTCAAGTCCAGTCCATCCCAGGGTTTTCTGGAAGAGATCGCTTTTTGTGATAAGACGGCACATTGTATTCTACTTTGATGTTTTTCAGTATTCCTTTGTTAATTTTATGTGGTGTGCACGCAAGTTTATCTCTCTATCTTTAGGTAGCTCTACTAGAAGCTACCTAAGGCCGTTCCCAATCTACACTTTTCACTAATTGGTGATACTAACACATTTTTGTATTTATTTATGCAAAGAATAAACTCAAAAACTTCTGGACCGATTTCTAAAACTCTTTCTCCATTATAATGCTACATTATCCTTGTCTATGTACATATATTTCTAGAAAAATTGGGATCCCTACTAAAACTTCAATAGTGTAACCCAAAATGTAACTAAGTAGTTCGCCCCGAACTGAGATCTCGTGATGCTATCTAATATAGGTATATAGATGGTAATCAGAAAAAAATGTGCCACCATCACACATTGTGTTTTATCTTCTTTGAGAAAGTATTTCTGTCCAGATTCACTGTTTGGCCTTGCTTCTGACTATCCCTCACTAACTTTGTATGGTAAATAAGTTTTAACTCAATTGGCCGATTGATTAAAGAGTTCCGTTGGACAGACCTTGGCTCCATCATCAGAACAAAAACAGATTTCAAGAAAAAAAAATAAGAAAAAGCAAACGAATTGACCGACCAAAAGAAAAACTTTGATGTCAACGAAATTCTTAGAGATGGGAGCTCTCGGAGCGTTGGTTGTCTTAATTAAACCTTTTTTTTTATAGCAAAAACTGAGGGTCCTAAGTAGAGAAAAAATTAAAACTGTTTTGAATGTCCAACCACAGTCCTTTCATATGACATGTCATTTGATTTTATTGTGTCACTTTTTTTATTTTTGCACCCTGAAAAACCCCCATATCTTAACAATCCCTCATCCGATTCTACTCATATACTTACCAGTAAATTTCTCAAGTACATCGACTTATCAAATTTCATGCAGATCGGATCACCGGTTCGAAAGTTATCGTCGGACAAACATACATAAATACATACATACATACGCACATAAAATGCCAAATCGCGCAAGTTGTTTGTAAGATCTTCGTTCGCTTCGCTCACTCGATCAAAAAATAGCCAGCATATCAATAAATATTTGAAAGGTTATACTTTCAAATATTTTTTCAAATAAACTTCAACAACTTCAATATGCTTCGACATGGGGTCCTTCAAAAGGCGGGTCTTTCAGTTCCTTAAAGGCCGGCAGCGCATCAGCACCACCTCTGGTGTTGCAGGTGTCTATGGGCGACGGTGACTACTTTCCACCAGGTGGCCCGTCTGCTCGTCTGCCAGCTATGGCATAAAAAAAAAAAAACAAAGATTAGTGCTATAGAAATTTCATCAAAATCGGCTTGGCAGTTTGGTTTTAATCTTTTAATGTTTGCTTTCGCATATTTTCAAGACATGACAGCGACCTTTTCTTTTATCTGGTTCACGTAAGTTATTCTTGGTCTTCCTCCTTCCCGTTTTTCTTCAACCTTTCCTTCAATGATGTTGCTTCCAAAATCATAAAGTTCTTGTAGTTCGTCGAAAGGTAAATTGCGGTTTACGGTTTATGACGTATAAAAAAAAAACTACTGACTAGATCTCGTTCAAACCAAATATCGTTGGAAGTTTCCATAGTAATGTACAACATATATTTTTTTAGCTTTATCAGTCACTTATTTTAGAAGTTAGAGGGGGGGGGACCAACTTTTTTCCACTTTGGAAGTGTCTCTCGCGCAAACTATTCAGTTTAGAAAAAAACAATATTAGAAACCTCAACATCATTTTCGAAGACCTATTCATAGATACCCCACACGTATGGGTTTGATGAAAAAAAAATTTTTAAGTTTCAGTTTCAAGTATGGGGACCCCCAAAATTTATAGTTTTTTTCTATTTTTGTGTAAAAATCTTAATGCGGTTCACAGAACACATCTACTCGCCAAGTTTCATCAGTCTAGCTTTTACGGTTTAGGAGAAAAATGGCTGTGACATACGGACGGACAGACAGACAGACAGACAGACAGACAGACAGACAGACAGACATGACGAATCTATAAGGGTTCCGTTTTTGCCATTTGGCTACGGAACCCTAAAAAGAATAACAGTAGGCCTACCATAAGCTCAATCTGGCCCGACCAGAGACAGAGCCAGACCGAGCTCATGGTAGGCCTACAGTAATCAAACGTCAATTAGGCCTCGGCTCAGTATCTGTTGTACGTACCGTGAAGACGAAGGTCATACGGGAGAAACACCAAGTTAGGATAGGAATTAGGATCTTCGGATTCTTCAGCTAATCCGTCAGTATCCGTGGCGCAAACATTTCAATATAGCAAGATAAGCTTGGACTAAGCTGGATTACCGCGTCTTCGGGGAAGCAAACTCTAATACGCTCACCTTGTGTTTACTAGAGTTGCTTCTCGGGGTAAGCAAAAGTCTAGGTTTGCCTAGTATAAATAACAGTACACACAAACGTACCTATTCCCGGGGTAAGCAAAAGTCTAGGTTTGCCTATTAGTATCAATAACAGTCACACACGTATGTATAGAAACTTCATTGCCTAAATAATATATTTTATGTTATTTTTAACCGACTTCCAATCAAAAAGGAGGAGGTTCTCAATTCAGTTGTATGTTTTTTTTTTTTTTTTTTAAATGTTTGTTACTGCATAACTTCGTCATTTGTGAGCCGATTTGAAAAATTATTTTTTTATCTGAAAGGTACTGCTTTCAGATTGGTCCCATTTTAATTTTATTAATTTTGTTTGTAACTGCATGCCTCCGTCATTTATGAACCGATTTAGAAAATTATTTTTTTTATTTGGTTATTCTTACGTCCAGATTGTCCCAAACAAATTTGATTAAAATCGGTTTAGCCGTTTGACAATGAAGTCGGTTTCTCAAGTTTTTTAAACTTATAATTATTGTTATTTGAAGTCTGGATATGTTTTCCATCTACCATAGGTATAATTTGGTCTGATAAAAAAGCTAAAAAAAACTTGATAACTTGACTTCATAACCAAACAGGTGAACAGATTTTAAAGAAATTGTTGTGGGATCAATATAATCTTTCAGATTAATAAAAAATATTTAAATAAATACTTATTTATACTCGACATACTACCTACATCGACAATTATTGTCACGATGGATAAAAAAAGAATTTTCCAAATCGGTAGCTTATGCGCTAAAAAAACAGCGAATGGATAATCTCCTCTTTTTAACCGACTTCCAATCAAAAAGGAGGAGGTTCTCAATTCGGTTGTTTTTTTTTTTTTTTTTTGAAGTGAAAACTTCTTTAGCGGCGTTGAGCACTTTCGTAATGGGTATAAAATCTTAAACTCGCGTCAGGATCACGTGACCTGATTCGCGTCAGGATCACGTGACTTGATCGAAAAAGCGTAAGACGGATGGAGAGTAGACAGTTTCGTTTAGGCAGCGCAGGGCGCTTGCGCGAATGTTCGTGTATGTTACAGCGTGCCAAATAACAAACAAGCCCCCCCTAACCATTCCAAAATATCAAACATGCTCAACGTTAATAATCAAGTTTTCACTTCTGCCGGCACTCCCGGAGTGCAACCCGTATTTTTTGAAGTGAAAACTTCTTTAGCGGCGTTGAGCACTTTCTGTAATGGGTATAAAATCTTAAACTCGCTTCAGGGCGTCAGGGCGTCAGGGCGTCAGGATCACGTGACCTGATCGACGCGAAAAGCGTAAGACGGATGGAGAGGACGTTGCCGTTCCGCTCGACTGACCGCGCCGTACCCGGTGTGCGACGTTGCCGCTTCGCTCGCCGGCCGGCACTGTTGCTACGCTAGATGAAAATTTAATAAGTTTTAATACGAGCGGCAAGTTTTCACTTCTGCCGGCACTCCCGGAGTACAACCCGTCTTTTTTTTTAATGTTTGTTACCGCATAACTTCGTCATTTGTGAGCCGATTTGAAAAATTATTTTTTTATCTGAAAGGTACTGCTTCCAGATTGGTCCCATTTTAATTTTATTAAAATCGGTGTTGCCATTTTTTTTTTAATAATTTTTTAAATGTTTGTAACTGCATGCCTCCGTCATTTATGAACCGATTTAGAAAATTATTTTTTTATTTGGAAGGTTATTCTTATGTCCAGATTGTCCCAAACAAATTTCATTAAAATCGGTTTAGCCGTTTGGCAATGAAGTCGGTTTCTTAAGTTTTTTAAACTTATAATTATTACTTAGCCGGTAAAACAACGGACTTCTGAAACAATTTTAAGGAAATTTCAATCTGAAAGTTACTTAGTAGCTAGGTAGGTATACCTATAACTAGCCCTGATAAAAAAAAGAAATCGGTTTATAAATGTCGGAGTTATGCGGCAGCAAACCTTAAAAAACGAATGTTTACCTAGCTTCAGCTAACCGTAATAGATGCCAATAGCATTCAATAATTACCATCCATTGCACTGTTGTAACTGCGTAGCGCCATCTCTTATCGTTATACAAAAACTGTCGTGTTTATTACTGCCCTCTAGTAGCAATATGAGTAACTAAATGGTAAGCCAGTATTCATTTTTTCCGTTTCGCCTTGCTTGTTTTTAGTTTTATAATTGGTTCTTTGTAGTTTGCATAGATGGCGCTGATACCTGACACCTTCGGAAATTATAATGTTGTCTGCCCAACAGCGGTGCTGGCGGGCACCTCGTTCTCGGCAAGCTAGTAGTTTCCGAACGAAATTATCTATCGCAGTTTTCGCGCGCATGCGCTCCGAGCTTGACGTATAGTAAATGTCAGAGTTTTCTCCAAGAATTCGTAAATCGTAACCGGTGTCGCGGTGAAAGTGCATATTTTTTTGTATTTCCAACCCTTGTAGCTAATAATAATGGACAGAAACGAGCGTAAAACGAATTCCCGCGGCCACACCATCACCATGGATCGAGAGTCGAAGTATATATTGCGAAAAATCCTTCTGGATTTCGTGATTCTGTTTATCAGTAAGTGTAGTATTATTTTTACTCTCCAGAATTAAAATAACTGGGTCTAAATCACCATCTTGAGATAAACTAAATTCTCATTAAAATATCACATACTTATCACCGAAAGCTTGTTGTGTAGTGTGTAGATTACACCGTGCAAAGTTCATAAAAAAATAAACATTCCTTTGCTAAAAGTAGGATTTAAAATAACACCATTACATTCAACCAGTAGGTCCCTATCTATCTATAACCCTATCTATATATAGACAAGTCTAACACACAACTATACAATAAAAATACTTCTTGAAAAAAAAATATCTACATATTTATTGTCATTTGACCAAGCAACCAGACTTAAATTCAATTTTCCCATACTGTTATCAAGCAAACTGCAGTATCCTTTACACATGCATATTAGCACATGTCCAGTTAGTGTTCCCCACACAGAGGGCCCATTGTCCGATGCAACAACGGCCTGTTCCTTCAGCCTGTAACTCTGTAATTGAAGTGCACTTGTATTTTATTCTTACTTGCTACATTGTGCTTCAATACTGGTAATTTTTACACAATTTGAGACCACACAGATCTAAAAAAAAAACCCAGTTAATTTTTTTGTATTTATTAATTTTTGACCGCATTTACAGGTAATTTTAGAGGTATATTTAGGTAGATTTTAGTCAACTAAGTACTGTATACCTAGGTTTAACCAAATTAAATATCACATAAAAAATAATTAAGGGAGCCTATCATACCTATCAGTAATTTGCTGCCTGTTTTTCTAGGCTTGGTCGAGCGGAACTGATACCTAGACACTCCTAGATTAAAGATGTTTCAACTGAATCAATATATTTTTGACTTGTACTAATAATCAATTTTATACTGTATCTGGGTCCAAAAAATTTAGAACTTATCTTAAAGATGTTTCAAATTAATGCAACAATGAATGAAAATAATTACATTTTGACTTTGATTAATAATCAATTTAATACCGAAGCAAGGTATAATAAATGAAGACCAGGGTACATTGTGATCCTGTACCTTTGCACTGCACTATACCATTCTCTAATCCAGCGGTACTCAAAGTGTGTTCCGCGGAACCCTAGGGTTCCGCGCTACCCCTGTAGGGGTTCCGCGCTACCCCTGTAGGGGTTCCGCAAGAATTTAGAAAAAAACCAAAATAATTAGTAACTGTTACATTGTTCTTTTATTATGCTTCTATAATAAAGAATACACTTATTAAAACTATTGTTTTATTGTAGAGTTCCGTCAAGTATTTTGCTTGTCAAAAGGGTTCCGTGACCAAAAAAGTTTGAGAACCGCTGCTCTAATCCAAGTCGGCCTTATTTATGAGACAAAAATATGTGTAGAACTGAGTGAGCAAGCATAATGTAATCACAAACTTTTATAAAAACTAGATGAAGAAATCAAATATTTAGGCAATTAATTTATTTTCCATCTCGGTATTTTTGCTATTTAATATCTGAGTTCAAAAGCCATTTTTATCCGATAATGGATAAAGTATAAATTGAATTTAGAACATCATTTGCATTAAGTTTGTGAATTCAAAACATCAATAAACCTATTTACTTCTACCTCCATGGTGCCGAATGTATCACACAATCTTTTTTAATTTGTTAAAAATTCAGACTTATGACCTTCTTGGTTTATTACGTTTTTGTATGACTTTAGAATCTAAAATTTTTATAAAAAACATGTGTCAAGTCCACGAAAGGAAACTCTCTGAGGCGCGCTTAAAATCCTTTCAACACACTGGTTTAAAAAAAATAGTGACACGATGAGAAGAAGATTGTGCTTTCCATCTTTGGGGTAGGTACCAATTGGTGACACTTTAATAGAATAATGTTATGCCTACTCACTTTTATTTATAGCTTAGGTACTGGTTTTTCTGTATTAGGTATCTAACTTACCTAACCTAACCGACTATAATTAAAGCTTATCAATTTTCCTGCCGCAGCTTATTAGGTTAAATTGAAATCGATGGGTTTTACGCATTTTATTTAATTTAAACATTTTTTTATATTTCAATAGATTGTGGTTAATAGTTATAGGTGCATAATTGTAATTACAGTGTGATTAGTTAGGCGAGTTAGTGTAGTTACCTATTATTATTTAATTATATTTTGTGCTTAGATTAAGTTCCTAGTGTGGGTTCAGGCAGGATATAATAATGATTAGGTAACTACCTATCTACTGGATTGGGATGTGTCACCGCTGGACTTTACTTAAATGAATATAAATTGTTGTTTTGTTTTAATATAACTAGCTGATCGAACAAGCATATGGCCTACCTAATGTTTAGTGGTAACCATCGCCTACAATCGCATTGCCTCGTAGGTCACCCACGTCAGGAACGTGCCCTACGTTGCACATCCCTGCGTCCATCAACTTGAGGCATACACAGATGTTCAGCCTCACGTTCTAGTAATTTCACCGGCACCCACACCCTTCAAACCGATACACAGCGATGCTGCTTCACGGCAGAAATAGGCATGGTGGTAGTACTTCCCCGGACGAGCCCTTCACAAAAAGCTGTACTACTACTCGACTAGGTCAGATAATGTGAAAATTATTGTCTCTAGTTCTTTTGGACCAATGTGGTGAAAGGATTTTAGAGGCTCCTTTCGGGCGATAAAAGCAGTCCAGAATATCCTAGAACTAGATGGTGAAACAGGTTAGTAAACTCAGGTCACACCCGATGCTCAGGATGCGAGGGGCACGCAAGCGGCAGGCAATTGGCTGTCAAAACATCCGACACGGAGGCCCGCTGTCAGATTAACTGTATCCGCTAAGTAGCCAGTCCTGTCAGACCTTTTCGAAGGCATGAAATGAGCACAGCGGTTTAAGAGGTATTTTGAACGAGCTTTTTCTAGTCGCAGTGGGTTCTGGTGTTTTCTTCAATCACTTCCCTACCAGAAGTACCAGAGCACTAGTGGTAGTGGCCCCGCCTTGCGACCCTAAGCTCGTGGGTTCAAATCTAGGTGTGTACCAATAAGTTTTCCTGTCCAAAGATGTATAATTATGCACTATGCCAGTACTCTCAAACGTTGAAGGAAAATATCGAAAGGAAACGGGCATGTCCTTGAACCTAAAAAAAGTACGCACTTAAAGTCCTTTCACCACACTTATTGGCACGATAAGAAATCAATAAATCTGTTAACTATTTCATCATCATTGGCCTGTACTATCTATTACAGATGATTTAGGTAGTACAAGCCAATGATGATGAAATATTTAGTAAGTAAGTAATTCATACAGCCCATCAGCGCAGATGCTAAAAAAACTTATTGGTTTCCTTCTATCTTTCCTTTCTCCCGATGTATGTAACTGTGAACACTAGCAATAGCTACTGTGTTCTTTTATTTGATTTTCATACATGGAACCCTAAAAACCAAGCTAAGTAAGTAGGTTCTTAATAATATATAATTCTCATCCAATTACGTCTCACGCAACTCAAAATTAAATGTCCGAGATGTGTCCAAATTTATATTTTGACGGGCAGCTCGTTTTGGTCTGGTCTGCATATTAAATGCCGTCAATCAGTCGTTTCACCCGACAGCTGAAAGAAGGCTGTGCTTATAAGATTTGTCTTGGTGCGAAAGACTCTTTAAACCTGAGTCTTTCTGGGCGTATTACTGGGTGGAATAAGACATCTCCCGATCCCAAAAGTTAGGTACGTTAGGGCTTACTATAACATCGACCCATAAAGTTTGATTTGGCTTACAGTTGAAGGAATTATAAAAAAAATTGTCCGTTAATGACATACCTACCTACTTAATTGCCAGCGATGTATTTCGTTGCGCTCGAGTTCGCACGCGACTGTCGCGAGGTCAACTCTCCGACCATCTGGGCCCTGTTTAAGCTGACAATTCGTCTCCCTGGTCGCGCAGCTAGGTATACATTGCTGTTTTTGACGTTTTTATTGTAAAACTTTGCCCTAAAGTAGAATCCTAATCGAAATTAATGACATACGAATATCCAAAATTTCTATAAATCCCCTTGTTGATCTGTGGGCTAATCTCAGGCCGATCTCGATCATTTTGCAATTTTATTTTATTGCTTCTTTTCGAAGAGAGAATGGATGATTTCCTTGAGTAATTCATCGACGATCTCTTCGTTAAAGCCTCGACAGCTACGATATACGGAAAACGTAGAAAAAGTGCGGGGTTGTGAAAAGAAGCAATAAAATAAAATTGCAAAATGATCGAGATTTTTTTTATACACCAATATAAATACTTGTATATGCTTAAGTTTTTGTTAGAAATAAAGCATTTTCTATCTATCTATAATTTTTGGTGTTTACGTAGGTATTTTTATCATTTGGTCGTGCGGTTTGCTATCATTCCCATTTTTAATAGGTCAAGGCGAATTTATGATTGTGCCTGTTCTATTATGTTAATAGTTATTTCCTTCCGTTCGATATGATATGACTGACTAGTGAACTGGCTGGACTGGGTTAACTCTTCAAATAATGTTATCTAGGTAGCCCTAAATTATCAACAAGTTTGGAAACCAGTTAGCTATGAGAATTGATTTATTTATGCAACAATTTAGTGCTCTCGTATTCTGTAGTGCACTGGTCGCCTAGTGGAGTAACCCTGCCTTCAGATCCTAAGGGCGCGGGTTCGAATCCAGTTGTTTACCTTTGGATTTTTCTGTTCGGAAAATGTATGTACTTATACAATGCTAGTGCTCGCCAACGGTGATGGAAAACAACGTAAGGAAACTCATGGTTTTGTCAGCCCATATACATGAAACTTGTTTCGTAATGTAAATTCGGCTTTACGTTTTATACAAATTAGTTGAACATTATCACTGGACAACGCCGCAAACGTTTTCAATTTTACATTTATAATTAGGGCCTTAATTCTCAGTCAATAGAGGTGATATAAAATATTCTCACGAAAAAAAAGTACCTCCCACAGTCTACTACAATCCCAAAAACCGCTAAGCACCTTGACACCTGTATGTAATTAGGTAATTACCAAAAGCTATCCGAATATCAAGGCATTCTCGGCAATTATCAGTTAAGTACTACTTAAGTTACTTAAAGTCACTTAAGTGGATGCTAAGTTATCTCTACGAGGCAAACATGTTGCGTTCACAAATTATGCAGCTGAATATAATTTAATGTGCGAAGACCATGTTATGTCAAAGAATAATTAACATGGTACAGTACAGACAGACAAGACAACTCCCAGAAACAAACGCATAAAAACACCCACACACTATCTCTCTCTCTCTCTCTCTCTCTCTCTCTCTCTCTCTCTCTCTCTCTCTCTCTCTCTCACTCACTCACTCACTCACTCTCATTCAACTGTAGCTGTTTCTGCTTTTTAGCACTCCTAACCTCACCTCATAATATGCACACATGGACACCAATGTTTTTATTTTTTTTCTTACTTTTTTTTATTTATTATGTAAGAACTTATAATATTAAAACTTTGTAATATTGAAGAAAGAAAAATATCCAAATAAATAAATTTACAATAATAAGTAATACAAGTTTAAATAACGTCAGAAACCGACTTCATGGCCAAATGGCTGAACCGATTTTGATGGAATTCTATGGAACCAATTTGGAAGATCTTTAGATCTTTCAGATAAAAAAGTATTTTTCAAATCGGCTCATAAATGACGAAGTTATGATAAGTATAACAACATAAAAAAATACAAGCTAATTGAGAATCCTTTTTAATTGAAGTCGGTTAAAAATACCGCAAATCGAAGCATTCGATTTGGTGACCTTGCTGTTCCAGACTAGGCAAATTAGGTATGATTTTTCCATCAACGGAGTAACGCTAATCGTCGAATAAAAAAATGTCTGTCCTTGTTTTTTTCAAGCATAAAAAAAGAGATGGATATATTTTTATCTGGATATACTTATCTGTAGATGGAATAATTAGCCCTAAATGGAATAAATGTGGAGGATAATAATACAATGAAGGTTATTTGAATATTGGGTGATTAATAAATTTTGGTCAATTTATGCCAATAATAAAATTGTAGGAAAAGTTATGTTTAATAGGTATACTTACACCACTTTAACAATGAAAACCTAAACTACTACCAAATAATTAATTAAGAGCTGCTTATGCCGCAAATGCTGTTGTAAAATCAATATGAATCAGTCAAAAATTAACGTAAAATTCTGAAAAAAATATATGTTTTAGTTGAGGATCTTACAGAGTACAATTCGCTTACAGTTACACAATCAGATGAATTTCGTTCGATAGAAAAAAATACCAAAGTTGCCTATTTGTAAAAAACAAATTCAGTACTGTGCCTAAAATAAAAAAAATATTGACTTTATTTTTACACCAATCTTTAGATAAATCACTTTTCTAGTACAAATCGCTGAGTTGGATGTTGTAATGTTATTTTCCTATTTATAATGAATTATTTACCTACAAACACACGAGCGGCGCGACGCCGTGGGCTAAGTCAGTCGCGCGGTAGCGCTTACCGACGACGGACCTGTGCCAGTGCTCTTCCCGCCCGACGCGCGACTTGTGACGTGCAGTGACTTTACGAAAATAAACTAAAATTGATCTCGCTAAGTCGTCACCATGGCTAACAAACGCAACAGGACGAATGCATTACAAAGAAATGTTAAGTAAGTACATTACTTGCACGTACATGTTTATTTATTATGTGGGAACCTTTGTTCTATTTAAATATTACCTACTTTACTCCTTACGTTACTTACCTACTTTGTTCCATAAATAGCTGAGAATATACTTAGTATGTAGGTACCAACTCCTTGCCACAGTATAGTTAAAGCAGTATAAATACGGAAAGAAATATGAAATATTAACTATTAGCTGTGCCCGCGACTTCGTCCGCGTGGTATAGTGTCTATGGGTAGCATTTTTAATTTGCAGCGGAAGAAAACAGTCGTCTGCCCCAGTAATTAAATAACAACGTCATATTCGCGTGCACGTGACACAGTCGTCTGCCCTCTTACTAAACATAGACAAATGGCGTCGTACTACGCCACACTTTCATCCCCCCCGCATTCCTCTCCGAACTCCCCCCACACTCCCCCCACTCTCCTCAACACCCCCCCACATTCCCCCCGCACTCCCCCCAGACTCCCCTCCACAATCCCCCTGTACTCCCCCTTTGCACTCCCCACTAAACTCCTCCCGACTCCTCTCCACACTCTCCTCCACACGCCCCCCCGCACCTCCCCTCCACACTCCCCCCTGTACTCCCTCCACACTCCCCCCTATACTCCCTCCACACTCCCCCCGCATCCCTCGCACCTCCCCTCCACACTCCCCCCTGAACTCCCCTCCACACTCCCCTCGCACCTCCCCTCCACACTCCCCCTGTACTCCCCCTGCATCCCCCCCCGCACCTCCCCTCCACACTCCCCCTGTACTCCCGTCCAGTGTGTAATCAAACCTGTTGCCAGATGCTGCGGTAGCTGAAATTTTTTTAATGTTTTTTTTTCGTATTTTGTAAAGCTATTTTTTGTGATTTTATGTTATATTAGTGGCTAATTTGGGGTTTCGTATGCGTGATGGTGTATAACCGTATCAGATTTTTTTAATTTGACATGACCAACTGCTGGTTACTATAGTTTTGAGCTTTTACTTTAGAGTGTATTTGAATTTGAAGGCGAGTGCTGTTGTTGCCGATTTTTTTCAGCAGTGTTTAGTTTAAGTATGATAGATGTTTCCCGCGATTTTGTCGTAGTGGTTATCATCGGTTTGTTTGTGAACCTTTGTGTGTAATCGAACCTGGTGTCAGATGCTGCGGTAGCTGAATTTTTTTTAATGTTTTTTTGCGTATTTTGTAAAGCTATTTTTTGTGATTTTTCTTAAAATCATTTTCCGTTTTTTCTTCTTTTAGGGAAATAATTTTCATATTTTCTTTCTTAGTGCACCTCTGCTCTATTAGAGGTACACACCTTCTATGTTTCATGCTTCTAGGGCTAACGGTTTAGGCTGTGCGTTGATTTTTCTTTAAACCATTTTTCCTATTTTTCTCCTCTTTGGAAAATAATTTTCCATTTTCCTTTCTTAGCGGATGTCTACGTCATAACATCTACCTGCATGCCAAATTTTAGCCCGATCCGTCCAGTGGTTTGGGCTGTGCGTTGATAGATCACTATGTCAGTCAGTCACCTTTGAGTTATATATATTTAGATCAACAGACTAAAAAATAAGTTTTAAGTTTCTAGCTCTAAAAATGACGATACTTCCATACAACTTTCAACCCCTTACAACCCTTTTTCGCGATAAAAAGTAGCCTATGGCCTTCCTCAGGCCCTCAACTATCTGTGTACCAATTCATTTCAATCGGTTCAGTAGTTTTGGCGTGAAAGCCAGACAGACAGACAGACAGACAGACAGAGTTACAAACGCATTTATAATATTAATAAGGATAGTCTGATTCAGAATTGGAGATTATTTTTGTAAACAAAAAAATGTCATGATAATGTCACTGTTATGACAGTATAACAAACCAGGAGTACCAGGACAAACCAGGAGTAGATAATTTTTTTTTTACATTTTACTGCGATGATACCAGTGTGGAAAAATATTTTCTACTAATAATTCTTCATCATTTTGTAATTTTGTTAGTTTATGGAAATAAAATATAATTTATAGCTTAAAACCATTGCTATTTTCCATATTAAGAATTTTAAATTTTTTTACTAAATATCAAAAATCACTTATTGTTGCAGAAAATCTAGTCAAGATGACCCTTTTCTCGTAGAGTCTGAAAATCAAGAATACGAGTTTCAACCAGCTTCAGGGAGACGCATCATTGACATCAACTACTTGTTTAGTCAATTACAGGAAAAAGCACGTCACAACAACAAATTATAATGAATTTTAATTCAAAATAAGCATTCTGTACATCATATTAAATCAACCTGTAAGTATAATAAATGAGAATAAATATTGTACATAACAATTATGTTTGTTTTAATTTGTTGTTTGTATTTTTAGGTAGGTACCACAAACTCTCCTATAATCATCATATCATCATCACCTCACTAATTCAAATAGTTTAGACTTTTAGAGTATATATTAACAGTTAATACCTATTTAAATCTAATAAACTTTCATTTTAATATACTAAAAGAATATAGTCAATAATATTAAACTTACTTTGCCTACTGCATTATGTTATACTGTGGCGTTCTCGCCCGCCGTCAAAGGGTCACCGGAGTTCATATCAAGTCGGCTCCCGCGTAACGCGGATGCAAGTCGACTGGGTGAGTTAAATACCTAAATCTTCGACATAAGGGGCCCTTAAGTACGTAATGTGTTTTGTCTACGCACGCACCTTTTATACTCGTAGCAATGTTAATTAGAGCTTCTAATGGCGATAGTATTGTTCGCAGGTAATACTAAATTAAATCCACAATTTAGTTAAATTGTACAAGGAAGCTAAAGTAAATTAATACGTAGGTTACATAAATATTATGATTATAAAATAAAAATAAATAAAAATAAAAATAAAATAAAAAGCCTTTTATTTCTTGCATTTTACAAAAGCTTAAAAAGATAAGGTAGGTATGTACTTAATACTAATAATTTAGCTATAAAAAATATGTTTGATGAGGTTAGTGAAAAAAAAATATTAGACTTCTTAATTTAAAATGTTAGTGATGTAATAAAAATAGTAAGTGTCCGTTATAAAATATTTTGTGGTTATCCTCTTAATCCTCGTCTACAAGAACCCTTTCACAGGTGAAGGCCTCCTCCAAAGATAGCCATTCTTCACGATTTGTAGCAGTATGGAGCCATTTTGGACCCGCCGTTTTCCTTATGTCGTCTTCCCAGCGTGTGTAGGGTCTTCCTTTGCATCGCTTGCCTTGTGGGCCTTCCCATGAGGTCACTCTATTGGTCCATCTGTTATCTTGAAGCCGTGCGATATGGCCAGCCCATTTCCATTTTTGTTTTTGAGCGTAGCTTAGAGCGTTTTTTGCTTTTGTTATTTTACTAATTTTTGTGTGTCGTATTTTATGAGTTTTCTTAATATTAAGCATGCTTCGCTCTAATCCTCGCTGGCAGGTGGTAATTTTGTTTTTTATCCTAGCGGTAAACTTCCAGGTCTGGCAGCCGTATGTTAGGCAGGGTAAGAGACATGAAGTCATCACCTTTGTTTTCACATGTACTGGCATGTTACTCTTAAATATTTCTTTTAAACTCCAGTACTTGTTCCACGTTAGTTGAGCTCTTCGCTCAATTTCCAACTCGTTGTATTTCCTATCGAATCCTATTTGTTTGCCTAAGTAGATATATTGGTCAGTATATTTAAGTGGCTCACTTCCAACCGTTATTGGTCTTTTGACGTAGTTGGTCATTGCCATTGTTTTGGTGAGGTTCATTTCTAAGCCTACCCGCTTACTAGCCATGTTAAGGGACTCGATCATTCTTTGCAGCTCGGAACTTGTTTCTGACAGCAAATATTATGATTACTACTACACAATCTTATACCTTTAAACGAGAAAATCTTATAGCTATATTATATTATGTAAACATTTAGGATCTCGGAAACTGCGCTAACGATTTTCACGAAATTTAGTATACAGGGGTTTTCAGGGGCGATAAATTTATCTAACTAGGATTCATTTTAAGAAAATGATTATTTCACTCTGAGTTCAATAATTAAACATAAACTGAATATGTGACTGCTCCTGCCATCTATTGACGATTGTGATCAACTAACTGCAATCATATCCAGCAGATGGCGTTGTTTAGTAAGAATAAGCCAATAAAGATAAATGACTCTTAAGATTTCTTAAAAATACAAATTAGCAATAAAAAATACCCAGCGAGGCTCGGTCACCAACTGCTAGTAATATTGTAAAACAAAAACTATACCTATCAATGAAATAATTATAAGGCCTTAAAATGTGTCCTTACACGTTTTTTATCCTAGTTGCCTATGATCACACGTCCAGATAATACGTGGCGTCTATAGCCATCATCGAAGGTACAAGTTTGTTGACAACTGCCTCATCTGTACAGTGTACAGTCTTAATCTTTGCTTTGAGTGTGTTTTGAGTGCCGGCTTCTTCAATAATGTTCCCACGTGCACGGTATTGATACTACTACCTGCCTTATCAGATCTTTTTGATTGTAGGTGCATCTGGCGATGATGCTACCTGCGTATCTTTAACGCCAGGTTTGGTCCGAAAAAACTTGTAATGCCGACTGATTGATATCGCATTGTCTGCCATATTGTCTGTTGATTCATTTCGTCAACGTCATAGAGAATCGTCTATAGGACCATTACCTCTAATAATTACGACAACCTTGGTTCTCAGACAGAATTTCACACTGTTTCATTAATGCAGGTATGTAGTATGAGTTGTGGGTTGATTATAAGTTTATGATCGATCTTATCGTCATAATATCTTTTTACCGGTTTGTACTTATCCTATTATAACCGGTACCCGGTTTTACCGGGTTTATCCAGTGACCTCAAGTGTTTTTGATCATTCTATTACTTTCTAATGTTTCTTTATCCTGATAGTGTAATGTAAACGTTTCAATATTTTGTGCTTTGATTGTTTTCACATTACCTTTTTCTACATCGTTATGTACATTTGGCCTATTTTAGTGAGTGTGCATAATCGTATTGCTACAAGTAATTTCAAATCTTTTATCGATTTTGCCTACTGATTTATCGCTTACTCACACACTCTAGTAGTAAAATCAGGTGTTTATTATGTTCAGGTTATTTATATAAGTAACGTACCTTACCTACAGTTTTATCGGTATTGTAAGAGCTTCTATTATTAGAACGATAGGTACTCTAGGGTGAGTAAGATGCTTGTTGGGTTACTTGAACGCTATGTAGAAATTGTATATGACTGGCCTCTCAGCTCTGTTGGTAGTAGCTCTGCCTTCTGAGCCGTAGGTCGTGGGTTCGATCCCCACCGAGAACAAGTATTTGTTTGGTGAACACCGATGTTTGAGACCGATGTTTGTCTGTCTGTTGTATTCTAAGTATGTATTTACAAAAAAAATATGTAAGTATTATATCAGCTGTCTGGTTCCCATAGTACAAGTTCTGCTTAGTTTGAGGCTCGATAGTATTGTGTGCATTGTCAATAATATAATTTAGAAAAAAAAACTATTTCCGTATTAAATAATTTCCTTAATCAGATTCCTATAAATTTATTCAGTGTTACTTTCATATTTTACAATTATTTCGTATTAAACTAGTTTTCGAAAGCATTTTATTTTAATGTTCACCTTTGGCATCACTAATACCAAACTAGTCAATCATTAAACTAGACACTTCCTATTAATAACAATTTATGTGTGCAAGAACAAGTTACTGATTAACCGGTACAAATTTTACAAGAAACAACTCGTCTTGTGAATGAAAGGGGTCACTGTTTCCAAACAATTTATCATAAATAATTTTACGATCTTACACTAGTTATGTTTCACCTATTATTTCGTCTCCTGTACTCATTCCACTGACTTGTAATACAATTGTATCGGAGTTAATCGAGTGTATCGGTATATTGTTGTGTTTAATCGGCTTCTTATTTCCGTGTACCTTGCAAATTCAATAGCCATGTAATTTAGCCTTAGCACAAAATTACGCATAGTTCAGGCTCTGTTTACATACTGATCGGTATCGGTATTAGCTTAGCTGGCCTAGAAGACACCAGATTTTTTTTAATGATTTGATTACAGTGATTCAATTTCATCGCCTCTGCAATATCATTAATAGAAGAATCTGAATTATATATTTTAAAAAGCTCAATTCAAGCAAATGATTTTTGCAATCCACATCAGGTTCCATCAGCAAGTAGGGTTTTTTATAATACATATTATACTCAAAAACTACTGGACCGATTTCAAAAATTATTTCACTAATAGAAAGTTACATTATCCCTGCGTAACATAGGTTATTTACTAGCGACCCGCCCCGGCTTCGCACTGATGAAAAAATTACACGCGTGCAAGTCAGAGGTGGATTGCTAGTATTATAGTAAAAAAAAAATACGGGTTGCACTCCGGGAGTGCCGGCAGAAGTGAAAACTTGATTATTAACGTAGGAACCCTAAAAGTTGTTTATTTTATCAAGTTCCTCAATGTAGTAAAACCCCAATCAAAGTCCTAAGGAACCCTAAAAATTTTAGCATTATTAAGCTCCTAAGTGTAGTTGAAATTCCAATCAAAGTGCTAAGGAACCCTAAAATTGTTTACATAATCAAGGTCCTAAGGGTAGTTGAAAGTCCAATTAAAGGCCTAAGGAACCCTAAAAGTTGTTTATTTTATCAAGTTCCTCAATGTAGTAAAACCCCAATCAAAGTCCTAAGGAACCCTAAAAATTTTAGCATTATCAAGCTCCTAAGTGTAGTTGAAATTCCAATCAAAGTCCTAAGGAACCCTAAAAATGTTAACATTATCAAGCTCCTAAGTGTAGTTGAAACTCCAATCAAAGTCCTAAGGAACCCTAAAAGTTGACCACTTAATCAAATTCCTCAATGTAGTAAAACCCCAATCAAAGTCCTAAGGAACCCTAAAAATTTTAACATTATCAAGCTTCTAAGTGTAGTTGAAACTCCAATCAAAGTCCTAAGGAACCCTAAAAGTCGACCATTTAATCAAATTCCTCAATATAGTATAACCCCAATCAAAACCCTATACGGAACCCTAAATTTTACGTAAAGCCAAATCTTCAACGGGTCGGAACCGCTAGAAGGGACCTTGTCGCGCGACCTACAAGTAGGTCCTAAATGAAGTAAAACGGCAGACATAGGAGGAGGGGGTTCTGGGGGGCTAAGGGGGGTCACAGAAAGGCTCGCTTCGCTCGCCGCGCTGTTCCCCGTGGTCGCGTGGCGGCTCGCTTCGCTCGCCGCGACGCTCCCCCCGGGTTCAGGAAGAGGGGGTTCTGGGGGGCTTAGGGGGGTAACAGCACGGCTCGCTTCACTCGCCACGCTGTTCCCCGTGATCGCGTGGCGGCTCGCTTCGCTCGCCGCGACGCTCCCCCCGGGTTTCGGAGGAGGGGGTTCTGGGGGGCTTAGGGGGGGTCACAGCACGGCTCGCTTCGCTCGCCGCGCTGTTCCCCGTGGTCACGTGGCGGCTCGCTTCGCTCGCCGCGACGCTCCCCCCGGGTTCAGGAGGAGGGGGTTCTGGGGGGCTTGGGGGGAGTCACAGCACGGCTCGCTTCGCTCGCCGCGCTGTTCCCATGGTCGCATGGCGGCTCGCTTCGCTCGCCGCAATGCTCCACTCGAAAAATAAATACAGTAGATCTATAAAATCATGTACCAATGACCACTACTACCTGCCGCGGGCGGCCGCTAGTTCATAAAATCTATAATAGGTATGTACCTATACCTACTACAGTCACGAAAAACGCCTTGGTATGCTTGCTACTAACTATTATCTATTCTGTGACGTTACCGTGTCATAGTAACTACTAGCGTATCTGTAGCGTCGCTTTTTCGATTTTTATTATGAACTCTACGTTGTAGTCTTAGGGTACATTTCTGCAAAAAATCCGTCCTACGCTTTTTCGATCAGGGTCACGTGATCCTGACGCGAGTTTAAGATTTTATCCCCATTCAGAAAGTGCTCAACGCCGCTAAAGAAGTTTTCACTTCAAAAAATTAAGGCATTTTACTCGGATGTATGTGGTTTTCTTTGTAGCGCACTTAATTTCCTTGTTCAGTTTATTTTAACATTGTTATTAAAAATATGATAAAAAGTTTTGTTTATATTGGTTACATTACCAGCTTTGTTTATTAGTTTAAATTCACCAGGATATGTAATTTTCTTATCGTCGAAGGTATAATATTACTTGGTTACACTTCCATTAAAATTCATCCGTTTTGTAAAGTATGTCAATTTTACTTTTTTTTCATTTCCTGATGATTTGTTCTCCAATTAATCGTAATAGTTATTTATTGAAGAAATATGATCCAGGAGCGCTAGGTTTTATTTATGACTTTCTTCTATTAAGGTCGCTTTCACCCAACTCCAAAGGATATTCAATTTCCTGTTTATCTCATGTATCTCCATTGTTACACTCGAGGAACATGATCCAGGAACCTCATTCCTGGATTCATATCATTTGTCGTCTATCCAATTGGGAGCAATCGTCGCGAAATAATAAGGAGTGCAAATGAGGATATTGTGGTCTGGATGTAAGATGAAACTGTGGATCAAATTGCTCGAATTGATCAACAGTTCAGTTAAAATGATTGGCCGTTTGCAGTCAGCTGAAGGGTCTGAATTGGAAAGATACTAATTTAGTTGTCAGCTTTCATGAAGGGCTTAAATTGGTAGTGAATGACGTTTGGGATAACGACTGCAGAAAAAAAGAAACATGGTTTTTAACTTCAAATATTATCCGATATTAAATACTTTGTAAGTCTGCAGTTCTGAACAATACGGATTCAACTATTTGGAATATCTTTTGGTCACTGCTTGAACTGTCTTAAGGTCACACACCTTTTTCGACTAGACTCAGTTTTTCTCGAGAGTTCTTCTATTTTGAATGTATTGTTTACTTCAAAATTGAAGAATTCTCAGCACTGTTTATGAGAAATGTAAAAACTAACAATTGTTAAAGCACTCCAGCTCATAACGACTTCACACTTGCAGCAGACGAACTTATTAGTGGTCAAACAAAAGGCGTCAAACAGCAAACAGTAGAACCCGTAGGTGTGATTGTAGAAATCTTCGGTCGACTGGAAACATAAGGAAAAGCATTGTCGGTAAACAGATCAGTACAACAAACACAATAGCTATAACTATAAGAAAGCACAAAGATAGTTTTAGCTAGCGATAACAAGAAACTACAGTCTACATTTCAGTTAGTGTCCTCAATGGCGATAGTGGGGTTTTCAATTCGGCATGTATGAAGTCCAAATACTGCATGAGTGCAAATTGTGAGGGCAATTGCAAATATAAAGTTTACATGTGCCTCTGAAACCCCCTATAGATTTTACTTGCTACTCACCTAACATTTTCCTACACCCACCTATTTTACTTCATTTCGCTCTCATCATTGTATCGTATTTCTCCTCATCGTAGAATACAACTCACAGAACAAAAAAAAACGCGATACAACTGATGCTAATACAGAGCCATTCCTATAACATTATGACGTCACAAATATGGGGACAATGGTGGTGCGTTTGTGTTTACGTGGTTATTTTTCTATTTTATTGAATTTTAATTGTTTATTACAAATTCAAATATTTTCCGTAAATAGTTTTCGCATCGAATGTTATTATAATTTAAGATACCTATATGTTTTCGAACTTTTTAGGTTCAACGAAACATCGTTTTCCTCATGATATTTTCTGTTATCGACCTTACTAATATCTACTTCTAGATAAGTGTAAAATACCTTGATGTTTGCCAATGAGTAGGCCTTATTAGAGTTTAACCTGTTTTGCAAGGTTAACTAACTAGTAGGTATATTTCGCCAGAGATATAAACGACCAATCTATCTATATATATAAATCTTTCATGTCACAATTTGGAACGCGATAAACTCCGAAACTACTGAACGGATTTCGATAAAATTTTGCAACTGCCTTTAATATGGTCGGACTTAAAATATAGGATAGTTTATATTCAATATTTTGGTGTTATTAATTTATAAAGGACAAAAGTTTCGAAATCTATGTCTATCCCTTTCTATCACGTAGGGACTTATATATATGTCTATCCCTTTCTATCGCTTAGGGATTTTTCAGAAAATTCTCGACTTTGACGAGAACAGAATGCACATAGACGCTCTAGAATGATCTGGAATAATCAAATTTAAAGTCGGTTAGCATCCGGAATGCTCCCACCCAAACGTTAGTAATACAGAATTATCTAGAATACTCAAATATACCCATGCAAACGGTTCTGAATTCTAGATTTGGACAAAATGTTCTAAAAAATAGTGCTCCTAAACGTTATAGAATGTTCTTTCATCATCATCATCAATTGATATCAGTCCACTGCTGGACGTAGGTTCACCTTGAGTAACATAGGCTATATTTATGTGTTTAAAAAATAAATGTCCACCCGTGCGAAGCCGGGACAGGCAGCTAGTGACCTTATAAAATTATCATTAATGTTTGTGATAAACCGTGACAGGTTATTTTAAACTATGTTTTAGACTGATAGTAAATCAGGGAATAATTAAACCTACCAATATTCTAGCCAGTATTCAGTGTGGTATTACCTTGATACTTAATACCCACGGGGCTTCACGATTCACCATTGTATTAAAGGCATTATCGAGTTCCACTCCTTATTATCTGACCACTCCTTCAGTCTTCACACTGTATTTTTATAGTTTCTGATTTTGCGCCCATACCTTTATTTTCTTCCCATAGCTATTCTAATAATACACCATTGCAGACCATCCTTCCCGAGTTACGATCGATATCCTCCTACTTACTGCAAATCAGGCACTTACTGCTAAGTAGCATCTGTTTCTAGATGCACTTTTCACAAAGATTCGAAGCGCTAGATTGCTCTTAATGTGCTACCACTTTGCTCGGAGGAAGTTACGAAATTGCTGCATCCGTACGTGCCTTCTAATTGTGTTTAATATAATAATCGCCGGCGAATACAGTTGGTGATCATTGGTTCATCATAGGCTTTTTTTGGTCACGGTTCTTCGGACTATTCTATTACATGCCATTTCATTTTATACTATACCTACTACGTCTGCAATTATACCGTACGATGTTTTAGTTTTGTCAGCATCGTCTTTAGATTTTTCCTTGTATCTTGTCTGTCATTCCGTTACTGACTTAGCATTTAAATATTTGCTGATTGAGGTGATTGGCTTCTTAATGAGTTCATGAGTTCAAACAAAAATATAATTTGAAGTCATCAACTTAAATGTCTCGTGTACCAATTTAGTTTTACAGTTTTATTGACAGTAAATTTGAATAGTCCAATAAATAACATCGTAATGCTCGTTTGGATGAAAATACATTAAATATTAAAGAAGTAAGACGTCTGATCTCTGTTTTGGGAATGTCGGAAACTCACCCAGCTTACAAAGACGCTCTTATCCAACTCAATCAGGAAGTGTCTGCTTTAATTGTCATAAGACTCTCGCATGCCCGAGGGTTGATCAAGCTCCATAAATCAACCTCAAACGCTATCTCTGTCTAATGAAATAAAACTCTCACACCCTCTCCGCCTTTACGAAGGAATAATTAATGCAGTCCCAGGATTTATGACTCTTTAATGCTACGCCCACGCGGTTTGTACTAAGCCATACAAAACTACAGGTATCTTAGACATAAACGTTTACTGAAGAAACAGACACAATTGCAACCCTAACTGAAAGGAATAAGGATGTCATTGAAAATATACTCGAAGATACAAATCTCGAAGGTGCTGAATGAAATATAGCTTGTGGAGGATGCGAAATGAATGAGCATTAATACAGATTTGCAATGCTTTGTACATGTCGGAAAAAGATTCATTTGCTTATTAAAATTTTGCATAAGTAATCAATATACCCACAGACCTCGAAGCAATAAGATAACGGATCCAAGAAAGAAAGCGTTTTGTCTTTAAAATGAGCACTATCTGTATTCTGCAGTAGGAGTAAGTATATGAAGGATTTCTAAGAAAATTTAGCATCGAAGATTTCCAAACTAGGAGTTAATAGGTTATGTCTCCTCGATATATCATTTATAGAACATGAACATGGAAATGGTCTAGATGACTTACCTTCATCTTTACCTTGAGTTTCCTATTGCGATTCCTACTTACCTCGAAAACTGATTGATGGAAATACTAGGAAAAGTTCAACTAGATCCCTTATTTAAACGATCTTGTTGTGAAAATGAATGTTATATAACCATGCTATTGAATATAAACAATTGTTTTTACTTGAGATGGTATCTGTTATAAATGGTTGGGCTGGAACGGATCCGCATTTGCCGCCTCCGACTGGTACATAAATCTGAGACAATGTAGTAGATCTCTAGGACGTAACTCAGATACACAATGAGGAAGCTTTCTAGCTAAACAAAGACAAGGCAAATAAATAAATCATTGAAATATTCGCAACGCATAAGTAAACATGTTTTTGTAAAATTGACTTGTAAAAATCTTACAGTGACCAACATTTATCAAAAGTTTTGGCTAAATGCATTTTCCGTGTGAAATATAATTAAAGCATCAAAAGCGGCCAGATTTGTTTAAATAAATAACAAATATATATACATCGCATTTGAGTCACCACGTGTTGTAAGTAACGAACTGGAACCATTTTAAAGGACAAAATGTTAAGCTGTTCATCATTCAGATCTGCCCACACTGATATTTTTTGTAAATTTGATTGCTTTAAGACTATCGCATCATCAGTATAAAAATACTAGTTTTTAAACACTCTTGTCGGTGTGTCAATTTATAGTTTCCAAGATTAGTCAAATCTGAGCTTGTCAAATCGGATTAAAAAATAGATGTCTCAGAGTCGGTTATCGGTCGACCGGCGCGGGCGCATAATAAATGACTCACATTAGTTCATTAATGCGTTGACCAATGTCAATGTCGTTTACACACGTGGCAATACCGGCGATTAAAATTGTGTAGACTATTGATTAAAAGGGCTATTAGGAACCTATAAACGTTTTGAACGTTTCTTTCAGTTCCTTTGATGCGGCGCCGACTGCTGTTTTGAAGTTTAATGTTTTTAGATGTGTTTTTAGAAGAAGTTTATGGATTTTTTGGTTTTACTTTCATTTAGTTATTACCTATATTATTATTGTTTACTGTCTTCTTCACCCTGTGAAGTTTTGGTATATTGGTAAGCTTTGTCTTCTTGATTTAATAGTACATTGTTACCTGAGTGTTGAAAGTCACGTTTTTTGAGTCCCGAGACGGGTTTGGCGCCAGAGCGTTAGCGAGGGCGCCAATGGAGCTTGAGGGACTTAAAAGACTTTCACCCGAGGTAAACACTGTGCTTTTCATTACGAATACAAGGAAAGTAAAAATAAAAACATGAAAGAAAAATTTGTGAAAATGAAGATTGAATTGCCGCCTTCCCGGTTTTTTTTTTTCTTTTTCTCTGGCGGGCCTTCGGCTTCGGCTCGCCAGCATTATTCAGCCATTATTTTCATTCTCATAATTTAAAAAATGGTAAATGTCAAATCTATGTTATTTTAAATAAATAGTTGAAGCTATATATTAATCAAGTAATTTAGAAGATATATTATTTATTTAATACTATCTTTATGTTATTTAAATTTAAATTTTACATTGCGCTATCTTATTAGACTTTTTAAACTTCTTACCGTTGTAATAGGTTTCCAACCTACTTGCTGAATAAAAAGTTGGAATTTGGTTCAACGACCTCCTTGCAGTTAGAAAGACTTTAGAAAGTTGGAACATGGTTGAATAAAATAGAACTTGTTTTTTTTATAATTTGACAGCTGTCAGTAGAAAGCGATTCTCCCTAGGGCTGAAAGTTTTACTTTCAATTAGGCCCCTTAGGCAACTTCAGACCTACTTTCAGAGTATGAGTAATGAAAATACCTAAATGTTTGTTCTGTCCGTGATGCGTGCATTTTTCTTCTTTTTTCCTTACAGCACAGCACGTCCACGTCACATCTTATTTATTTCAATTGAATATCATTACATTTCTCTAGCAACTATAAATGTTTGGCTGTACCTAGTGATAGGAAACAAGAAACACTCTTACTTTAATGGTGTCTTTTAACAACTACGCATAAGCTCTGTTAAGTCGGTTGGGATTTACGATAGTTTTATTATGGTGTGAATGGAAATGTTGAATTGGATCCTCTTGTAAAGGCCTATATCCACTAAAGAAGCTCTGCTTTTGCTACTCTCCTTATTTTTTTCGAAAGTCGTATGATGAGAGATTGACTTTCATTAAGCCTCACTTTTCTGGAAGAATTACGCTTTCGTACAATCTGCTAAAGATACATAATGGAGAATATGTTGTTATGTGTTATTTAGATTGTAAACAAGGATACTTCAGACAGATTGGTGTGTTTTTCGGCCAAGATACTTTGTTGCATTAAATTTCTTTTTCAGTGGCTGTGGGTACCATGACTGTGATAAAGATGATTAAATTTTTTTGTACATCTAGTTAATGGACATTGTGGATGCCTTCACAAACATGTTCGACAACTACAGTCACGTACCTAATAGTTAAACTGTCTAATATTGTGATACAAACGAATAGTAGTAGTTGGCATTTCTCTTGTCTCCTTTCTTCCTTATTATTTCTATTGTGTAACATTCTAATGTGATAATGCTTTAGCTGCCAGTGTCCCTTATTATTGTCTTTGGTTTGGTATCTTTGTCTGTTTAACGCGTTGTTTATATAGGATCTTAATAAGAGGACGCCGTAAACGCGTCTCCTTCCTTATAGTTTTTGTTACGTAACCAAATTAGATGTTTTTATGTGTTTCTTGTTCCCATCAGGATTTTTACGTTCATTCATTAGTATTCAGTCTTTGTATAATATGAATAATATCTTTATTCTTCTTATTATGTCACTGGTGTGTCAAAAAAGGCTCCTGTCGTGCAGTTTACACAATGTTTTCGAACGTTTTGGTTCTAACACGTGCCGGTGCCATGAATATTTTTGATCTTCGGAGTTTGCTTACTAATAGTACATCCCTAGTATACTACATTACAAACTCTATCAACTACATCTTGTAACTAATATTTAGCGATATTATTAGGTAGTTCAGATATAATATAGATATACCAAAAGAAAGTTAAAAGTGACAGTATAGTTTTTTTTGTCAAATCTCATGAATATTATTGTAGTACTTCCGCTGATGGTACTGTATTGTTTAGGTTACACAGCATTTGTAATTTGTATGTGTTAATTAATTGTTTAGCATACTAACACGTAGAGTGAATGCTTAAACAAGATATAAATATAAATAAATATTGTGGACAATTCACACAACACTACCCAGCCCCAAACTAAGCAGAGCTTGTAATATGGGAACCGGATAGCTGATATAATACTTGAATATATTTTTTTTTGTAAATACATACTTAGAATACAATATAACACCCAGACAGAGAACAAACATTTATGTTCACCACACAAATATTTGTTCTCGGTGGGGATCGAACCCACGACCTACGGCGCAGAAGGCAGAGCTACTACCAACTGAGCTAGAGGCCAGTCAAATCCTGTTATACTGTTATGTGATATCCTGTTGATACTCATCAAATTGCTAATTGGTGCTCGGTCTAGAGTTGGTCTTGTATAGACTAATATGCTTTGAGAATAAAGTTTCCATTAATGTTGGCACAGCTTTGATTTATTGTACTAATTGATTATTCTTAGCAAGAATCCGATGTTAAATAACCTTGTGTTTTAATCTTTCAATTGTATTCAAAATTTTTGTTTACGTTACATAATAATTAATTCACAAATTAAAGAATCTAAATTAAAAATCCATCGTAAAACCATAATGATTATGACTATTAAAGTGTCTACCAGGCGATTTTTGCACTTCATTAAAAAATACTCCTAGACGCGTTAGATGAAATTTAATGGATAATGCAATGAAAACGTTTACAAGAATTAAGATAAGATTAAAGAGTGTATTTAGGTTATATAAAATGTTGATGAACAATTTAATTTGTTTTAATTTCTCTCATTACTCTAATGGCCATGGCACGTTAACGAAGACAAATGAATTCAACGTCGTCGGTCCCTTGCAGTAGTTTGAGTAATAGCTATTTTAATAGAGCAATTATAGCGGCAAATGCGAGTAAGAGCCTTGTTTTTTGCCGCCAGGCTGCTTACTTAGCCGTCATTATGTTTTCTGGTTTACTCCAAGGCGCAAGATTCTAGAAGGTTTCAGTTTTAATAACAGTTTTTGTTGCATTTTTCTGCTGGTTTAGATTATCTTTTCAATTATTATTTTGCACATTTATTCACAAGCTTTATGGAGTATTTCCTCCATTTATGAAATCTGCAGTTTTATCTTTTCCGTTGTTTTTGTTGCTTCGAGGTTTATACAAACACCTTGCCCTTTTTTAGGTTTTGCTTTTTCCACTACTATTTGCATAAATTTACTTTCCATTGAGTAATATATATTTTGTGCGCAATACACGATCGCACAGTAAATCCATGTCCAGTTTTCGACACATTGTAATTGCTGTTGGAATGGAATATAGTAGCAAAATAATCTACCAGGTTGACAATAAATAACTCTCGCTGCCCAACCAAACCTATTCCATTTGCCTGTTCAGGAAATTGAGCCATAAAATTCGTATTTGAATTTCATATCTTTGCATTCATTTTCATTTTGTGGTACAGTATTCATAGAAAACTGTGTCTCTTACTCAACTGTATTGTTATGTTAATGTTTGTGAAGTCGTCTATTCAAATTATGAATGATGACAAGTTTGGTCTTCATACCTATTGCAAGTAGCTTGTTTAGTTCGAGGATGCTTGGCATTTCAACACAAACACCATTCACACACCTACTCGTATATGCGTTCAGCTGTTTTTAAAAAAAGCCTTACACTTTCTGCTGTTGTTATTTTTTTCTTATTCCATATTTTAGAAAAGCTTCGGCTTCTGTTTTTATTTTTTCCCTTGGTTTTTATGATTGACAGGCACTAACATACTAATTTTGAAGTATTTTTTCTGACCCTGAACTGTTTTCTACCTTTCTTTTTTGAGCGAGACCTGTTTTTGTCTTCGTCAAACCACAATACTTAAAGTGAAATCTAGGTAGTCGAAAACAATTGCACTTAGGCCAAACAATTGAGTGAAATTTCTGAGTGGTGCCAATTGTGCCTCTGTGTCGCAAGTTGTAGATGGTCTATTCTGAGACGCACTTGATGTCTTAATGATTGCTTTGATCTAACAATAGATGTATCATCCAAATTTTCAAGGTTTGCTCTTTTGGCAAAGAATACCTCGGAAAGTCGTGATAAACCTTATGTTTGAAAACAATTAATAATAAGTACTTTTTGGCGTTGAACTGAAACAAGAAGATTATCGCGACTTATCTTGTACGCATGCTCAATATATTATAGTTTGTTGATTCTTTGTGTCTACTTTGTTTTTCTTACTTATCGTTGTTATCCAAAACTGATACGAGAGTTGCGTTTTTCTTTCCTGTATTTTTATTAGCATTAGCGGTAAGTGCATTTTGTTGATAAAATAGAGAGCTCGTAAATTTTGAGTCTACATTATCAAAACACATTAAAGTGGTCTTTGATGCTTTTTTAATGTTAGACAACCTAAATTACAAACTTGTTTCGTGCCTTTTTTAAAACACCTTTTTTACGTAGCATCTTCACCAAAACGTATTTTTCTTTAGCTATCTCGCTTAGGTTGGTAGTTTCAAGGTTTACAACCTATTTGGCCATTTGAAACTTTCCCCTATGTTTAATATTATTGACTTAAAGAACCGAATCATCCAAGCATTACATACGATTGATCCTTTATCGGAGCTCAAATGATATTTCCCAAAACAAACCACCGTCTTCCATCTCCCAGATGGGGTCATTGAGCGATCGACTCCATTAAATGACCAACACGAGTGTGTATTACGTATCCTAATGGTAATGGGAATGGTTAATAGGAAGGTTTTGATTTGAGTGGAGATGATTTTGTAGAATGCAATGACCTTCTATTAAGATCTTAATTTTTTTGAACCATGTGTTTTAAAAATGCTTGATGAAAAAGATTGTGCCAAGCTATAGTATTGAGTACAATACATTTAAGTAAACATTTCTAAGGAATACTTTTCAAACCAGAATCAAACCCTCCTATTTGCTTCGGGAAAAAAATTCTGAACTAGCGATCCAAAGCAGTTATAGGTTTGGTATTTGTTAGTTTTAACGTTTTTTTCTCATCCACCTGCCGTTTCCTACTATGTGAATACAGCATTTTTCTATTCTCTTTTTTTTCTTCCTGTCATCTTTTATTTATTTCCTTTCACCTACATATAATCGTTGCCCTTAGTATTTATTCTTAAGGTTTAATAATACTTTGTATTATCATTGTTCTCTACAGTAATACCAACACGTAATTACTCTGTCGAAGTAAACAGCGCTGCCATTCATGCAGCAATGTTTTTATTTGAACTCGACACACGCAACATATTAAATAGAATTACTCGCATTGGACTCGGTAATAGGAGTGCATTGTGGTTGTTTTGACTGGGTTTTTGTGTGGCCTTTAAAATCTGAATGAAAAGGGTCGTGAACTTTGAAATACCAATGTAAAAAACAAAGAAGTATTTTGAAGTTTTTCTAAATCTGAGATTGTTCGTTTCGTTTTACTCTAATTTATTGGAATGGAAAATAAACTAAACTTTTTAGTCTCAGATACAGCAGCACTTATCAATTCTATTTTAAGCAATTCACTCTGTTACATCTGCAAAGTTGTTTGAAATATCTTGTTTTTGAACAAAATTGGTACTAGCTTAAAATACCTCAGCTCGATGACAAAATCAGTAAAGGTTAAGCTTTTGCTACTAAGTTACAAATGAATGGGCGTATAAAACTGCGTGGTTAATAAAGAAATGTTAATCCTTTAATAAATTGCGCAAATATGGAAGCATTACGTTAGCGGATAAAGAACATAAAATGCAGATAAAATTTACATGGTCAGCGGGTGCGGTAGCATATGCAGAGATTGTAAATATATTTATACACAACATACACAGAGAGATTACTGAAGAGTATAAATTAATAAAATAACATTTAAGGTGTCGCTTTATAAATAAAGAAAATATTTATGACGAGCAACATCAGTACAATTTCAATGTCAATGGCAAAAATAAAGATAAAAATTCAATGAGCGTTATTGAAACAGAAAACCATAACGCTATGAATCATCGAATTGCTGAACCCGTCTATTTGGGCCAACGACCCGTCACTTGCATTATGTGGTCTAGCATTAGATGAATTCGTGTATCACGCAAGGTAATTTACACCTCAAGAACTTAAAGGATCTACTCGTATAGCCAGTGAAGCGTTGGTGTTGCTGTCAGTTTATGGCACACTGGAAAAAAACTGACATGAAATTCAGACCAGTTATTTTGATTTAAAACTAAAACTACTAAACTGATTTGGGGTCAATCTGAAAGTATATCCTTTTACAAAATGGCGAAGTTGAAGTAAAATAATGAAAATAAAAACCAACTTGAGAATAGATCTTACTTTAAAAGTTGGCATAACGACGGCACGCGGTGAAGAGTTCTTAAACACAATGAGCGTTAAATGCCGTGAAATAAGAGACGAATCAGCCATGGAATTAGGCAAGGGTTAGCCTATAGAGCCGTTTATTACAAGAAAACGATGAATACAGTTACGACGATATAAAACAGACCTTTTGTTTTCATAAAAAAAACATAAGGTAGTACAGTTCGTATGAATAAGCTTCTAATAATCCGAGTTATTAGGCCGCCCTAAAGCCACCGACGTGTATTAGCAACTGCTTTTTCCAGTATACTGCCAAACGAAATGCCGCTAACGGTCACCCATTCAAATAATAACCGCGCTGAACGTTAATTAATCTGATTGATCTGTTAAAAACAACTGAAATTTGGAGATTCTAACTTCTGAGAGACAAGTATTAATCTTCTTCGTTCCGAACAGAAAAAAACATTTTATCAACAAACATTCTTTGATTTTACTTAAAATCTTTTTTTTTATTCACCAAGCTCATAAATTACGAGGGCTTTTAGAGAAGAGATTCTCATTTAAAAGATTGAATGAAAACTTAAATCATAGGGAAGCCCGAAATTCATCAACGTTAAAGAACACTTTCCAATGATGAAAAGAAAGTTTAAATTAAACAGGAAACCACTAAAAGTAACATCAAAGAAGTTCTTTACTATTTCATTGATAATGTAAACTCGAGAAGCATTAAATTTAAGAGTATCGATCTATAATAGATAATGGGGTTATGGGAATTGAATATGCATCTTTTATGGTAGGCTGATGAATAATGCAAGAGTTTGTCTAATACAATCGGCTCTTCAACCAAAGTAACCGACACCACTATTTCGTAAACTATTATTGACTATCAATTTTCTTCTCGAGTGATAAAGTTTCTAGCGAGTTCTAAGCCTCTATTTGTGATGACATCAATTGTAATTGTAGCTTGACGGAGTTTGTGGGACCCGTCGACATAAGAAGTAAATTTCAGCTCGCAATATTGAATAACGTACTCAGAAATAACTCGCTTTGTCCCACAACATTAATCTTCTTGCTTTACGCACCGGAAGACTTTTACGACTTTCGAAATATGGTCTTATAACGGTAAGGTCCTGATCAGGAGTAATCTGATAAGAGCATACTTAAAAACCACATCAAACAGGTAAGCTATGTCATGTGGAGCAATGACATCACCACAACAGATGCTAAGCTTTCTTAGACTAATCCGTATACCAACGAAACAAGGCTTAGTTTTGTACAAACAACCTTTATCAACAGAGTAAAGTTTGGGGTAATCTAAAAATGTAGGTGTTGCTAAATTCGGGTCGTTGACTTTAGAACGATGAAAAAAATGAGCCTATTGAAAAGCAACCGGCTCTTAAAGAATGGTCGACCGGTTCACAGGATGTCCCTGGACCGTATCCGCGAGATTTATAATGTCCTATACAATTCAGATAAAAAAGAGACACCAAGATGCCCTTGGCAAATAAATTACAGTCTTTGAAAACATTTTTTATAAAAAAAAACTTGAATTGGACATTGATGGTTAAATTACTTAATTTTGTTCTCTGTAATTTTACCTGAGAATGAGACGGTCAACAGGTTGTGGATTGTGTGGTGAATAGAAATAGTGATTGTCGCAAATATACGAGTAGTAAACATGGCGATAAAATAAACGATGTACAGAGTTGGAATAACAATGAGTATGGAAATATTTCCGAGCGCCAGTGCCAGGCACAGCATAAAGGCAGCTTTATGGGGAAAACTATTCCGGATGTTAACTATTTTGACGAGTTAAGTTAGTTTTATTCCTGTTGCGGGACAAGTGCTTGCGTGATCTCCAAATATCTTTAACTTTCCCGTTTTATCATTCGTAGTTTAGTAATAGTAATAGTAGCGGCGACCAGCGGCGTACAGTGTAACAATAGCTTTTATGCTACAAATGACTACTATTATATTAAAAGTAGCTTCTATTTTTCACAGGTCAGGCACATAAAAACTCTCAAGTCAGGATTTCGTAGTGGTAGTAGATTATGTTTTAACTGGTACGAAGTAACATTTATTTTGCACTTTCATAGCTTTATTGGTTCTCTTCCCCTTTTATGTCGGCGTCGGTGCGTCTATTGTGCGAGTATGGCAATTATTTATCGTTTTCGAGTTACTCGAAACTGTATTGATTAAAAGTGCAAACTATTTCTTCCTAAAAAAAATTTTGCTGTCTGGTTGAAAATGATATTTTTTTGAAAATCGAGGTATTTATTTATTTTTGTTTTTTGTTACTGAAGTTTATGTATTAACTTAAATTCACCATGACTTATTTGTAGTTGTAAAGGAGTGGCGTTCGATAATGGTCTAGCAATAAACCTCTGTTTGTTATTTCTAACCAAATCGATAACAAACTACTTTTGGTGTCGTGCTGCATAAAGTTTTACTGGAACAGTTGCATTAACATTTTCAACGCGATGTCTGTTTTATATTGCTATTATGTTTAACGTTATTTGCTTATTTATTTTAATTTAACTAGCAAGAAGTGCACGCTTTCAATGTTCATACATTTTTTAAATACTTGAAAAACGTTTAAAAGTTATGTTGCGTGAATTCTGTGAAACTTACTATAAATTCAATCTCAAATCAAATAGCCTTTACTAAACCTTTAAAATAACCCACACAAAGGTAGATGAAGTGTTATTTTTAACCAATTAACACCTGCCATATTATAGTACCGAGTTACCTGAGTGTTGAAAGTCACGTTTTTTGAGTCCCGAGACGGGTTTGGCGCCAGAGCGTAGCGAGGGCGCCAATGGAGCTTGAGGGACTTAAAAGACTTTCATCCGAGGTAAACACTGTGCTTTTCATTACGAATACAAGGGAAAGTAAAAATAAAAACATGAAAGAAAAATTAGTGAAAATGAAGATTGAATTGCCGCCTTCCCGGTTTTTTTTTTCTTTTTCTCTGGTGGGCCTTCGGCTTCGGTTCACCAGCATTATTTAGCCATTATTTTAATTTTCATAATTTAAAAAATGGTAAATTGTTTGCTCAAATCTATATTATTTTAAAAAAATAGTTGAACGTATACGAGTACGAATATAATAATTAAGCCATAAGGGATCAACACATGAGGATAGTAGGCAGTGCTAATTTTTATCATATTTTTTATAAATATTGTTGACATCGATGATATATTAATAAAGTAATTTAGAAGATATATTATTTATTGAATACTATCTTTTTGTTATTTATATTTAAATTTTACATTGCGCTCTAATTAGACGTTCTTACCGTTGTAATGGGTTTCCAACCTACTTGCTGAATAAAAAGTTGGAATTTGGTTTGACAACCTCCTTGCAGTAAGAAAGACTTTAGAAAGTTGGAACATGGTTGAATAAAATAGAACTTGTTTTTTTTATAATTTGACAGCTGTCAGTAGAAAGCGATTCTCCCTAGGGCTGAAAGTTTCACTTTCAATTAGGCCCCTCAGGCAACTTCAGACCTACTTTCAGAGTATGAGTAATGAAAAAGTCTTTGCATTTATCGATTCTTTATTCTTTCACATCTCGTATCCATCGATCTATATCTTTGTTTTCTTCTCTAAAGTACCTGATGTTTTTTGTCTGTCTCTAGGCGTGTTTGGACAAGAAACAATCCGTAAAACAATAGTTAATCCTGTTCATAATGGGGTTCCGTAGTCTACCCGAATTTGGGTTATGTCGAAACATTTTGAATTCCATTTTGACAAGTTGCGGTCTGTTTTATTAGTTTCTTCTCTATTTTTACAGCAGTGGAATGTTAATTGCTGTTCCTGATTTACTGAGTGATGCTGCCGTAATTTATACTGCGTTTTATTGTATAAATAATAGCTTTTTCGTCATTTCGTAATGCACCTGCTTCAAAAATGCAAGAGTTATTTCATAATTTGAACCTTAAAGATTGATAGTGTTTTATCTATTTTACCATATTATTTTAATAATATGAGCTTTTTAAAACTTTTTAGTAGTTTAATTGAACTTCAATCATCTGGACTCTTTCTATTTTTTGTAATCTTCAGATTCTCTAGTAACTTTCAAGGTATTGTAACTGTTGTAACCATTGTTTTTTTTGTTACAGTTGGTTTCCTAATACTGGTATTCTACCTTTGGGGTTCTCCTTACGAGCGAGGCTTTTTTTGCGACGATGAATCACTCAAGCATCCATACAAGGAATCCACTGTCACCAGTCCCATGCTGTATATCGTAGGGCTTGGACTTCCTGTATTGACGGTAAGAATCTTTATTATTTGATTACTTTGACGTTGTTAAATTGCTATACAAGGAACATTTATCTATTTTGGGTGCAAACACCAGCCCTTCTCGAAAACACAATGCCATATTCATGTGCTCCACTTTCACACCCATGTCGATGACCTATGAAAATCCACAAATTTCTCGTAAATTCTCCAGTTTACTATCGTTGGTAAATATTAGTCTCGTTCTGACCATCGATTACGTGTTTACCAATGCCTTATTACTTCCACATATCTTATCGCTGTTTGTATAAGCTCACCTTTCCATTCTCAGTGTCCACTTAGATTAGGTCTAAAAGGTCTGAGTGTGTTTGAGTTAGCAGTGTGATTGTTGACCGTATAATGGGTGGGCTTTCGTACTTTTTGAAAGATTTTTACGCAAACGACAACCTCTCTATTTTTAAACTTGCTTTTAAAATACTTATAGCTTTTAACTTCTCAATCTTATCAGCTATGGTTTGTTCTTGCAATATATTTTCTAGGTTAAATAATATGACCAACAAAATAGCAACTTAAAACAGTAGGTAACGAATGCGGATAAAACAATAATGCAAACAAACATCTGCAAGAAAATAATGCAGCATAATCATTATCGATTACCATCGCACTGAACATACGCGTCACGTCCGTTATTCTACAGCGTAACATTTTTTATAGCGTATCGTATCGACCCACGTCAAAACCGTCGGCTACTATTTCTACCTATAAATCGATATTTTATTAGACAAGCCACTGGTGAGATTCGTTTTTTGGTTGGTCCAGTAGTCTGTTAATTTCAACAAAAAATTCACTGGCATCGCTTGCCACTTGATCCAGTTTGAAACGAATTCCGAATAGCTCTATCACTTCCATCTCAATGGGCTTGGAATGGGCAATTTCGATCGTGATAATTGGACCCACATTCACGGGATCATGATTATATTCATATTACACTTTATAGTTATTTGCTTTTTATGTATAGAAAATTGCTCTGACCTTGATTATAGGATGTAGTATTTGTTGTAGTCCAACATCTCTAATTTCTTAAGCTTTCTCTCTAACCGTACTTTTGCTTTAATTGGTCTTAATTGGATGGATAACATGACATTCAGGTGTTGGTAATTCGTAGTGAAACCGTTGATACGCTTTCCTGGTTGCCGTTTCCTTTTCCTATAGAAACTTGTCATCGCTGGCGGTTTAATATGCTATGATCATTAAGATTTTTGAGATTGTCGGTGACAACAACTTCCTTGATAAAAACAGCCACTGGCATTATTTGAGATTCCGTACGAAAAAAAGAAACTAGCTCATACGATAAATTTACTGTCAATCTCTCTGAATGTCTGTCATTATTTTTTTAACAGGAACAATTTCATTGTATCTTTTGAAAATAAATATATATATTTCACTAGTATTGCCCTTGACCGCCAAGATGTCTTGGTTGTTGGCAACCTGCCACTGAAAGTACCTACGTTAAATGGAAACTCGTTTGACGCTATTGAACAAACATTTTTTCCAGTTAACATAAACTTGTAAATATTTTGGCAGTCTAACAGATTTAATCTATTTTGTTTGAGTCCGATGATCAGACTTTAGATTTCCCAGAAGATACCAATCTATTAGTAAGGATGAACGAATCTACTTACCTATAGTTGATTTTAACAATATGATGAAGGAACGTGATTTACTTTGTGTTTTTTTTTCGGTCCTATGTTGACTATTTCCCTTGCCTTATGTGACTTTTTAGCTTGTTTGATAAAATCTATTTCCTGTACATTTGCATTTGCTCCCAAATTAGGCTGCCGAAAGTTTCACCTAAATTTAGCACCCGTATCGCCGCAACCTTTGAATGCCATGATAGTATCGTTGACGCAACATTTGCTTTTGTTGTATGTTCGTTCACATTGTTCAGCCTCTGTTGAATTTGGTGTTAAGAATTTGTTGTTTGTTCATGATAATGTGAACTGAATAAACATGAAGTCGTTCTTAAAAGGTCGTTCTATTATGGCTTTTAATATGTCTTATAAATAAGTGCAATCATTTTCGATCACATTATCATTTCTAACATATTGGAGTTTAATCATGTCGACATTGGATTCTTAAAATAGCATGCGGGTTTAGTTTGGCTTTTATGTACTTCCCTGACTATAAATAGACTTTAAACCTAATTTTGGATCAATTCCTATGAGAGTTTGGTCTTGTATGTTTTCTACATTCATGATTATCACCTTTCCTGCTCTGACTCCACGTTCGAGTTCTTACCTCCATTATTTTCTTGCATCCGTCAGTAACTCAGTACTCACTTCTTTCTTTTTAAATCTTTCATCTTTTTATTTTATGTTCATAATTCACAATGTATTTTGTACATGTTTATAGTTGTTAGCTTTCGTAACACTTTATTGTTGTGTGTCAGGTTTCTAGTTTATTAAGGCCATTTACTAGAGTAGATGACTCTGTATCTGATGTTTCTTACCTACAATCGTTTTTTCATATTTCTTTATGTTCTAAGAGTGAAATTCTACAAATCTTATTTTTAATTTATGATCTAACAATCGTCTTTAGTTAGTCGCTTGCTATCTATTTCTGTTCATTGTAGGTGGCATTTTCACGACCTACTTACGGTTCCTTATCAAAACCGTGACGTTGACGTCAATAGTAGCATTTTCGTTTTTATAGCTCCCAAAATACTAATACGATTACTGTCACACTTAAACTCATACATTATTCATGGATAAGAAGACATCTTAACTAATTTGTTCTGTAAGGCAGCTGTCCACTAAAGCTGTCCACTAAAGCTGTCATATTGCTTTGTACTCATTATTCAGCATCTGAATCTCTTCAAAACAAGAGAGTCTTCTGCTCTATCGGGTGATATTGTATCCAATGAATGCTCTGTTAATTAAAATAAACAAAGATCTTATGATATATCTTATACCTTTAAACGAGAAAATCTTGTATATATATATATATTTAGGATCTCGGAAACTGCACCAACAATTTTCACGAAATTTACTATACAGGGGTTTTCGGGGGCGATAAATCGATCTAGCTAGGATTCATTTTTAGAAAATGACGAGAAGTTGGTGTTTTGCAATAACCAAACATAAACTCAATATACGACTGTTCCTGCCATCTATTGGCGATTGTGAGCAACTAACTGCAAGCTAGATGGCGTTGTTAATTAAAAATAAGCCAATAAAGGTACGATTCTTCCTGACATCTATTTGCAAATAATAAAACTATTTTTTTTAAACCCGAGCAAAGCTCGGGCATACCGGCTCGTAAATTATAAATGATCTTATAACAACTAGGGTCTTACGTTTTTCACAACTGCTTTGTGTGTAGCGCTTCAGCTGACAGTGTACCTCATAAAAACCTAACTAAATACTCCCTGTGTCGGCATGTTACTACGGAAATAGCTGAATATGACTGGAATTTAAGTTGGACTGACAGTAATCCGTATTCTGGCAAGATTTGGGAATTCTTGAGGTGAGACTGCTCTTGTTAAGATGGCAATTATTGGAGATGACTACTGAATGACATTCGTTTAGGAATGGGCGTCCCTAAAAAAGTTTTGTATTGTCATACGAATATGTAACTTGTTTGAATATTATTTTTTTTCTAATGTTTGTTGGTTATTTATTCTTTTTCTGAATACTATTATGAATCATTTTCTTGGTTAATATATTTCTTAACCAATGGCCGACGCATTATATTCTACTCCTTACTATTTTTTAATTTATTACACATTTGTTTTACTGTCACCATCTGTATTCCGTTCCTGGTTCCTTACCCCATATGTGGTACGTGGTAGTACCATGTGTTTGGCATACTGCCTCTGCCTACTTAATCACTCATTCAATTGTCCTACTGCCCTTGATTCATCATCAATCTTCACCGCTTCGTCTACATCATCACCTATCAACTCATCGTCTTGTTGTGACAGTTTTACTGCCATCTTTTGTAAATATTACAAACACTATAGACCAAGTGTTATTATTTTTTACTTTTCGCTTGATTGTTTTAGCTAGATTGACTCAAAGTATGTTTTGGCCAATAAAGTGTTTGATGGCAAAAACTAACAGAAGCCTACGAAGTAGTGAGTTATTTGAGCTGTGACTGATGTTTTGGAATTCGATAAGAAGACTTATTTGAGCGCCAGTTGTTGGCAGTTCCAAAGCCAATTCTATCAAGGCTTGGAGCTAAGGCAGGTTGGCCTTCATGACATCCTTCCAGCAATACTGCGGGAACAATTACTTGGAGATACAACTCGTGGGGTTGGCCATTGGTGATCATGAAGTACTCTTTCTCCACGTTGTGATCCTCACCGATCTATATACTATCCTAGGTGTGTTAGTTAGTACTCGTATCATGAATGATTGTAATAACCGTGTTGTATAGAAAGCGTGTCTTATCTGTCTACCGTTGCTCCATTGGTCGCTAGGTATTTGTTGCAAAAACTATCAAGTGCACGACTTGATAAGATTTACTGATTTGCATTTGACTAATGAGTCAGTTCTACTTTTACTTTGTATCAGACGATACAAAATCATACACTTAGGTAAAGGCTCTTTGGATTTCCTGAGAGCCTAGTAACAATGGAAATTCTAGAATTTCAAAGAAGGAAAAATCAGGATTCCAGCAAGTAATCGCTATTATGCATAATCAGGTGCATAGATTTGTCATAAAATAGCTATGTAAATTGTATAAAATCATGCTGGTGAATAAAATCAATACGCAATAGATTAACGAGAAATAAGAATCCCTTTGTGGACTAGGACTGATAGGACAAAAATGTGTAAGTAATAAAATATCGGAACACAGAAATATAAATATCACGTATAAGTATCACAAATGGCAACCACTGCTTATAGGCAAAACGTGTCACGGTCAAATATTTATCGAACGCTTCCGAGCTCTACTCTTTCTATCCTATATTACTAAATTTAACTAGATATTCAAGAGTTAGAGTGCATTTTAAACCATTGCATTCGTGTTGAAAATACTCGTAAAATATTCATGCAGCCAGCTTGAACAGGAATTCTAATGGTTTTAATAAGGTGCTAATGGTGCCCATGATAACGATGAATTCTTGACCATTTAGCATGCAACGGTCAGTTGTAAACAACATAAACAAACAAAGGGTAGTTGTCTGTTTACAGAACTTTTCTTTTTATGTTAAATATTTTATTAGACATTATAGCCGAGTTTGTTTTGGATAGAAGTATTTGGGGGAAGCCTTTGCGCAGCAGTGCGAAATAGATAGATTGATTAATACTTTATTATACACAAAATAAACATAATAAAAGAAACATTACAAATAAGGTTACAATGGACGGCCTTATCGCTAAGAGCGTCGAAATAGGGCTAGAGGGGGAAAATATTGCTATGTTTAACATTGTATATTTCAAGCTATATACATTTTGAATTATAAATTAAATACGGTAATACGGTAAAAGTATACGGAAAAACTTATGAACGAAGATGTCTTAAAGCGAGTAAAGGCGAAGAGTTATACAGATGATACAAAATTGACGGAGAAAAATGTTTGGACACCTTTTACGACTTCACAGCTACATAAAGAAAATAATTGAAGAAAACGAGAAAGAGGAAGGCCAAGAATAAGTTACGCGAGCCAAATAAAAGAGAAGGTTGCTCATGTCGTATAAAGAAGTCAAGGAGGCCGCATTCGAAAGACTCAATTGGAGCAGACTGCATCCAAACCCCGACAAGATCTAAGCTCTTAAAGTTTAAGAAGAAGTGAGAAATTAAATACCTGCGCGCATCGAATACAGTTCCTTTATATGATGTTTACTGTATGTAATGAGTGACCCAACCCTGTGCCATTTGCCTGGCAAGGTCACATTATTGTGGCATGCGTATGTAATTTAATTATTTGTATTACAGTCTCGTACGTGATTCTTTTTATCTGTCTGCTATTTATCCCCAAGAGGTGCCTTCAGTCGTATAAGTTGAATGCGTAAATGAGGAACCTGTTTACTGAAGCAGCGGTGATTGCAATGGGCTTTCAACCTGTCATTAGGGAAATGGAATGAAATACAAAATAATAATTTTTCGTCACAAAAACCTTAACCTAGAAAAATTTACACAAACCGAAAAAACGGTCATCACTCAACGTTTTTACAGGAGCCAAGTCTTTGCTGGTTATTTCTCGTTTTATGATTATGCAAAAACGTCGGTTTTGACTTGTTTGTTTTTACTCTTCTGTACTCGCGTGGGACTATATTTTAAACTCATTGATGCAAATATAATGGGCAAAGACACAGATTAGTAAGTTAGTAAATATCTCGCAGTCGAGACTGCAGGGCGCTTTTGATAGATACAGTTTAATACCTATCTATCAAATACACCCCGCAGTTATTAAAATATGACACCCAGGCCACAGAACGAAAATCTCTTCCTTATTCTGACCCAGGCCCAGAACAAACATCAATGTTCATTCCCAACACAAATGTTTGTCCTGGTATGAACTGTTTCATTCATTCATTGTCAGTAGTAGTAGAGCTCTTTGTGTGTGGCTCGTCCGGGGAAGTACTACCAGCATGCCTATCTCTGCCGTGAAGCAGCATTGCTGTGTTTCGGTTTGAAGGGTGTGGATGCCGGTGAAATAACTGGCACGTGAGGCTGAACATCTGTATGCCTCATGTTGATGGACGCAGGGCGGTGAATCGTAGGACACGTTCCTGACGTACGTGACCTACGAGGCAATGCATTGTTATAGGTGATGGTTACCACTTGCTTGTTTGGCCATATGCTTGTTCCATCAGCTAGTTGTATAAAAAAACTGTGAACCCTACACAATCTGCAGCGTAGAAAACAGAATTACTATTTCAGAACCACAGTTAGTTGTGACGTTGTGACTAAGCTGTAAGGCCGTTTAAATGCACTGTAATTATTATTTTTAGTGTTCAGTTTATGATTTGAAATGAGTTACTGTTTCGTAACATTCACTGGCACCATTCTCAAGTAACTTTACCTAGCAGGCATTGCGAAATAACCGCACTGCTAAAGAATACTTCGGTTACTCGTTATGCAGCTCATTACTGGAAATTCGTGGCTAGATTTCATCAGTAGCCTATATTGATTAATGGCTTTACTTAATTTATCTTCTGTTCCCCACAAAAATGCCAATTCAATGAAGTAGCCTATTACAAAACAATTTTCAAGATCGTATCTTTTCATCCACTGTATTGTCAATTGCGGGAAGTTGGTGAATCGAGAATGCTCAAATCGTTCTTTCTGGACCATTTTCAAGATAGAACGATTTTTATCTGGGGTCACGGAGGATCATGCCCAGTATTAAACTTCTTCGTTCTATACTTTTTAATCTTTCGCGATCATAACATGTGTGTCTTTTACACGTGTATTTATCGTGAAATTATATTTTTTTGTGTTTTCCCAAAGTTTTGGCTATGTTGCAATAGCCAAAACTTTGGTCGCGGGCAGACTGGAGCATTGACATGAGTGCTACCGTAGTTGAGAAATGGATTGAATTCTTCATTTTATTTTTGAACTACTTCAAACTTATCACAGCTGGAACTACCTAAAATAGCAAATCACAAAATCCCAATGCGTGTTGATACCGTTAGTCACATATGTTTATCATGCAAACACTATATTCCGCTGGAGAATCATGATTTCTTGTCGCTATACTCTATGTTCAACTTTAATCACTCATATACCTCTAGGATTGTGAATCCTTCCAATTTTGTGGACAATAGCTCTTCATTTAGAGCGGCACAATTACCCTCTTGAAAAGACATGTGTATAATGTTGCTAGTCGCATGAGCAAATCCAGAGCGAAGGTCGCCGACAGGTCGCTAGGCTAACAAGGTGAATGTCATTGGGTCACGTAGTAATAAGCCGGCAAGGTTTGGCATTGCACATAGCTAGCATAACCTAACCTTTTAGACATTAAGGAAATTCTTATATGCTTCCGCACGAAGCTTCGTGTGGTACATTACATACACTGAATAAAAACTGTGTCCTAGCTGTTTGTTATTTACGAACAAATACTCCAATTTTCATACAATGTTGATTTTGGTTTTCATCGTCTTATCATTTCAGCCCGCTATCACCCACTGCTGGGTATAGGCCTCCTTCATTTTCTGCCAGCCTCCTCTGACCTGTGCCTCTGTGTTTCTGGTTGGGTTTTCTGCGACCCTTCGAAGTCGTCGACTCATTGCGCTTTCGGATGCCCCAAATTTCTTCGCCCTGACTTCGGCCACCATACGGTCAAGGCTTTACTCCACCGGCCATCACGTCTAGCCAGGTGTTCTGCCCAACTTCACTCGAGATTTACCGCCCTGTCACTGACGTCGTAGACCTTTATACGACGACGGATCTCAGTGTTGCGAGCTCTATCTAAAAGTGTTATGCCGAGCATGGCAAAATTTGCACCAGTCAATTTGCCAGTTCGACGTCTAAGTTAAATCTACGTGACCAAAGCTGAATAAATTATTATCAGCACACCATCGAACTACAGCATATCATTTTGTCCCCAGATGTGCCTAACAGAATGGCTAAGACTTCGCGACTACAAAGGCGGTCGGTCCCGGCTCGTCCTAGGCAAGGAGATCCCTGCTTGGGTCTGGGAGGCTTACCGGATGGTTGGGGTGTTCCTGTTTGGAGTCGCCTGCCAGCAGCTGACGACTGACGTGGCCAAGTACACTATTGGAAGGCTGAGGCCGCATTTCTTTGAGGTTAGTAACTTTATCTGTTATATTTTTGCTATAATTATTTACAGGTTGTGACAACAGTTCTTCCCCGTTCTGTACCAGATATTCTCTACTTTCCTCAGATACGTCAGAGGTTGCCTCATCCTCCTTAGTTAGGTATTGATTTCTCTAGAAAAATGAGTGAAAGTATCAAATCCTTGCCGTCTACTTTTTTGGGAAACAAGCCTTTTTAGTAGTATGCATAGTTTATATTCTATAAGCAGCCGCCCGCGCCTTCGCTCGCCCCGTTCCCGTGGTTTTTCGGAATAAAAAGTATCCATCTCCCGGCTCTAAGCTACCTACCAATTTTCAGCCAAATCGGTTCAGCCGTTCTTGAGTTATAAATAGTGTAACTAACACGACTTTCTTTTCTAAATATATTTTTTTTCTCAAGAATAATCTACTAGTGCTACATTATAGAAGAACTCCGGAGTTTATAGTAAGAACAGCATTGACTTTGATCTTACCGAGGAATTCTCATGCTACCATGTCATGGTCGTTTGCATGCAATCAAGATCAAGATACAAGACATTCTCATACACTCATCTTGTTTTTGCATAATCAGTATTTAATTACCGAGATATGTCACGCAGAGTAATTTTGCAGACCTGTTTCAAAGAGATTTTCATTGTTCATGAACTAAGTGTAAGGTAAACACGCATGAATGAAAACGTGCTGTTTTCCACGTTCAGCTTCTCGCAGTAAATTGTGTCTTTTATCAACTTGCTTTTATGACTAATGTTGATATTACAATGCTTTGAAAAGATACAATAGTTGAACAGGTGGTATTAACAGGGTCGCAAATGTGTACATTTTGTAATAAGTTTAGTAGACTTTCATAATGTAATATATTTTCCCACAATTATTATAAAGAAGTAGAAAGAAAGAAAACTTATTTATTTGACCCAAACACGCATAATAATATGTATAAACAAAACAGTGGATAGAACTAGGTATCAAAAATTAAATAAAACTATGAGTGAGAGTAAAAATAAGTAGCAGGTACATAAAATAACAAAATTTAATACGTAGGCATACATTTGCATAGATGTGTGAGGCAAAGAGGTTACGTCTCAGCTTAATGCCGCACATTATCCAAGTGGGTAACGTGCGTACTAACTTTACTATATAACTTTATGTTCAGGAAGCACAGTGTGAAAACCATTTATTATATTGATAGCCGTGTTTCATGTCTTTCACAAGTAAAACATTGAGCAAGAAGAGAAAACAAACAGTTTATCAATGAGATAGCGATCGGATCTCCATTGTCTTGTCAGAAGTGCATTATCGTTACAGCAGTGAAATGTTTAATACTCACTGCACTTAATTCGGTACCCAACCTACTTAATGGATTGTCAATAAAGAATTTTATTAAAGTGTTGCAGTGTTGCTCAGTAATAAAGCAAGTAACGGAGCTGAATCTTTATTTCTTTTCATTTATTATTTTCGAAAGCGTATCGAATATCTTATTTACGTGCATAGTCTTATTTACCTAAATAATACACTTGTCTTACTTCTTGAACAATTAATGCCTTGATGGAAGTTTAATTTTCAATTTTTTCCTGAACTTTGTTCCTGATTCGAGTTATCATTCGATATTTCTATCATACATCCTTAACCATCTCTCTTCTGTATGGTACATTGTCATGTAATGAATGTTCTGCATAATTCAATTGACCCAGCCACTTATCTAATTGAAGTCGAACTATTACAGTGTCCTACAAGGATCAGGTTTCTATTGACAAAGTGTCCAACGCCTTAAATCATATCATGTTATTTGTCATGTTTACTGTTATCATTTTTGTAATTTATTGAAATGTCTGAATCAATGAATATTTATTATGTAAAACGTGCCGTGCTACTGGAGAGCTGAAATTGATAATAGTCTATGTTCCACAAATATGCTTTGAATCAATAGCATGTACACCTTCACTAGGATCCATTGTGAGTATATTGTTATCGATCGTAGCCCCTTTTACGTCTAAACGCGGTTGTGATCTCTGTCAGGTATTCTTTGTGATACTCTAAATTCCTTCAGTCGAAGTTCAATATCCATTACAGTTGCAAGTGTTTGGTATGGCAATTCTACTCTTTGATCTAATCTAAGCGAATTCCCTCTAACTAATCTTAGATAACCAGCGATAAATCTTATACTCACTATTATTTTGCTAAAACACCGCAGATCTTGATCTAAATAAAGCCGTTTGCTTGTTAGACGTTTTGGTGTCTGGGTTGTTCGTTGGGCCATCAAAGTGAACTTGAAAACACACGGCTCACTTTTGTATTATAAATCCGTCTGTCTCATTAGCTGTCGAGTAATGGTGGGATGCGACAGCATCAGTAATTTCTATTGATATGCGATCTTGTTTGCAGCTGCTTGTTTTAAAATGGTGTCGTTTTGGTTGTTTGTTATTTATTTCCACATTAATAACTGTCTTCTTTAAATGATCAAAGAAATACATTATACGTATTTCGTATTATTATCATCTTTTTGTATAAGAAAAATTTCATCAAAATGTACTTTTTACTTTAAAATATTCTATCACTGCTATCACAAACGTTCTAGCTGAAGTTTTGTTTAACATTCTAATTGGTAAGACCAGTTAGAATGTTTCAATCAGAACATTTTTTATTTTGTATATCGTTGATAGAATGTCAAATAACTTAACTAATCATACCAGTTTTTATTATGCCCCGTATGTTTAGATATCTAAATAGGTGCGGTGCGGTATTACTACTATTATTTATTCAATGCCTTGTATGAATAATGCAGCACGGGCGATGCGCTCCACCGCCCACGCTTGTAATTTTGACTTATTGGGATCAACAGTAGTGTCAGCTTGTGTCTTTATCTTATTCATTTTTGTTTGTTTTGTTGGGAATGAGTATGCGAAAAAAGTTTTGTTAATACTTTTCGTAAATGTTACTTACTTCCTACTTTTTTCTAACATAACCTATATAAAATCCACTTTTAGTTTGTGTAAAATGCTTACAGAAAGATAAATGTTAGGTGTTACATATTTGGCATGAGATACTAATAAAAAAATGAATTTTTCGTAAAAAAATTACCTGGACAGTCATTAATAAAATTAGACGGAATCAAATTATCCAATAAAATAATGAACTTTCAAATCTCACTTTTTATACGGTACCGTATTAGTTTGTATTCGATTTTTGTTGCTAACTAGGCAATGATCCTTAAAAACACAATTATGTATTCAGTGGACTGTTTGTTAAGCCGAAAAGCAATTTTGCAGTCGCCATTATTATGTTCGCTAAACAGTAGTTATTTGAAGGGGTTTACGCTTGACCAGCAAAGCGAGACGATGCAATTTCATTGTGCAAAACTACACGATTGCTGTCACAGATTGACTAAGTTTAACTGGAAATGTTTGTGGTATGACAATAATTGTCTGCTCTATTCATAAGAAGAATTTTAACATATCTATAAAAGTTAAATTGCAATGGTCCTAAAGTGCCTCCCTTAATAACACCCTATATTATTTTCCATTACAACAACGATTACTCACGCGTACATTCTTTTATACGTTTTGCATTTAAAATATTGTCAACGTGATCGGAAACTGGTTTAATTCCATTGTTATTAAATTCCTCTTTCATATAACTTTTAATATTCCGTCACGTACTGTTGTCCCCTTGTGGCTTGTGGCATTCCATGCGTAAACGAGCTAAGGGCTTATTCCCACACTGTCGCATCATCCACTTCAGTTACTGGGATTATATAATCTCAACATAAATAGTCCTATGTACAGTTTATTTAGTGTGCTTTGTAATATTTTCTATCTTATCTTTAAAATGATTCTGGACACCATTTTGAATGAGTTTATTTTTGCGTATTGAGGAAGCACTTTAAAGTATGTTCGTGACTTTTCATGTTTGGATTGAAAACGTCGTGTCATTCGTCGCATGTCGCATGTGCTTGGTTTTGTTATTTTATTTGAACTTAAACAAGACTGATTTGCCAAAATGTTTATTGTATTTAGTCCTACAGCTGTCACTGCTTAGGTTTTTTGGAAGCTCTCTTTGAGTGTTTTATTTTCATTGTTATTTCCAACGTAGCTTATTTGGTTAGTTTAAACGTGTCATCATTGCCCTTATCACTAAAAACCGTTATCGTTATCTTGATCGCCATATAAATAGTAATCATCTTAAAACCTTTCAAAACACATTTGTCATGTTTGCAGTCGAGTTATTCATAGATAATAAATTATAGTTTAAAAAACTAAAAAAAAACGCTTTTATAACTAATTGAACTAAAAAGTTAAAAATAAAACTGTAATAATCAATTGAAAATTTATATTATTATACAAAAAGCGTGGGGTGCTTTTTATAATAACTTCAGATATAATTAACTATTGATAAAATATTTACAACAATCAAAATCAAGCCCCCCACGCTTTTTGTACAGTAATATAAATTTTCAATTGATTATTACAGTTTTATTTTTAACTTTTTAGTTCAATTAGTTATAAAAGCGTTTTTTTTAGTTTTTTAAACTATAATTTATTTTTTACTTTTTAGTTTTTTTTTTTCATTTTTTTTTTCATATTATTGCATTGTCATCGACCTTTGACAGGTGTGCAAAGTTTGAATTAAATCTGATCGTTCAAAGTAGGTTTTTTTTTAATTTTTTTTATTTCTTTAAATTTTTTTTTTTTTTTTTTTTCTTCATATTATTGCATTGTCATCGACCTTTGACAGGTCTCTGATCGTTCAAAGTAGGTTTTTTTTTTTTTAATTTCTTTTCATTTTTTTTTTTTTTTTTTATATTATTGCATTGTCATCGACCTTTGACAGGTGTGCAAAGTTTGAATCAAATCTGATCGTTCAAAGTAGGACAAAATCGAGCTTAAAGGGGTCGGTTACATACATACATACATACATACATACAGGTGAAGCTAATAAAAGCGTTATAAAAAGTAGGTTAATTTATTCGAAAAACTATTTTTACTGCTGAACACAAGTATGAAAACAAAAGCTAAACCGCCAGACCAGATGAAATCCTTACAAATCACGTTTATTTTAGAACGTCCATACACGACACGCCAATTTCATTTAAATATCCGAACGGATACAGGAGCTGCATATTCTCAGGATAAAAACTCATTTTATTTTGCCCGACTCCTTACCGCTTGACAAATGATATGCCTTTTATACGTCTGGCAACTGGCACTGCGTCCTGTTTTAGATTAGATACATTTGGTACCACTTTGATTTTCTTTAGTATATTGTCTTGTTGTTTTTTTTAATTTCTTATTTTTTTTAAGTAATATTTAGCTGTGACTTTTGTTTATTGGTAACTTTTATTATTCACGTTGATTACCCTGATTTCTTAGTATTACAAATCTCTCAGTGTTTACGTACGTTTTCATATGACTCATTATCTCTTTATAAGAAAAACCAGTGATACGCCCCAGCTTCGCGTGTGTGGAAAAATTCAAAGGCTTCATTCTTTTCATACTTCATACTTTTCACCATCTTTTCTCTAAATGACACCCGTGCAAAGCCAAGGCGTGTTGTTAGTAATAATTATAAGTTTAAAAAACTTGAGAAACCGACTTCATTGCCAAACGGCTAAACCGACTTTAATGAAATTTGTTTGGGACAATCCGGACATAAGAATAACCTTCCAAATAAAAAAATAATTTTCTAAATCGGTTCATAAATGACGGAGGCATGCAGTTACAAACATTAAAAAAAATATTTAAAAAAAAATGGCAACACCGATTTTAATAAAAATTAAAATGGGACCAATCTGGAAGCAGTACCTTTCAGATAAAAAAATAATTTTTCAAATCGGCTCACAAATGACGAAGTTATGCGGTAACAAAAATTAAAAATAAAAAAATACAACCGAATTGAGAACCTCCTCTTTTTTGATTGGAAGTCGGTTAAAAAGTACACCCTCTGCTATGCTACTCAGGGATAATGTAACTTTCTATGGTGAAAGAAATTATTGAAATCGGTGCAGTAGTTTTTGAGTTAATTCGTTGCAAATCTTTCTTCTTTTTAACCGACTTCCAATCAAAAAGAAGGAGGTTCTCAATTCGGTTGTATTTTTTTTTATTTTTGATGTTTTTTTTTTTTTTTTTTTAATGTTTGTTACCGCATAACTTCGTCATTTGTGAGCCGATTTAAAAAAAATATTTTTTTATCTGAAAGGTACTGCTTCCAGATTGGTCCCATTTTAATTTTATTAAAATCGGTGTTGCCATTTTTTTTAAATATTTTTTTTAATGTTTGTAACTGCATGCCTCCGTCATTTATGAACCGATTTAGAAAATTATTTTTTTATTTGGAAGGTTATTCTTACGTCCAGATTGTCCCAAACAAATTTCATTAAAATCGGTTTAGCCGTTTGGCAATGAAGTCGGTTTCTCAAGTTTTTTAAACTTATAATTATTAATATACAGTGTAGATAACGACAAAACATGCCATACATAACGTTTTGGGTTATCTATAAAACTTTTCTGCGATAGAATAATCTTGACTTGACCCTCATTGCACGTCACAGCAATAAAAATTACGAGGAACAAGCTACATGTCACGTATGTTTCGCCTAATTTGCCGTTGTTATGAATTCCCAAGCTAGTTATTGAACTGCTTGACCCCAAAAGTGTTTTGTGTGATAAGCAATATTAAGAAAAATTGCTGATTAGTAGTTACTAGTACTTTATTCAATTGTGTCGAATTACAAATAAAGAGGGTGATCAAATTCTATTTTGCGGTTTTCAAGTATAAAAAAATATATTTCCGAGTTAAATAGTGATATTAAAATAGTTTACGCAAACAACTTGTATGTAGTTGATTAACCTTTTTAGTTCATTTGCCATTCATTAAAAACAGCGAGAAATTGGAAAGTTTTCAAATAAAATGCTAATCGGAAATTTACTGACAGCGACATCTAGTTTTAAATATAGACTGGATTGAAATAGTATTTCAGAGGTCGTCGTACACGGTTAACATAGCCTCGTTAAAAGCTCGATCGCTCAAAGTCTAAAATTTATTTTCACCCATCATTTACCACCTATGAGGTGATTTCTTACTATCTCTCTAGTGTCTGAGTCTCCAGCGTCTTTAGACCGAATCTCAAGCACAGCACTGTGTAGCCGAAGGATCATATTCGTTTTGATTGCGATATCACTATTTACAACTACTATGCTTCAAATATCTATCTTAGTATTCTCGTACATCCTATCGCAAGCATCATTGTGATTCAGATTTTTATATCTTCCAAAACCTTCTTGATCCAACTTTGCACTCTGAACTCCAATAATCGTCACTATCACGCGTTTCATGTATTTATCTGTATCATCATGCGTAGCGCAAGCTCATTGACTTCGGCATATTTTCGGCATATTGACTGAGGCCGAAGCTTCAAGGTCCCACATCTCTGGTTGAACTTGAACGTGTGATCGCGACTATCCCGCGGCGGGTCGTCGATCTATCGAATTTATTGCGCCCGCGCATTAGCGGCGCGTTTCAAACTACCAATTAGTGGTATCTCTACAGTGACGATTGAAACGCCATCTGAGCTTTAAGTGCGGTGCAGTTCAGATGCTAAAGCGGAATTTATTTTTTGTATTCGAATTTTTGATTTGAGTTTTTGATTCCTTTTTATATCACGAGTCTTTTTTTGCATTCAGTTATTGCATTGTATTTAAACATTTAGATCACAGTGAGCAAATTTTTTATAAATATAGTAAGTTTTTGTGCTGTTTTTACTGATTTTGTCTTGATCCAGGTTCCCCTGAATAAAGTTAAATTAAATCATTTTAATTCAAATCAAATTCTCGTTTCCTATTAATAGCATGCTTATAACTTGTACCACGGATATTTCAGTTAATTGAATTTGTTTTGTAACATGAGTTTGTAATTGAATCGAATCGGGAACGAATTGTGTAGACACGGCACTTCACTAAGAACGTTTACAGATTTAGAAGACGCCGATAAGAGCATATTATATCGGGGAATTACTTTAAAGAAAGAGTAATAGATGGTTATAAAAGATAAAAGAAAAGTGAAAGGTAGGTATCAAATAAAACTTGTGGTTAATATTAATCAGCTGCACTGTGCCCCATATTAAAAAACATTAAGTTGCGGCCACACCTAGGCGATAAGCGCTATAGCGAATATCGCTATCAAATATCATATAAATCAATAAAATAATAATACATCAAATAAATATAATAGATGTGGCCGTACCTATTAAAATCTAAAATATAAGCTAAGTAAAATAACGCGATTATCTCAAATACCTCCATTAAGGGTTTGCTATGTCGCATAAAAAGATAATACACAGGTACACTAATGTAATGATTTAGCAACTACAGCGAGTATAACAGAAAAATATTGCCTGGACTATAATCTTCTTATTCATAGCTTGTCACTTGTTTTTTTGAACCAAGTGTGACGAAAGTATTTGAAAGAGGCTTTTTTCGTGCACTTGACACGTATTGTCGATTTTTTTAGCATCTACGACATACCGGTTTCCTCACGATATTAAAAGACTAAAATAAGAAAAGTACTGAAACATTTTCTAGTTAATTTGGTTTTATAATTTTTTGGGCTATAATTTTTTATATACTTTTTAGTATGTTCTTTGTTTTCAAAGACTCCAGCTTCCCCCATGTTCCCATAAACTTGATATATGATTATGTAGTTTTAACATCTTCCGTGTCAACGCTCTCATTTAGTGCTGCTTCTCGTAAAGATCTTTATTGTCGTTAATGCTAAGCAATTCCCACTTTTATATACGTTTGCAGCCGCTTCCTGGTTTTATGGTTACCCATTTTCTATCTACGTGTTTCGAATGGTATTCCTTGGAGAATTCGATACTTTTAAAGAAGCTATCGATACTGTGATCTTCATAATCATCTATTTTATGATGATACTCTGTTGAAATAGTGCATTATATTCTATATTTTCTACGCTATGTTCGTCAATCATTTGAACTGATTTCGACAGCTGTTACCCGTCAAAGTGTCCTGTGCGGTTTGATAGATGTTATGCCTAGCTAGCTTGGGGTTCTGTTCTAATTTTGAGGCTACAGGAAGATTGGAGGGCGCCACAGGCTCTAAACTTTAAGTTGGACAAGAGCCTGAATGTCCAGCAGTGAATAATATTATTATTAAAGTAGACGAAGCAGATTGTGGTACATTGGAACAGTTTTATTTCTTATACAAATATGTCTAAGATTAATTTGTCTAAAGTTATACACAACCAACCATGGTGAAGCCAACCTAGCCCTCTAAGGCACTAAGGCCTATACAATTGAGGGGAAAACGTACTTGGATACCTACTAATGAATCTACATTTAACACCGAGACTATCGGCTACAACGGTCCCTTCCTCACTTGAAATAAGTCTGCCAAAAGGCCCTAATACATAACCTAAAAACCTAACCTTGTCACTTGCACTGTACTCTCACTAAGTTATGAAGATGAGAAACATACTAAAATCGAGGGGCACCGAAGATTACCATGAGACCACTGTCAATATATATGGAACGCAATCACCTGATTAGTAAGGCAGCGTGGGAAGGCCGAACCACGAATCATGGCCTTTTTCCCAACCACGGATGAATTGATGGGACCAGTCAAACCCCGATCTACTGGCGGTGACGTGAAGGACCTGTCCCCTTCCAAGAGCCGAGCAGCTTTTTCTGCTCGGAGCGTGGTGATTTTTCTCTGAGATCGATGGCACGGAACGGACGCCTTCCGACCCAAGCCAGTGCCGCAGTTCGCCGCCTCTCTCAAACATTTTACTTCAACCGAGATGCATACACGCACCCAATAATCCACTTTCTATACTCCGACACACGTCCACTCATCACTTCTTCTTACACCAAGACGTTTTTCCCAAGCTTTGGGGCAGCTAACACAAATACTTTCTCAAAAACTCCGGCGCTCAACCGTGAAATGAATCGCCGCCATTAGACCCAAAAAGACAGACCGCGCCGCCAGACGCCACCGATGTGACATTGACATACCCCGCGCGACCTACTATCCAATGACAGTTCAGTGGATCTGACAGCTGTCACCATCCTCAAATTTTGCCACCCCTATGACGCTAAAAGAAACAAAAGAGACAGACACAAACCCGCGTGCTGCCATCTAGGTGAAATGCCCGGAACTAGATTGCCAACCATTAGACTAAAATCGAAGTACACGTTTTAATTGTACAAAAAGCCACTAGGTGGCGTTGTAACGTTTTGACCCGTTACAATACCATTTTACTAAGGACAATAAAAAAAACACACAAAAAAAAACAAAAAAAAAACTTCTACTGCAGCACAAACCTGCAAAACTCAAAACTAAAACTGAAACAAAATAAAACAAACGTTTACCAAAAACCAATATACCACACAAGAATATCTATGCTAACCTAACGATGTACATAATACGCTAATGATGCAATGCTACATCAACAGAAAGATGATGGATCTTGAGGTGTGAGTCTGCAAGTGAAACAATATACCTACTACCTACTAATATTATTTTGAATATTTAAACCTTAGCTATTTAGAAGTCAATGTTTACAGAGTATTTCAACCCGCTCTGCGCGATACATAAGGCTTTGATACCAGTTGTAGACCGCTGGGAAATATTATGGCTTATTTTTACCCACTGACTACTAATATCCCTAACAGCAAAGAAAGAAAAAAAACAATATCGCCAGGAGTTGCCAACTGCTCCTCTACGAGTTTTGCTACCTCTCTTAGCAACAATCAAAGTTAACAGAGTCTTTTAAACCGCTCTGGAGGATAACAAAGGCTTGCTAATCTACTCATTGTCATCCGTGAGAAAATTTAGGCTTATTTTTTAACACCAAGATAGATACTAAGAGGAACTCACAGCAAAACGGCCCAAGCTTATTTTATGCAAATAAAGTTTTAGATATACCTACACTACGACTAGAGAGACAAGGTTTGACCCGTACTAAGCTTCCATAACGGTCACTCACTATCCATGCCAGGTCCACCTGTTAAAATGATACTGATAAGAAAAACAAAACTAATGATAAAAAATGACTCACAACCAGAAGATCCAAGATGTCCAACTAACGAAAGATTTCATTCCATAAAATATCCAGCACCCAGGTCCAATGTTCTCCATCCAAATAAAATAATCTCTACTGACCGGGGTACGAAAATCAAAACCTAACAAAACCAAAATAAACAAGCTCCGACTCAAAACCTAAAATCAAAACCAAACTATCATCCCGACCAACCAAGAACGCAAACAAAAATCCTGTACTCCTATGGAATGAGTAAATCCAACTCGGATGCAACGATACATTTTGTTGAACTCCGGTGTCAATTTCTTGACAAAAAAAACTTAGAAGCATCAGACAATGGATACTCCTTTTTCCAAATGACCTGACCAAGGTACAAAAGAAAAACTCAAAACATAACAAAACCAAAAAGAGAACCAACTCTGACCAAAACCAAAATCAGACTAAGTGTGCTTCCCAATACTATCCATCTGCACATGTTTGTCTCCACCCATCTAATGACAATCCCACTCAAGTTTCCCGCGACCTCATCACCCCGGCTACCAATTCCAAAAGACCAGCACATCCCCGATCAAACAATCAGTAACCAAAATAATACTCAAATAGCGCGGGAATAGAATAGAGAGTAGAGTGCAGTGGAGACTTACAATTCAATTAATTAATTTTAAACAATATCTTAATTATTAATTCATAATGTTACTAAAACAAACATTACTAAAATAAAACCAAATAGTACCATAACGGTATACAGAGTGCAGTAATACATATCTATTACAATTTAATTACACTCAAACAAAATGTTAATTGCTGTTCTCTAATCGAACTTACTCAAACGTTACTAATAATAACACCAAACAATAACATAGGTGTAAAATATTTAAATGCTACCAATACACAACAGTGAGCCTAATAATAGAGTAGTGCAAGGACAAGGTTTACTAAATAAAGTTTCAAATTTTCTAAACTAAAAAATAACAAGATCACAAAAAAAAACAAGATCACAGATAACAAGATCACAAATAACCAGATCTTCCTGAGCCCCAGCCCGTTGAGGCGCCAATTGTTACCCGTCAAAGTGTCCTGTGCGGTTTGATAGATGTTATGCCTAGCTAGCTTGGGGTTCTGTTCTAATTTTGAGGCTACAGGAAGATTGGAGGGCGCCACAGGCTCTAAACTTTAAGTTGGACAAGAGCCTGAATGTCCAGCAGTGAATAATATTATTATTAAAGTAGACGAAGCAGATTGTGGTACATTGGAACAGTTTTATTTCTTATACAAATATGTCTAAGATTAATTTGTCTAAAGTTATACACAACCAACCATGGTGAAGCCAACCTAGCCCTCTAAGGCACTAAGGCCTATACAATTGAGGGGAAAACGTACTTGGATACCTACTAATGAATCTACATTTAACACCGAGACTAACGGCTACAACGGTCCCTTCCTCACTTGAAATAAGTCTGCCAAAAGGCCCTAATACATAACCTAAAAACCTAACCTTGTCACTTGCACTGTACTCTCACTAAGTTATGAAGATGAGAAACATACTAAAATCGAGGGGCACCGAAGATTACCATGAGACCACTGTCAATATATATGGAACGCAATCACCTGATTAGTAAGGCAGCGTGGGAAGGCCGAACCACGAATCATGGCCTTTTTCCCAACCACGGATGAATTGATGGGACCAGTCAAACCCCGATCTACTGGCGGTGACGTGAAGGACCTGTCCCCTTCCAAGAGCCGAGCAGCTTTTTCTGCTCGGAGCGTGGTGATTTTTCTCTGAGATCGATGGCACGGAACGGACGCCTTCCGACCCAAGCCAGTGCCGCAGTTCGCCGCCTCTCTCAAACATTTTACTTCAACCGAGATGCATACACGCACCCAATAATCCACTTTCTATACTCCGACACACGTCATCTCATCACTTCTTCTTACACCAAGACGTTTTTCCCAAGCTTTGGGGCAGCTAACACAAATACTTTCTCAAAAACTCCGGCGCTCAACCGTGAAATGAATCGCCGCCATTAGACCCAAAAAGACAGACCGCGCCGCCAGACGCCACCGATGTGACATTGACATACCCCGCGCGACCTACTATCCAATGACAGTTCAGTGGATCTGACAGCTGTCACCATCCTCAAATTTTGCCACCCCTATGACGCTAAAAGAAACAAAAGAGACAGACATAAACCCGCGTGCTGCCATCTAGGTGAAATGCCCGGAACTAGATTGCCAACCATTAGACTAAAATCGAAGTACACGTTTTAATTGTACAAAAAGCCACTAGGTGGCGTTGTAACGTTTTGACCCGTTACACAGCAGTTTGGTATCATTTATTTATGCTTCCATTTATTATTGTCAACATTTATTACAATTTGTTAATCAAAATTGATTTTATTTCTATAATATAATCCGTTATTGTTAAAAAAGCAGATCGATACGTTTTTGTATATTATCATTTAAAATTTTCAAGCAATGTAGAAATTTAAGTCAGCATAAAATTGCTCATTAGCCTACATTATGGCTAGATCGTAATCTTATTAGGATACATTATTTATAATTATAAGTGTGTAAACTAATTAAAAAAAAAACAATTTTCCAAAAACGTAGGATACAATTTAGCACCTAAAATGAAAGAAAACTGTTACCTATATAACAGTCTTATTGCTAGCAGTGAACTTTTGTAGGTTTTTTTTTTTTTTTTTTTTATGTAAGTCGCTGATGGAACAAGCATATGGCCCACCTGATAGTTCGTACCAGGGTTATCCAGTTCAATTCATTATGAAAACATCACGACCATTTCTGACTTTAAGTTGATCGTTATTCCAATTTAAGTGCTTTTATATTGTCAGCGACATTTTAAACTTTACGAGGCCGTAATTTCCACGAAACATTTCGGGGACATTTTTATTTTTCGAATATACATTTTTAAGTCTTATTAAAGTTACAATATGAAGTTTTGACGTTTCTAAATAATATTTTTTATAACCGTTGACTGTTCACTGTTTTGACTAATGATGTTGCAAAGTTTAAGTAATGATATTTCAGCAATTTGTCAAAATGTATTCTTTATTTTTCCCTGAAAATAATAAATTGTAATCCAGTAAGTTGTATACAAATAATTATCGCAGTTATCGAATAATTGTAGATAACAAATATATTGCTATACAGCCATGCATTTCCTGTGGAAAATGGTATCTTATTAGCTTACCAACCTTAAGCCATTTAGTTCAGTGTTACGTTAAATAAGATTATTTCACGTAAGCCTATACCTATACTAGAAGTAAATAAAGGAAATCAGTGTGTATTTTAGTTCTTTGATGTTGCTTTAACACATGCCAACTTTAACTGGTTATAAACCTGATTATCTTCACTAGAGATTTTTACAGATCCCTTAAATTGGGTCTGACATATAGTTTCGTTCCCACCAGATTCAAAACTTCATAAGTATCAATATTAGAGGTCTAATAAACATGACATGATTACATTGTTATTGATTTACAACATCAAACACGAAGTACGACAGCCGCCTTCCTATTCAGAAGTCGCGCGACAATTTCATTATCACCGTGATTTATTATCGTCCAATGCAGCTCACAGTTTTCTACGCAATCAATTACACGCCTATAACTATTGTCACCAGATTCATTCGTATTTTCTCACAATTCGACACCAGCCTTACGTTAATGCTCTATTTTAATTAAAAGTTATGACGCGTCATCATCGCCCCTATATATTTGAAGTTCTATTGAATGGTTTAATACGTTGATTTGTTGGCATACGTCCCTAGTCTGACCTACGTCGCCCAAACTACAAAGATCTCCTTGATTGTTAATGTTAACTCCTACTAGTATTGCCCGTGAGGGGTCTATAGTTTCTGGATTTTTGAAGCTATCCAGTTTGTCCTGATCTCTGGTATCGTTTATTTGTTAGATTCTGAGGGGTCCATGGTTATTGGATTATTGTGAACAATGAGGCTGTCTGCATGAATGGTTGTAAAGCTTCTCCCTTGCACCTTTTGTGTTGTAGTGTCACGGTCATGGTTATCCATGGAATTAGCGATATCGTTCCGAAATTGTCCTTTACCATGAAAATCTCTGTATTTATTCTTTGTATTACTTACCTGTTCGATTTCGAGATGTCTCTTACACAATTGGTATCGTGTTTCTTGTTTGAAAAGCAACAACGTCTTTAGTATTGAAAGGACAACTTGATCCTTGTCTAATCCTATGGAATAGCCGATCTTAAATTGGGACCGTGACCGAAAATATAATTATTGACAGGCTACTCGTATTGAGTGAGACTGAGCTTGGTAAAAAATATGTTTTCTTTTCCAGCCACCATCACATAAACAAGATTGCAAATAAATGCATTCAAAATCGTATAATTATTGCACGTAATATTTACAAATACTCCATGGAACACGATTACAACATACGAGTTAATCTGAGTAGAACTAATATTATCGCAAACGTTTAATATTATGCAAATCGTATTTTACACCCGCTGCTTGCTAGTTACATAATTTCCTGATTAGAAATAGATGCATTTGAATTGCACGTTCATTAACTAGCTTAGTTTGCCTTAGCAAGTGATATAGTTCTAAACAGTTTTTCCATATTTTCTTTTTTCATTTATCAAGCTTCATAGTTTCGAGTTAATCTGATAGTGAACTCTGCTATTATCGAATTTCTTTCATCAATGTCTTCCTTTCCTTCAATCTATTTTTCATCGATAGATGATAATGATAGTTCAACATTCATTGTACCTATTATACTCAAAGTAGACCATCGCTCGCTTGTCAGGTTATCTTTACTCTTCCCTGAAATGTTAACCGATCTACTCTCGGAGTAGGTAATGTTATGACTTTTTCTACGTCACCCGAAATAGCGTAAGTAGGTTAATTGATGCATTGCAAGCTTCGTGGGACACCAATACTACTTATGGGATCTTTTCACTCGTTGAATATATTTATTTCGTAGTTTGTTTCTTCGTTATTTTTACCCTGACTACAAAACTAATAAATCCTACGTCATCACTTGAAATCTTGAGCCATGTCTATAAATTCTCTATTTAGAAAGTAAGAAATTAATACGAACGTGATAAACGATGATTGAGTTAACTGGCTATTATAATGATGTTCTCATCAATAGATTGTTGTTTTAAATTATGTGTAGAGACAGGTTTAGATTGACGGCTTGGCTAAGGTGAGATGTGGGTTCAATGTAATTTCCTGCCTCAATGGGAAAAGTTGGTTAAACATTGACGAGCAAATGAAATGGGCGACAAATATTAGCTTCGTTTGAAAATGTTATTGGTTTAATGCTCTGTATGTGGATCTCTATTTGAGTTGAACAAGCTTGTGCTTTGATGGAGTGACATCGTTCTTCAAATGGCCTATTCATTTCACCATCAGTCTCCTCAAACTTTTAGATGTTCTTTATAAACATTCTACTTAGTAAAATGAACGATATTATTATAGCTCTGAGAAAAATACAGTCCAGGACTTTTTAACTAAAAAAGTTTGATTGCCTTGCTCGCTTATAAAACTCCATAAGCTTTTAAAGAAGAATCTAAACTTACCAAAATTTATTACCCAAACACGATATGGCTTAAAAGATTTACTGTGTCCATTGCCATTTCCTTATTCCCACTGCCTTTCTCTGCAATTTCGTTTATTACTTCCTGTGAGTTTTTAATTGGACATAATCAGAACTGTGTGCTATTTTCAGAACTCGTATCTAGGACATCCGCGGCGACACTGGTCCATTCATTGACATAGATTCTAGGTATTATGTAATACAAGTTATTCTTTTTATAGTTCATGTTTATGGTGGGATCCTTACCTATTCTATCACTAACCTAGTTATCTATTACTAATAAGCTAGTGTGTAAAACAATACTTACTTTTACTAGCTTTTTTTATCTATTACTGCTTGGGGGTGTACAACTGCAACGCATGATAAACTTGGTTTTCCTGAAGGTGTCATATATGTTTATTATATTTATTATATAGATCATAAAAGTATAGCTATTTATTCTATAATTTGAGATACTGAAATAAGAGTCACATGTAATTTCAATCAGTGGGTAATAATAATATCATGCTTATTAACACTTTGTGGATCGCTGATTACTAAAATAAACCAGTTGTAACATGCAGCGAATAAGTTCATTATACACAATTGATGAGGATGCTCATGAAATCCAATGTAGCAGCAATGTATGCAGCAGCTGTCCCGATTGAGTGATTGTTGATTGCTGCACTTCCATTGAGACAATTGGCTGTGATTGCTGAATTGGGATTGTGTCGTGGGTCACTGGGCCTCGTGTCAATTGGTTTGGGAACATATCTATATCGGTATCAGTAGTAGCAGAGCTCTATGTGAAAAGGTTCGTCTGTGGGAGTACTAGCACTATACCTGTGCTGCCATGCAGTATGCTATATAGTTGTATTCCAATTAGATATGGGTGCCGATGCAATTAATGACACATGACAGATGAAATCCGTAACTTATTCTTCCTATTGTATCACTAGTTCTTTCGAATCAGTGTAATGAAAGTATTTTAAGTGCGCCTCAAAGCACTTGACACATGTTTTCGAAGTTTTAGGTTCTACAATATACTGGTTTCCTCACGATGTTTTTTTTTACATTTTGAAAGTACTGACGTAGTGCTCATAGTTTAATGGACAGAAAAACTCATACGTACATGACAATATGCAAAGATTTTTTATAATATTCTCAACGTTTTATACCATACGAAGTCACGACCTCTCTTTTCACACGTGGATACGGATAGAAAACTTCAAAAGCTTCACAGCTATAAGAATTAGAAATATACATCATAATATTTTAACTAGCCCACACGTAATTTGCCGCAGATAACCAGCTAGCAGTGTTTAGTTACCGTCGGACTACCCGGTGATTACAAACAGTTGTCGTTCTATTTATGTTAAGTGCCATCGGTCCACACTAGCTCCCTAATTGAGTATGACAGGTCTCACAATGGTACTGGCGATGGCGGGGGAAGATGCAAAAAAAAGTTCGAAAGATTAGAATATTTTTTTTGTTTTAAATTGAAACCTTTGCCAGCATGTTTATTTTAGCACATACCTTCCCTCATTATGAAGGTTAATATTATTTAAAAATAGCTTCTAATTAGCACAGTCATTGTTCGTGATAATTGCTTGAAAGATTTTTGTAGTGATGCTGATAGTCAATAAATTAAAAATCGTTTAATTCCTTTTGTTTTTAGTTTTTTTCGTTTCGTTCCTGACGTGCGTGACCTACGAGGCAATGCTTTGTTATAGGCGATGGTTACCACTTAACAACAGGTGGGCCATATGCTTGTTACATCAGCAAGTTGTATAAAAAAAATCAGACCACGCCAATCCATAGTATTTATAGTTTAAAACTAAACAAACTAAACACTGTCGTTGGCAAGTGCTGTGGACAATCAATGGGAGAAATAAGATTCTCCATTTATCGTCCTCAGCACAAGGCACTTCCACAGAAGAGTCTACACCAGTTCTCAAATAATGAGTTACATCTACTCGTATAATACTGATGTTTTATTTTATTGTCATCATCACCATTTCCTGCCCTCATCTCATCATAAGTGATGCCATCTCCTCATAAAAATTAATCTTCCAAGTAATTCTTAGCTTTCTTCTCCGACTGTACCTCTCATAGAGCAAATTTTAATATTAAGATAAGTTTGAGGTTATGTTTGAAAATGGTGATTTGATGTACAAGTACGCAAACTGAATTAAAAAGCGCGTATATTCATGAAATAATATTTGTTTACGTACTTACATTACACGCACTTACTCGCACTTGGCCAACCATCTGTAAATTAGAAGGCATTTTATATTTTTTTATGATATTCTGCAAATAATTATTTTTAGTCTAGCTAACGGTAGTGCCGTGGTTCCTTAGTAGTAGTTTCTATATTCATATCTACGGTCAATATTTTCATTATTTTATACAATTTGCATTTTCGTACATCATTCAAAAACTTTATCGTTATTATCTATAATATACCATCATTTTGCCATGGCTGTATAATTTTTTTGTCAAAGCAAAATATACAATTTTCATTGAGCCTCTAATAGCTGACCACAATTCTATTGTGGCTGATGCACAACACAAGCAACAATAGTAGGAATCGTATTTATACAAACTCTATACAAAGTAGGCATATCGATATGATATTCATCCATCGTCCGATTCGATTTTCACTCCCACATTCGACAGCAATTCGTCGAAAGAAAGCTTTTCTATTGAACTCACGATTTGTAGGCTCACGAAGTATCATTTAACTTTGAGGAATGTAGCACACAGCGTCTGTCATAATATTTTGATTGAGCAATTTTTGATCATTATTTTGGTTTTATTTTTCTTATCAATTACAGATAAAAGTATGCTCGTATAGAATTAGTAACCAACTTGATAGTAGGTAAGGTACTTACTCTACTTACCCACACTTGGAGAAACTACTAAGATTTTTATTATATTCGAAAGTTTTTTAATGAAGTTATCATACCTATAGCTCAAAAATCACAGGCACATAATAGCTGCAACCTGTATGCCTCAAGTTGATAAATGAAGGGCACGTTCCTTACAAGCGTGACCTGTGAGACAATGCCTTGATAAATTAAGTGATGAGTATGACTGGACATCATATTGATCAATTGGCGAATCCTAAAAAACTGGTGAAGCCGAAACCGACAGTAATCGTGCACCAACTGCAAACGCCTTCGATGAAATTCTTAGAATCGCCAAGGATTGCGTACCTACTTAAATGCCCTATAGAGGAAGGAAGCCATAGAGCCAGCCAAATGTGTAGTTTTTTTGCAGTTCTCATAAAAAAAACATTCCAATAAAAATAAATATCGTATTTTTGCTGCCAAGTTACAGTTGCGTGCGGTCAGCAAATTACAGTTTTGGAAATAAACCTATAAGAAAACATGGCGTTGTTATCGAACACACGATATCGATGTTGTATCGATTTCAATTCCGTGATTAAGTATAGAGCGTGCAAGAATAACTGTATGTTGATTAATGAAGTACGTGATTCTAGGAACGCTATTTATTATAGAAAGTACATTGATCTGGTTTAATATATCACGACCTTAGGCATAATTTGGAGTCGTGCGTCATTTGAAAGATGATGCTTGAAAAAATATATCGTGATCTCATTCACGCTTATCGTCTGCGTGTGTATGTAGATGATAATACTTACAAGAATTGGGTATGTAACTGGATTTGTTTGTAGACGAATTTTGATAATCGATCACTCATTAAATCGTGCTTTACTTTTGATAGAGCCATTGATATTAAAATAGACACTATGGCACATTATATCAATGATGATATCAAAAGAAGAACATATAATTCTCGCTGATTGTTCAAGCTTTATGAAATTTTCTAAATTCCTTGGACTATTCTTTGCCGACACAGACTTTACTCTCATTCATTCATTCATTGATTAGTTTAGATCTCTGAATCTGAGAATCAATGTTAATTAAGATGCCTTGGTTTTATGCATAATTATTCTTCCTTTCTTTCTATGCAACTTAATATGACGTAGGAGCCCCTCTTGCAACAGAAGAAGACAACAGAAGAATGGCTTAAGCCATTCTTGCAACAGAATCTGATTATTTCCTTTATGTTCGTTTAATACTCTCCTTTAGAGTGGTTATCGTCTATTGAATTCGTATCAATCATGTTCCTATTGTCTTCACCTACGTCATACGTCTCAGTTAAGGAGTCATTGATACTTGGAATCTCATCCTCTTTTTGTGTCTTGATTTTCACTATACATATACACGACATCTATTAGATACAAGGTAAACTATGAATTTAGGGTAAAAAAGTACTGCTTAAAAGAATCTCACTGAGGTAAAGTTCAAACAACTTTAAAATTCATATTTTGGTAGTCTTTATGATTAAATTTTATGGCACATGTTTAATAAAAGATATTTACGATCTCTTTTAAGTATTTTTAGATGTTTAAAAGCTTTAACCCCAGAGGTCAAGATGGTTACATGAAGGTATTGCTGAAAGCTTTTATTTATTTCCATATAGTGGCAGTTATTTGCAGCGAAAAAGCTTTAAGGGGGTACGATTTCCATACAAACTTAATTTACACAAGTATGGGCGAATAAAGTATTAATGTACACTGAAATAGCTGTAATAGGCTTTTACAGTGGTCCTTATTACCGGCCAGTTATATAAAGTTGGAGTGTCAGGCGTTGGTCGTGGCAGTCGGGGCTTCTGAAAAAGAACTAACAGACTTTTACGTCTATTTTGAAACAGTGAAGTACAAAATTGACTCTATGCTAAAAGCAAGTACCCGTTAGAAAGAATGACGAAAAAATTACTTTTTTGGTTTTTTATTAATATTTCTGTTATCCTACAGTTTTCTCCAACTTTATATAACTGGCCGGCAATAAAAACCACTGTAAAATTCTATTACAGCTATTTCAGTGTACATTTATACTTTGTTTGCCCATAGTTGTGTAAATTCAGTTTGTATCGGAATCGAACAACCTTAATGAAAACGCATAATGCTAAGGTGTCCGAATCTTTAGAAAACGATAACCGACTTTAATCTACACACACGTAGATATCTTTTCAGATACCTGATTCCCCACTATAAATATTTTGAGGATCTATGAGTCATTCACAGCCAAGTCAGAGACGTCTACTCACACACCTATTTGTTACACGTTATATTACATTTGGCACAACTAACATGGTTTTATTTTGTTCTTTTCTTTATTCAAGTAGGCAGGTTTAGTGTTATACACACCATTGGTTTGTTTGATGGTATAAGCAAGCCGTGGGCACTTAGTACCTAGTTAAAGCATTTCATAAACTGTGTAACAAGCAGAGCCTTACGAGAGAAATTTCCATAGTAAATGTCAGTAATTTACATTCTTGCCTTCATTGTCTTTGTCGTATTGTGCGGTCTCTAATGTTTTGTGTGAATGTTTATGGCTTAAACATTTGTAAATGGTAAGAGGGCCAACGGTTAGTCGCTATTTATTTATGGTGCGTGTAATAGTTATGTTCTGGGTAAGCTTGATTTTAATATTTCTGTCAGGTTAGCTTACGACACACGTTTGTTCTTTTCTAGAAGTAATTTTCTTGTTGTGTGGTCTTTTCTAATTTACAAATATTATTTTGACTGCTTTTGAGATTTACGTTATGATTTTTGATAACCTTTCGGAAGTCAGTTTTTTTAGTTTATCAGCTGTTTTAAGCAAAGTAATGCTTAGAACAGCTGATAACTTAACTTTAATAGTAACTTCACGACATGTTTTGCGCTTATAACTTGTGTTGTTATTACCTGTCGTGTTGTAGTTAAAAGTGGAATCTCATAATAAACCCATTTATGATTTCCAAATGCTTAGTATGCAATGCATCATGGCTAACAGAAATTCTACTTAGAAATTTTATAAAAAAACATGTAGTTTGTGAAGAAACTTTTATTGACTTGATCATAAATAATGGTAATCGAATAATTAGGCAAATATGTATAATCTCGCGTCAGCTTTAGATTTCTTAAAATGTTTTGAAGCACATTCCCGAAATATTTAAGAATTTTGTCCATTACTTATTGTAATGATATAGCTTTATGATTTATGTATTAAATATCCCGTTGTTCATAAAATAGCATAAATTTATTCCTTTTCCGACAATTTGTTTGTTGTCCTTTAGATTTAAAACATTTAGAGCTTTCATATTTCTTCACCAATAAAATCTCTAAGTTGCTTCAAACATTGTCTCACATTGTAGTTCCACTCAGTTTAAATCCACGACATTTGCTATGTTTTCTCTCTTCTCAATAGTCTAAGCTTTAATTCCTTTTCTTCGTCTAAAAGCCTATAAAACCAGTTTCAAATCCCATCTTAGCCTTACCAGTAAGTTTCAATACCGTTGCGGATATTACCTGTCTGGACCCTGCCAGAACCTGCCACAATATTTCCAGCAAGCTATTCTAGAATTGCCATTCGTGCTTCTTAAAGCCGGAATATACTTTTCTACAACTTTCGCAAACCACTACTAATCAGTCAGTTCTAGTAGAGATGCTAATTCCTTTACAAGTTCTCGTAATGAATTGTTCACTAAAAATTCAGTTTTGCAAATAGATACTAGAACTTCGTAGTACCGATATCCGTTGGAGAATACCGGTAGACGAAACATAGGACGCCCACCTACCTTATGGACTTCTTCAGGACGTTGATAATGGTGATGGTGGATAATACTTAGTAGTTTGGTTCCTGAATACGGAAGGTACGACTTTAAAACAGACCTTACCGTGGATATGTGGAAAAAGCCGGACATGAACTTTAAATGTCCGGATAGCTTTTCCGTCATCCCTATGTGTACTTGCGGCTGTCTGCGAATAATATGTGTAGTTGTTTTATTTTAGATGCTGTTCTTGTGGTTGGCTCATAGTTTATACGCTGAGTTGTTCTTATTTGAGTGTCTAGATTGATGGGCTCTTTTGAAATTGTTGTTTTGCGTTGGAGCGTTTGCTTGTTTTATGCTATTCAATACCTTTAGATTTTAGATATTTTGGTTTGTGTTCGGTTATAGCTCTTTAAACATTGTACATTTTCATCATTAAATTTATTATTATCATTGAGTTTTAACTAAATGTTATGATATGTGCTGTCATTTTTACAGATATCTTCTATTTTATTGGAAAGTATAAACTAAATTATTTTAACTAAGTTGCTACAAGATCTTTTATCTCCATATCAAGACTTCTAATAAGCTTGCCAGTATCATAAAATCCGTTATATTTAATTTGATGAATATCAAATTATCTATCATACTGATATCGTAAGACCCGTCTAACAGATTTAAGTACGGTCTAGTACGTGTAGTCTAATACAATACGACATTTATCTCTTGCGTGCACCGTCTATCTTAGATTTAGGATTGGCTATGGCGTGCCTAGTTTTGATATGCACCGTTAGGCGTAAACTTCATATTGTGTAGATAAATATGTGCAGGTCTCCGCAGAGCCTCCTAAATGCTCCTTTTGGGGTAGAGACTGAGAGTCCGTAGGGAACCCAGGCCTTGCGGGTCTTCAAAATGTTGTCTAGGAGACGCTTCCGTCTGGCACTGATTGGGATCAGTTGAGCTATCTCTAGATTGCTTGTAACGGTCTGTAGACAGCTCAACTGTTTCTTGTGTATTTTGTACTTTTTGTAAATATTTGTTTAATTGTTGATAAATGTTTGACTAAGCTTGCACGTGGAATATGAGTTTTTCTTTCTTCTTATTTACGTGTTAGATTTCTGTGTTTGGCTATGTTTAGAAATCTACAGTCTACCTTCTCTAATTTAAGTATTACCCGAGTATATGCAACCTTTGGCAAGTTTAGTTTGGCAACTTGCAAAATTGTAGCTTTAGGCAACAAAATTATAAACTTTTTCTCTAATTCTTGCAATTTCATGGCCAATTTAAGCTTTCTTTTGCCAATATTTGAGCAATCATCGTGGTAGCTGATGCAGCAAATAGCTGTATTTACTTTGAAATGACTACTTATCAAATTTCCTGGTATCATCATTGGCTATCCAAACCTACTCTTAAATGAAAGTTATTTGTAGAAATAATAATGAGTCTACCGAAGATATATCTTTTTTTACCGACGAATTCGATTATAAATTCGAAATGTGTAAATTTGACTGTTTTATTATGTGTTTATTACTGCATAACTTTGTCATTTATAAACAGACTCGTTTTTTTTTATATGAAAGGTTTTATTGGTCCCATGGAAATTTCATCAAAATGAGTTAAGCAGTTTAAAAACTTTATCATTGGTAGTCAAACACATCTAGGCGATAGCGATCAGTGAAACGCTGTTAAATATCGCTGCAATATTTGAGAGCGTTTCACTGATCGCCATCGCAGATCGCAAGGCCTTAATACTTTTAGGGTCAAAATTCGTTGATCGAATAATTTCATATGAATTTGAAGACGAACGTGAGAATACCAAACATTAATTGCAGCACTCGTCTACTCAGTATTCAATGCACTTGCAGTCATGCATCATTCATTAAGGCGTTGACAACCTCTTCAGAAGCGACAGTTCTAGATACAATCGAATATGTACAATTGAAACAATGCTTTTATCAATGTCTTCATCAACGATCTATAAAGGCGTGCTTACAATGGAAAAGCTTGTTTTTTTCCCACCTTTAAAATTACCCACCTAAAGAATTTTTCACTTGAAAACATAAGCATAAGAAAATCGGGGATTCTCATAGCCAATCATTTGGATTATTTGTCAGAACTTCTCGCAAAACTCCTGACAATATGGTCAAATACAATATAGAAACCTTGTATCTTGTATTAGGGCTCTACTAACATCGAAAACATGTGTCGAGTGCACGAAAGGAACCTATCTGAGGTTCCTTTCGTGAAATGAAATCCTTTCACCACGCTGGTTTGAAATAACCAGGGACACGATAAGAAGAAGAAGCACTCTACTTTTTTTAATTAACGCGATCGCAATAAGGTAAGGTTTTTTTAATTATCGCGATAAATGTTAGAATAAATTTTGATATTTGATATTTATTAATTGAACCATTGCGTAACAGGTAACATTGGTAAGTTAATTTCACGATTAAGTCTTATTATTAATATAAGTTTTATAAATAATATAAAAATGCTGAATTGGTGGTTTTGTTGTTTTTCATGTTATGTGGGTACTAGGGACTTCAGTCTGTGCTCGTGGCCCGAATTTGAAGACGTGTCATGCCTAATTAAATCATATTTAAAACAATTGTGCTTTTATTAAGCTTTCAGTTTTCACCCAATCCATTAGGACTATGTGTCCGCGTTCAGACTCAAAGGCGGTCCATTGTTAGTCTAAGATCCCGCTATAGAAGGACCTTCACCGAGCTGGTTATTTAATGAAACGTATTTTATATATAATTAAACATGCTAATAAATATATTCTATATGGGTTGCCTATCAAATTTCAGTCCAGGATAATTATGATTAATTAATAATTAAAAAAAAAAAAAAAAATTAACTTTCCACTGGTTTGTTTATTAAACAAATTCTATACCAATCGAAGGTATAGACCCCAGTATTTTTATTCAATAAACATACCGGTGCAAAATGCTAGTATCGATTTACCTGTTTATACCTGGCTACCCGAGAGTTGTGACCGGAAAAAAATAGGCAACCTAACATTTGCATATTCTACGGGGTCTATACTTTCGATTGGTATAGAATTTGTCTAATAAACAAACCGGTGGAAAGTTAAAAAAACAATTTAGTTTTTTAATTATTAATTAATCATATCCTGGACTGAAATTTGATAGGCAACCCATATAGAATATATTTATTGGCATGTTTAATTAAATATAAAATACGTTTCATTAAATAACCAGCTCGGTGAAGGTCCTTCTATAGCGGGATCCTATACTATGTCCAATAGATACATCAAACAGAGAAAGGCTAAGCTGTAAACTGTTATTGGTTCTCGCTTAAAGCCGGTGTATTTGCATAAGTACCTCAAAAGCCTTTGTGTCGCCCACAGGACAGGCCTTGTTGAATGGTATGCTATGCCAATACGTTTAATCTAATTGGATTTATAGAGCACTATGGTGGGCTAGTGGTAGTGTCCTCGCCTTCCGATCCTCAGACCTATGGGTTCATTCCTAGTTGTGCACCAATTTTTTCTGTCCACAAAATGTATCTAACGGGTGTCCGTATCCGCGTACGATAAGTCTACGCGATAAGACGATAAGACTACGGAAAATGGAAAATGTAAAAAAACGAACTTGGAATCGTGCGTACAAATAACATTGTAGTTACAATCAGCAACAAAATAGAATTGAAACTTCTGGTTAAAAAGTTCCCATATTTCTTAAACCAGTTTCGATCAAAGTATTGAACTTCATTTGAAGCTAGTTTGATATGAGTCTAGCTGCGTATCTAGATAAATTGCAAACTTATCTCCTAAAATCATTACAGCGTCAGATTGCAATCGCCTACGATATCCTACAGCGATTGACAGTAAATCCAACCTTTCGATTTCCATTCATTTAATTAAATGAATGAGCTTGATTCTTTGAATGTAAATAAATGCAAATAGGCATACATACGAGTACATACGGTAAAAAGTGGTAATAGAACTTTCTTGAGCGATTGTAAAAATAAATAAGTCTTTTTTGTAACTATTACAAATCTGAAAGTATCTGGAAGGTCGCATGATCAAATCCCGTTTGGGACATTATAAAATCTTCATTTGGGGTTTTTTAAGTATAGTAAACACATTAAAATATAAATATATTTTTTTGGGGCTAGATAGTGTTGTGCGGATTGACTACAATATTCATATTTATTTTAGATTTCGGCAGTAGTTCTTTTACACCTTGCATGTATGTATATATAAATAGAAAAGTCTAGGTCTACCAGACCATAACTTGAGACACCTAGTCTATGCACCACACTCGGCTCCCAAGCAAGTCACGATTTCGCCCTCACAGTTCTCACAACTGATTTTAAACTGCAATAAATATTAAACGTTCTGTTTTTAAATTCTATAAGATTGATTTTTTTGCTGTGTAACGAGCCTGAACTGGTTTAACGGGTTAACGTCTTCGTGCATAGCCTTATTAAGGCTCTTTAGTACGCACCTGTTCAAAGATTTAACTTTATGGATAAGGTACAATCAACATCAAAGATTGGCGACTCTGGTTTTATATTTTCTTCTGAGGAATAAATGTATTTAACCTGAAAGTACGAATATTTATTTTACCACTACATCCAAACACATTAAAGTTTTGAAGTTTATAAGTTCGATTTGAGCCATATTTTTTTGTAAACCGAGTTGACATGCATTTGACAAATCCAGAGAAAAAGGGAATTTAGTAACCCAAATTGTCAGCTTAATTTTGATACTGACTGTACGATAGTAGGTTTTAAGGTACGTTTCTAAATAATAATACTGATTGTTTTCTACAACTGTAAATGTCACTCTTCTTAAGGTTTTTTTTATAAATTTAACAACGTGCGTGGCTTGCAAGGCAATGCTTTGTTTTAGGCGATGGTTGACGCTCGACATCAGGTGGGTAATAATAATGCAATAATAATTGTTCTAATGCAGGTTGCATAAAAAAAGCTTTTGTAGTGAGCTTGGCCAAAAACTGTTCTGTAGAAGTAATTGTGCATAATTATGGTGATTTTACTAAGTACTGGTATGCCAGTACAAATTAAGATTGTTTTACTAACCTCATTTCTATCTACTTATTTAAAATTGTGATACTTTAACTAGCTCTCATTCGATATCGGAACTGCTTATTAACATAACCGTTACGATAATTGACTGAAATAAATGCAATAACTTATCGATACTTTTTCGATAAAGCTATTAATTAGAATAGTACTCGTAACCTACATGATACATCGAATTGTACACTTACATTCTCTCTCTCTCACTCACTCACCTATAGTTGCTACCTCGAAATACTACTCCAACTCTACTCAACCTCGTGTTTGGTCCATGTAGGAGTCGAGAATTCTTTGCCATTTTCCCTTCTTTTCTTCAACTGCCTATTGTTGTCAATTCGAGAACTTCGAGAGAGACCTCGAATATTCCTCGAAAGTTCACCTCCTTTTTAACCAACTTCAATTCGGTTCTCAATTCGGTTGTTTTCTTTCTAAAGTGTTTGTTATCGCATAACTCCGTCATTTATGAACCGATTTGTTTTTATGTTCATTATGTGAAAGCTAATACATTCCAAATTGTTCCCATAGAATAATTTCTTCAATTTCTTTAAAAAACTAGATATGGCAAGAATCTTTATTTTGTTTTGTTTTTTTAATAATAATGAAATAATTAGTTAAAGTAAAATTAAAGTAGGAAAAAATTTGGAAACATCAGAATATCAATTCAAAATGGAATATCCCTAGACAAAGATTGATGAGTGTATGTCATGCTTCTCATGTTTAAAAAAAATATTTTTTTAAATTAAATTAATCTTCATATCACTTACCTACATTTTTAAATTATGACGTCCAGCATATTTTAAAGATTCCATGCACTTTTTAATCTTGATGCACTAGATGGACTTTCCTCCAACTGAAGACGTTACGTCCTCGACTCGAAGTGGTTTAAGGGACCTAAAAAGATGACGATAGCAAACTATGAGTGAGTTTTCGAGGACCCGTCAAATGGTTGAGTCAAGGCAGTTTTGAGGTAACAGCTAAGAATATAGAGGTAAATTTATTAATCTACTGTAGGAACCAAATTAAAATTACATCCACGTTTCACGGCTAATATTTTGAGTAATAAATTTTAATAATTATCGTTAATAAAAACGAAATTGACTTCCATCAACGGAAGTCTGTTATTATTAAAAAGCCGTATAAATTTTGTCGATTACTCTACATCACTAAATTAGAATTGTGACGCTGACAACCGTCCAGCAAGTTGTCATTCAATATTTATGAGCTGTAATGTGATTGAATGAAGCATACCAAATCGCAAATAACCAAGTCTTGGAGAACTAGAAATGGAAATAATTTATTTTGCGTCAGCTTAATATAAAATTAATAAGGTACAGTTCATCTTAAATGTAATGACGACAAAAAAGGTAAACCACTCAGCATTCGCTCAGCATTTATATTTCGAGTAATGCACGCGGTAGCCCTTGTAGCGCTGGTTTTCAGTTGTTTGTTTACATTGCAAATTTAGCGAAAGCATAATTTTGATATAAATAAGTTTTCTTTCCAAATAGATGAAATACTGGTTATCGTTACCCTTCTCTGGTTCCTTTAAAACTAATCAGTTTTTTTTTCTGCTTACTAATATCCAGTTTTAGTAGTAGACAATAGACATCCCTGAGCCCAAACGACGCGGTACATCACTAGTGGTGGAGGGAGATGAAAAAATGGCGGCCATGGCGCTCTCTTTAGCATTGTTTTTTTATGTTTGTTGACGCATAACTTCGTCATTTATATTTTTGTCTGAAAGGTTATACTTCAAAATTGTTCCCATAGAAATCGGTTCAGCAGTTTTTTTAACTTAACTTGTACATAGGTTATACATTGTTTTGTTTTTTACATTAACATAGAATTACGTTGATTCAACTCAAATTTTTACATCTTTTCTACATACATGTATAATTCAACAAATAAATATACTTTGACTTGTTCTGTGTTTGCATCGGTACACCAAACTCTTCAAATTTGACAGCGATATTTGACAGCGTTTCATTGATCGCTATCGCCAGCGACCTAGTTGTGCGCAGACTTTTAGCTATGAGGCTTGTTAAAGGCATAAACACCATTTTATTCATCGTCAAGTAGCATGGTATCGGCAAGTTAACAGATAATGATAAAATTGTTTAGTCAGGCGTTTTACCGCTCAAGGCGCGAAGTGTGGAAAACGAAAGCGATGTAATGATCGACTTCGCATAAAGTATCGATAATATTGCCGCATTAACATCGGCACAACTCTATCGGGCATAAGGTTGGTGGGTGCTGACTGAAATTGTACTGAATTCGCCTTTATATTACTGAAAAAAAACTACTGGTTAATACTCATTAATAAATGGTAATACACACTTATGGTAATACATAATTTATTCTAACTCTTCCCGATTTAGAATATGGGTTAAAATTAGAATTGTATAGTATATCAGTTCATATAAAAAAAAAACTTTGCTCAGGAGTCAGAGAGGTCGGAGAGAGAGCTGATAGGTCAGCTTCTTAAACTGTTAAAATAAATGAATTTAAGTATTAAGTGTCATGTGACTAGGAGAGTAATGAGTATGGATGTGGATGGATATGTGAGCAGAGGTAGACCAAGGAAAACATGGATGAACTGTGTGAAAAATTACATGGAAAGGAGAGGAGTGAATGCAGAGATGACGGCTGACAGAGGGAAATGGAGGAAGAAGACATGTTGTGCCGACCCCACATAAAATGGGATAAGGGCAGGAAGAAGAAGAAGAAGAAGTATTAAGTGTACCTTGAAAGGGTTAGTCTCACGAATGCCATGACCATATAACTTAGTTGGTATTTAAGGTTGAATCGTTACTTTTAAAAGCTGTTATTTTTAAATAACCGCTTTTAAAAGTATACTCTTCTTCGTCAGTTCGGTAAAAAGGTGGTGTTGGTGTAGTAATTCGACCGCTCGACTACTGCCCTACGGCAATACCTTGTTGGAATAATCACTAAATTACCGACGGATCGACGAAACAGGAAAAATAATTTACCCTTATTCTGCGATGAGACGTGAAATCGCGATAATAATAATAAACTTTATAAGTGTAAATTGAGGATAAGGTTCAGTAGGATGCAATTTTTTTTAGCTTTTGCATAGTATAACACCAGCCTGAAGAAGTCCACTGTTTGGCATTATAATCCTCCCCCATTACATTTCCCGGAAGAACGATTTTTAGCCACGCATCCATCGACTTCCCACGATCTTTGCAATTTTGTTGGTCCATCGAGTTGAGGATCTTCCGAGTTGTGGAACACGTTTCGCGAACCTATAAAGGAGCTTTTATTGAGTCAATTTTCTTTCGATCCAGGGTCGTGAAAGGAATTTTAGTGCGCCGCAAAGAAGCTTCACTTTTGCTCTTGATAAATGTATAGCCTACCTATAATTTTTATTTAGCCTACCTATAATTTTTATTTAATACAATATTCAAAAACTTTACAAATATTGATGACATTTCACACACCGCCATCTAGTATCATGAACGCGCAACATTGACCGCTCTCGAAGTCTATAGAGGAGGCTTCTAGTCAGTAGTGGCTCAAATAACGAAAGGTAAAAGTTTCATGCCTCAAAAAAAATTCGGTTGGTCACGCGCCTAGGAATCCAAGTCTAAAAGCCGGTTGGTTTTTCTAGTTTTCCGAGTTTCACTTTCAAGCTGAACCCTAAAAGGAAACTCGTTTCATAAAGAGAGCGCCACAGGTTGATTGGATGATTGACGTACCATGAAGTTGCTAATTTATTCCAGCCTCGTACACCGATACCGATGTTATCGAGACTGTAAACAAAATTATAATATCCCTCGTAAATTCATACTTGGATGCAAATAGCTTTCGCGGTTATAAAGGCCTGTGTCAACTGAAGCCTGGATTTACTAACTGCCGATTACACCGTTTTTGGAAAGTAAAATTCTGGCTTTCGAGGTCAAGATGTGGTTTTTACTCTCAAGAAAATTAGTCAATAAAGCGTCAATTTACTATCAGTTGTCAATTTAAAATGAAAAATACTCAGAAAGGGTGTACGGTAACAAAGATAAAACTTTGGTACAATATTGTACGGATACTTTAAGATTCGAATATGTAGTATGTTTAGATTAACTTTCTAACATCATCATCTATCTATCTATCTATTCAGCCTGTATGCACCCACTGCTGGTAACATCATCATAAGAATCTTATTTATCTATCGTGACTTGGATAGGAAGCTTTGATGGTGATGGGTGATACAAAAGTTGTCCGTTGAATGACGAACCACGTGGGCTGCGCAGATCAATTTTTTTTATAAGAAATGCGTACTGCGAAGTTTAATCACATCACATCGTTTGTCAGAGGGCCACTTATTTGTCTCCCATATCTCCCTCATACATAATGCTTGACACTTTTTAGTGGCTAAAAGTCTCCTGTCGCTGTCACTTTCATGACAACAAAAAGAGATGGCAAGAGACTTAGCGGACTGCTAAGCTAAATGAATGCTATAAGACCATTATGAATATGAGCGCCTTTAGTAGACAGTGGTCCTAAGATCGAATAGCTATGATTAAGTACAGTGCAAAAATCTATCAATTTGCTTATATTGTCGTTCATATAGTTAACATGCAAATTGGAACAGAAAATTACTATAGAGAAACTGGTTTGTGTTTACATTAAAATTTCAATGCGTAGATAAAGGTTTTGCAAACGCTCAACATTTACCGACAAAGTGAGTAAAATAATCATAGGCAAAACCCTAGTACATAGGTATCGCATTATACATGAAAGTTGTATAAATTTATTTCTCTCACTTAAGAGGCCGCCGGAGGGTGGATTTTCATACAAACGTAATACCAAAATTATTATAAGAATAAGTAATAACTGTATTCGTATAGTATTTATCTAGGTTCCTGAACAGTTTTTATTTAAAATTACTTACCTCAAATGAAATTAACGCCAATCATATTTTGCAATGAAAAAAATGTGTAAAATGCGATTGGCGTTAATTTCATTTGAGGTAAGTAATTTAAAATTAAAACTGTTCAGGAACCTAGATAAATACTATACTACATAATAATATATTATTGTTACAATAATATATGTAGTGAAAATCTGCTTAAATTAGTAATCATTTTGGTATTACGTTTGTATGAAAATTAGCCCTCCGCCGGCCCCTTAAGCACGTAAGAGAAAATTCGATCCAGTACATATATCTATACTAATATTACGAGTATAAAGCTGAAAAGTTTAATTGTTTGGTTGAACGCGTTAATCTTGGAAACTGCTGGTATAAGATATAACTTATACACATTATATATATAATTATTATGCATAACGATCGCGTTAATTCAAAAAGTGCTAAGATATAACTTCACTTAAATTGTAAATACAAGATATATAGAGGTAAAACAACCATGGGTGGTCTAGGTACAACCGGATTCGAACCCAAGATCTTGTGCTCACTCCTTGCTCATGTCATCTTTGACGCAGTCCATCCATCGTTTCTTTGGTCGACCACTTCTTCTATAACCACCACCCACATCCATATCTAACACTTTTCTCGTAATATTCGATCCGTTCGAAGATGTGTTTCAATAATTAAGGCATGGGGTACAATTCCGCCCAATGCTGTATATTATAAAGTCGGATTTTTAATTAGACGATACCGACTGACAGTAGCTAATGTCACTTTGTAAAATAATGTTGCCATATTTAAAGTAATAGTGCTGCGTTCAGTTCTCGTTCAATCAGATGAATGAACAATGAGTGAATAGTTAATCATTTCAAACTATAAAATAATATTGAAATTTGTATAAAAAAATGTA